>BMAU01006011.1:97500-335000 GCA_019973935.1 Trichonephila clavipes
CCAAACTTTTTTTCATGTTAACTGTTTAGACGGAAATGGTTAATTATGAACATTTCACAAGTTGCATAAATTAAAATTAACCGTTATAGCTTACATAAAATTTTTAAGAGTGCAAAAGATGTATTTTGGCTGCACGAACTAATTTTAAAAGGAATACGGTTACAAAAAGTAGTACAAATCTATCTAAAGTAGGGTTGGTTACCTTAGATATTATCAAACACAACAATGTATTGGAAGCCAATTCCACAATTCGTTGTTAAAAAAAAATAATATGGAAAATTACTAGACTTATTTTTGCATATGTAATTTATATATTTTGTTTCCTGAGAACTTTCAAAGCTCTAGAGCTATCAAAACCACGGGTCCTTCTCTGTTTTCCTAGATCGCCGCTGACTAAGCCGGCTCTGCCATAGTAAGTGAAAAAGCCGTATTTTGTTTTTCAAGATCATTTTATAGCAGACTGCTATTTTCATGTATTTTAGATGGTCGTTTTATATTTTCTACATCAATATCTTAATGTCTGATTTCATAATTACGTAAAATTCTTGATATTCGCATCAATGACCATAATAGTTTTTATTAGTATATGAATGCGTATCAAACGATTACATGACAATTATTAACATATTTTTTTTACGACTTACTTAACATTAAGTATAACATAGCGCACGCAAATTTTCTAAACTTTAAAATAAATATTTCGAGAACTATATCAGAAATATTCATAATTTTTCGTTCCTACGGTATAGCTTCTCAGTTTTGCTTCTATGTAAGAATTTATTGTAATTGTATATTCATCAATTTTTTAGAGTATATGGTTTGCTTTTAACAGGCAGTTTTCAACCGAATTGTATGAAATTTTAGAAATATATTAAAAAAAAAATACTAAAGGGGTTATATAATCAGACTGGAAATTTATATTATACTCAAAGAATTGCTAGATTTTTAACTGCACAATACATTTTTTTTTTTTTTGAAATTTCAAATGGAATTTCTAATATAAAATTTCTAGCCTTATACGGTCGAGATTTCAAAAAATATCCAGATTTTATTTACTTATTTAGTTAGCCTTTAAAAAAGATAAATGTTGAGGTATTTTTGCATAAATAGATATTTTTGAATCATAATTCGAATGTTTTTGAATAGCTCGAATTTTAAATTAATTTTTATGTTTATTTATATGCATAAATGTCTACTGTAAATGTTTCCGTATATTTTTGATTACCATTTATTCAAACATTCTAGTTATAAAAAAATGTGGAAAATCTTCATTCATGTTTTCTTTGATATAAACTGAAGTAATTTGATGTAAACTTAAAATTCAAATATAATTCGGTGTATTTTAACAATATATAACTATGCACTGTACGTAAACTTCCCTGAACACTTGGGCTTTCAAATCTAAAAAAAAAACTAATAGATATTAATTAGTTCTTTTTTCTCGTTATTATTTTTATCAAAGTGTAAGAAAATGTTTCAAATTATTTGATGAAGTTTAAATTTATTCATTTTTAGTGGATGGAAAGTCGAAAAAGTTTCAAATTTTAAAGTGTTTGGTATTTTATTAATTTTTTTTTGGCATCTTATAATGAAATAATCATGTTTCAAAAACTGAAAGCATTGATTAAGATAAGAAAAATGAAGCGAAAGTATATACTTAAAAAGGTAATTTGTCTAACTATATAAAATATTAGATGTCCCTGACACGCCCCAACTGGTTACAGTTTCAAATTAATATGAAACCAAAAGGGAATTGTAACATATTTTACTTATGCTTTGGGACTTTTCAAAACCTTTAAAATACAAGCTAACAAACAAACACTTCCTGGGGTCTAAAGAAATTCTTCCTCGATTTTTTACTATTGCTCCAGGGTCAAAACACGAGGTTCCCTGCGAGCCATAAAACGCCCTATCAATGTCCTGCTGTGTGGCTTCCACCGTCCCTAAATATTTTTTCAGGGTGTTAAACCTTTAAAAGAGGGAAGGGATTTCAGAAAAGTATGTCTCATTCGTTTTTGTTAATGTTACTTGAAGACAAATTTATATGTGCGGTGCATTTTTGAAGCATCTTTACAATGACGGAATTTTCCGTGTGGAACGCTTGGAGGGTTAAGAACCAGAGATGAGATTTCTCTGTAACTTAGGAGAATACAAAACATTATTAAAATCTACAATTTGAGACTCACCTTCATTTTGAAAAAAATATACGAATAGTTCCGGTGCCTTTAATTTCACATGTCACTCCTCCGACAGCAACTGTCATTCTCTTGTTGTTCACAGGTTGAATGTTTTTTCAAAAGTTCGTTTGGTTTCAAAAATGGGAAATAGTCGCTGTATCGAAAATCCATGTATCCTTTCCAAGAAGTTGTCTCAAATTTGTTTCTGTTATGTGTGAGCTCCTGGAAACCTTTCTACATTTCACATCGTCTCTTGTTGTTCCAATTTTTTTTTTATTTTGTAGCGGCTGAGATTTTTTTCTTACTGTCTGGTAGGCACACGCTTAAGTTTGATTCTTCGTGGATTATACTTCAATCTTGATTCTTCAGCAATGAGTTCCTTTAGGATCTTGTCAAATATGAAGTAAGGATTTCTCCATCTATAGATATTCTCGACAATTTCACTGAATTCAGTTGGAAAGAATCGGAATAACTGAAAGGCTTGATTTCATTCGTCGATTGCTCTCCCTGCATCGTTCAGCTGGTTGACTATGCTCCGGATTCGAGCAGCATAAACCGCAATTTCTTCTAGTGCATTCAAACGACACAGGAATTCATCACTAAGCCCAATTATTCGTGCACGGGAATTTGATTTGAAATGTTCTTCGAGACATTCCCTGGCTTCAATTGGATCTTCTATGTCGTCAATTATGCATCTATAAGACTTTGATACATTCAAGTATATCGTACTGAATGATCTACCCTTTCTAGCTACGAAATCCTTCTGTTCTTCAGGTTTCTTGTCATCTTCCGGTTTCGTTTCGGTTCCAATGATGATCCGCAACAATGTCGTCCCATTAGTAATACTTTCATACCAGTGCCCCAAGACGAGTAATTGTCGGAATCCAATGGTTCGATACTGGAATCCATCTTAATGGATGAAACCGGGCCCGCCCTCTGAAACCTTTTACAAGACTAGTTGTTCTAAACTACTGGGACAATATAAGCCATTACTTTAGCATGACTGGGCACATAACCTACTGTTGATAAAAGCATAGAGCAACAGTAATGACAGCTGACACCAGTGGTAAGAGCATATAATACAAATTTTATTTACAGCATTACTTATATACGATACAAATATGGATGATATGACGAAATCATTTCGATTTCGATTAAAATTAAATTAGATGCCGATGTAGTTGTCAAGTGAAGTGCCGAGTCAAGATCAAAGTGTATAAATTTATTTCGATCTCCTAAAATGGGTGGGTTTCTACCTGAAATGCAAGATGATTCAGTTATCCTAACAAGTACTTAAAAAAATGAATAGTTAAATATTACACATGTAAACATTTCAAAAACGTATAGATTCTCATTGTATACGCGTGGATAAGTTTTCAAAATGCACATACATAATTCATTGCTGCTTATCGTAGTCTAAAGTCATGTGATGTTTAAGTTCAAAATCTCTTTAGTCACTTGAAAGTATAATTTCAATTGATTTATTTTTGGCAACATAAAGTAAGAGATAAGTTTTGTGACGAAGTTCGGGTGGTCAGTTGCTTGTAAATATCACGATAACCATCTATACATGATTAAAGCCCTTTCTGAAAATTTATACTCCTTTCTTAATTGGTATCTATTTCAAGAAAATGCTTTTCCAATTTGTTGGAAGCGGCATCCATGTATATGTTTATCTGTTATCAAAGAATCCAGTTCTTTCCCGTCTTCATACTCTATCAATTATTGATAATGTTACTGTGTCATTGAAAGTTTCGTCTTCAAACAGGTACAGGCTGCTAGAGCGTCGAGAGAAAGCATTTAAATGCGCATTGTCTGGAGACTGTTTATAACAAATGAATATAGCGTCTTGAAGTGTCTATATTTCAGTGGTGTAACGTACACCCCCGTATCTCGAGAGGGGCAGGACTCTAGGCGCCAGAGGTCTGACAAGCGCTAAATACGTATTTAACCAATTTATAAAATATTAAAGGCAAAACCTGACTTCCCTGGGAAGGGCTAACATTATTCGTTACACCACTGGTAAATACACTGCTGGCCACCGTAAATGCAACACCTTGAAGGAAGCATGCAAATAACAGGAAACTTACAACATGCATTAGCGGAGGTGAGATATGCAAATGATTAAAATTTCAAGGCAGATACATCACACGCGCCTGTGGCGCCACCTCAAAGCGCTATTTACGGCTTGGATATTTCAGCAGTTTGTTTTTCTTGTGTTTTTTTCCAAAAACGATCAGTTATGTCTAGTCACATCATGAACCGTAGCACAGCGCATTGTGTCTCTAACGCAACATTCAGTGTCTGCGCATACCATTCGACGCCATTTACAGCAGAGTGGTCTGTCCGCAAGATGTCCATTGCTTGGTCTACCCTTGACGCAGAGCCACAGATGTCTCCGCTGCCAATGGTGCATTGAAAGAAGGAAGTGGGCGGCAGTAAGGAATGAAGTTGTCTTTACTGACGAGTCACGCATCTGTCTGCAACACCACGATGGTCGAATTCGATTCCGGAGACACCGTGGAGAGAGGAGGCTGAACAGCTGCGTTGTGCACAGCCACACTGGTCCTGATCCAGGTATTATGCTATGGGGCGGTATTGGATATCACTCTCGCACTCCTCTAGTACTCAGTGCCGGTACATTAAACAGCTAGCACTACATCTCCGAGGTGTTGGAACCAGTCGTTCTTCCTTACCTTCAGGGCATGGCCAAGGCCATATTTCAACCGGATAATGCGCGACCACATGGGGCTCGCATTGACGAAAGGTTCTTCGTCAATCACCAGATTGAATTGCTTCCCTCGCCGGCTCGCTCTCCAGATCTTTCATCGATATAAAACATGTGGTGCATGGTTGTCCAACGATTGAGACAGATTACACCCCCTGCCTTTACACCAAATTAACTTTGGCAACGTGTGGAAGCTTCTTGGTCCGCTGTACCCCAAGAACACATCCAAAGTCTCCTTGAATGAAAACCGAGGTGTGTGGCAGTGCTGATCTCCAACAATGACGGCTGCTCTGGCTACTGATTCTGGCAGGAACCACACTTAACAGAAGTCTATAAATTTAATTTTTTGATACTTCGTGAAAACGTTATCTGTAAAATAAATTTTGTTGTGCTATATCTTGTCTTTCTTGGTGTTGCATTTACGGTGTCCAGCAGTGTAGATAGAAAACATTACAGTGACGCCAAAGCCATTGGAATTCATACACCGTTTTAAAAAAAAGACCGCACAAAACAAACCACCCAAAAATGAAATCACATAAAAAAGACCGCACAAAAACCGGTTCTCCTGTATTCGGGGCAATAGCTATTTCAGATTTGCAAGCAAAAAAAAAAATTGGGGAACTTATAGAAAACAACGAATTTAAACAGTATATTCTATTAGTAATAGAGTATTTTTTTAAAAAAAATTAACTCGTGTTTTCACTATGTATTATGTGCGTTCTTATTTCTCTGGAGTGAGAGGGTGGCAGTATCAAAATATTCACAAAAAAAAGGGGGCAGTTTGAAAAAGGCTGGAAACTGTCTATTAATCAAATTAGTATTCCCCAAACACGTTCAATGGAGTTGCGGTCTGAAGAATAGGTTCTACAGTACAGTGAATTAACTTTGTTAGCTGCTAACGACTGTTTGGTGTTACCGTTGCATTGTGTAAAACGTACTGCGATAACAATGAAATCCTTGTAAATAAGGAGGAAGTTTTCGTTTCAGCACATCTTAGTATGGTAAACTATTCATTTTACACGAGTCAAACTTTAGAGGGATAAGTTCACGGACAGTAAAAAACTCCGCAAACCATCTGCTTTCAAATTACCGTCGACGTAATTAGACACGTGTGTATGTCGTTTATGTTTTGGTTGCCTTAACCATATACCAAGTACAGGGGCCCTATACCGATATTGAATGCAAGCAGGTGACGAGCGGTTTCTTCGGAGCTTCCAGACGCGTGTACAGTCATTGGAATACTGCTCACAGAACCGGAACTAATATGAAAAGACGACTAATGTATTCAATCCAGTGCTGTTGTTCTATAAACCAGAGTAACCAACTCTCTCTGTGCTGCATTGTCAAGGGAACCCGAAGTAACGGCCACAGTGCTGACAGTGCACGCTGCTTCAAAAGCCATTTCACCATATGAACGGATACTGAGCGTGCTGCAAACATGCCCATTCCCTCACTAATGGATGTACGGTTTTAGAGTGCCTACCTCACAATATGTCTGTTACTTATGGGACGGCTGAAGCTCCTGAATGCCGTTCAGTATACCACTCAGCTACCCACTGTGTTCGTGTTTTAATTAGTGAGACAGGCGATATCACGGAACGGTAATCCGCACTCTCGATAGACTACGAATCCTGCCTCTGTTGAATTCCGACATTTCTATGTGGGCATTTTTTGTTCCAATTCGAAGCATAACACAATAATCTGAGTATATTACGGCCTTGCAAGGCGCATATCAAATGAGAAATCCACTACACAACTTTTTTTTACGCAGACTTCTTATGTTGTTTCTCACTTCGTCATAATGCGCTCAAATACTATAACCATTTGTATATTTCAAATTATTCTTACTTTAGTGTGATTTTGACATTTGTCAGATCATTTCATCCTGGTGTTGGAATTTTAATGGCGCAGACTAAAGATATTTTAGCTAATACAATTGTCTAAGTAACCTATTTAATTAATTAAAGTTTCATGATCGCAGGTTAATTTAAGCGCAAGATTTGCTATTTGAAATATAAAATGATAGTAATTTAATAACTGATGTAACCGCCAGAATATTTTGAATGCACGCGTACAAAAATGCATACAATGTGTTGCATAGATACCGGATATCAGTTAGTGGGATAAAATTCGCTTTGAAGGTCATTTTGTTGCATTTCAGAGGCTTCAGGATAGTTTTATTGATAGTAGTGCAAATAAAAGAATCGTATTTCGGAAAGACGAATATATACACAAGAGGAAGTTAAAAAATCTGTTAAGGAATACTTACATTCACGCTGGTGGAGGTTTAGGGGCTAAGTCTGGTTGTAGATTGCGCTGGATTTGCGTTTAATGGTTTCCCCTCAATGCAAGATTGGAGTAATATCTGGGTATTTAGCAGACCAAGGTAACACGTTGAAACTCTATAGAGCGTGTTGAGTTATATCTGTGGCATGAGGATACTAATTATCCTGGTGATGAACACATTTTGATTAATGTTCAAACATTGTAGAGCTTCAAGTTGAAGCATCACACTGGCGTTCAAATTTGCAGTCAAGGTTCATGAAAAAAACCACCTGATATCATAGAAAATTGCTCCCTATCCCATAACTCTAGGTGCAGATCCAGAGTGTATAGGTCGCAGAATGGTTGTATGAAGACGCTAAATTGTCCGTCTTCTAATTAAAATATGGCGATCACTGTCACTAAGACGGAAACAGCTGTCATCGTAGAACACATCACCATTCCGCCCTCAAATGAGTTCTGAATCACTGAAGTCGCACATGTCAGTGATTTGGAGTGAATGTTTTGATTGCAACAGGGCGGCTTTGGTTTGAAATTATTCCTAAAACATTCAATTTGTTAGACTTCATTGCGTCCTTCAGGTGCCAACACAAACTGCAATTTTTGCAGAAGATACACTGTGATGCTCCACAAGCATACGACGAATACAGCGGTCTTCTATGTCAGTGGTGACAAATGCAGGGTTGAACCACGGTTATCAAGAGTTAATGTCTTCCAGAGACCACTGCTACTAACATTCATGCACAGTGGATACATTCCAATATCGTGGAAAGAAAGCCCATCGTTCCTAGCCCTTTATACGTCCTCTTTCAAACTCAGTGAGGTCTTGATAGTGGCTTCTTTGTCTTCTTAAAGGCAGTCTAGACTAACACGACCTTCAGATGCATAAATATCCTAAAAAAGAGCAAACTATTGGTGTTTAAATTTTTAATTAGTCATGTTTTTTTGTATTATCTTTTGATTGATACATGGCTTTTGTATGTAGAAGTTAGAAAAATTAGAAAATTTTAAGTTAGAAAAACTTCGATTGAAAAATGTAAGCAAACAAATTAGGTAATTCCATCCCGACCTCTTTTTAGATAACAAAGTTAAAAAAAATCTTTTTGATAAAGAAAAAAATATTTTAAAAAGAGGAATAATAACTATAAAAAGGAATGTGTTACAAATAGTCCAGGATATAACTGAAGTATTACATTAAGAAGTTTCAGGGGTGTTAAATTTCTCTAAAGGTCTGAAAATATAAACGATTTTCAAACGCGTATAATTCTTTTAAATTTAAATTAAATGATTCGAATCTTTTACGTATTATTTAAAATAGAATGGGGCTTCAGAAAAGTATAAAATGTTTAAAATATAATAATAATTTTAAAAGTCATAAGCATATGAATTTTCTATAATAAATATTAAGTATTTTTTGCTTTGCGCACGCTATTTTTTAAAATATTAGCCTCTGATGTATAAACCTTAATAGAATTATACAATGTATCATACTCTTTAAGCCCTACCTAATTTTAATATTATATATCTTTTCTATTTTAAAATATTTGTAAAATATTGCAATTTTTTAAATATTTTTTAAAAATGTATATTTTTTATTTATTAAAATATGTAAGTTATTATTCTATTTATATAAAAGTAGCTACAAAGTATTAAGAATACATTTGTCTTTATAAATCAACTTATAGCTAGTAATTAAACCTACTCTTTTAGAAAATAGCATGCGTGACGTAAAACTTAATAAATATTTCTTATAGAAAAGTTTCTTATTTTCATATGCTTATAATTTTAAAATTATGATTATATTTTAAACATTTTATACTTTTCTGAAGTCCCATTCCTTTATAAGTAATGTATAAAAGATTCGAATTATTTAACTTAAATTTAAAAATATTATAAATGTTTGAAAATGGTTTATATTTTCAGACCTCTAGAGAAATTTAACACTCCTGTGAACCCTTGTATTTTTTTTTTCTTTTGAGATGTGTGTTTGAGTTTTTTTAAAAATTAAAGTATTTTGTATAAAAAATTTTATAATTTCAGTTCATGTTCATCATATGTTTTTCTAAAAGTATAAAATTTATATATTGTGTGAAGCAAAAAACTTTAAAATTTCTATTATGACAAAAAAATATTTCCTCGAGTTTTCTTATGAAATTAATACTTACTGAAAAGGGATAATTTATAAAATATATGATTTGAAATAACACAGAAATGACATTATTTTTAGGAAAAAACATATAGCTAATATTTTAAAGTGATATTGTATTTTTATTTTTGCTTATAATAATAATTGTTTTTAGAATTGTGAACTTTAAAATGGTTTTTCTCGTTTTCGCATACAAAATGTTTCTCCTTACACAAGTATTTACCATTTTTTCCCTTTGTGTTATATTTAATGCATGTAACAAAATTACAGATCAATTTTACGGTAAACGTAATAATTCTTTTTTTTAATTAAAATGTAGGATATTTAGGCTTTTTTGTAGAAACTTGGCATACATATCAACATTTGATTTTTTTTCTCCAAAAATAATTAAGTTAATGTAAAATGTATCCCTAAAGTTGTTTAAAACACATCCTTAAGAATATTCGAAAAAATTCTAGGTAAGCAAATTATTAAAGAGACAACAAGTAAGATTTAAAAAAAATCGCGCGTGCGTGCAAAATTTCCTCTCATATCATTTCTATAAATACAAACATTATATGTAATGCTAAAATATAGTGTTTAAATGCATACATTAAAAATTGTTCAAAGAATAACGTTTCCCATTTACAGCCCACATTTATAGTATACCCACTGAGTTATATGATCAAAGTAGCGCTACTAGCGCCACACATATGTACCAAACGGGAAATTTGATTCAAAGTCATTGCTTAGATTTTAGGGGAAAAAACATTTGCTGCACACAGATTATACAAAGGGGTGCTGAATACCCCAAAATAACAAAAATCAATGCACTCGATTTTCTATAAGAATTTTAAAAGAATAGCCTTAGGTAAGAAAAAATACGAACAATTTATTGCAAAAAATACTTACGTCAGTACGGTTTGACTACATCACACATAGAAAAATGCAAAGGTCAATATCATAAAGTGATTATAAGTTAATGTCGTGTATGTCTTGATGGAAGAAATACTATTTGATATGGATGGTGTTACGTACGCTTCATTCGCCGATTAGAAGTTAAGGGTATCAACATTTAATACTCGTTCGGAAGCACGCTGAGCTAAAAGGGATAACTCAAGACCAAGACAACAAAATGGATCCTTCTCAAATGATAGTTCCGTCACAAAAAATAATTGGGTTTGAGGACTCGTAAATGTTGAATTAGTGATAGATAAACTTCTGATTATTTGATTCATTTAAAAAAGAAAAGATGAGATCATACTGAAGATTATGAGAAAGAGAGAAGCCAAAACAGACAAACTTACTGCTAGCTCATTTGGAGAATGTGTAACAAGAGTAGAGACATGTAGAGAGAATTCTTTTTCAAAAATTGATCCAAGCATTCAACGTGTCCTTTAATTAAAACGATATATGTAGATTTATTTAACTAAGAAATATGAAAGTTGTTTAAAGAACTTTAAAAAATATCTCGCAAATATTTATAACATATTTTTCACGGATGAGTGAAAAAAGTAATCAAGTGGCTCAAAATAGATTTCCTGGATGATAACCTCCTCTGAAGAGGCTCACGGAGGAAAAGATATATCTAATGATGATAGGGGGTGTTGCGCTGGCCATGGCAAACAGTTGAGTTTACACCACTCGAGTGGAGATGAATAATTTTGTAACTAAATATTATTTCTTTATTTCTATTTTTATTTTTCAGTTTTTTTTTATTCTTAATTTTGTTTTATGTACTTATTTTATTTGCCCTACTTAATTCAACGTAAGAATTATGCACTTAAGTGTTGTAAGTTGTATTACATAATGTAATTACATACCTATACATCATACACATACATGCCATAATTTTTCCAGCGTTATTGCACGGTTTTTAAACCGTATATAGTCCTTTATTTCTTGGTTTATGATTTTCGAATAAGATAGAACACATATTTCTAATTTAGTTTCAGGAAGTATCTCCTTTTAACATGATTTTTACACCCAATTTTAGGGAACCTATCTATCATATAAAAAATAGTTTCAACACAAATGAATACTGCAGAGATTCGAATTGCATTATCTAATTCTTCGTATTATGTATGTAACATGAACAATTTAGCATGCAATTGCAACTTTTATCTGCAATGATATTTTTTAATCAAAGTCTGTCAAATCATCTAAACTCAACCTAAGGTAAAGAAACCGTCAGGTTAGTTAGTAATTCAAGGTCGATATCATAAAAAATATTTTCTACAACAATAAATAAAACCAGGGTGCGCAGTAGATGTACCCCCCCCCCCTGGTGCACCTGGGAACACTTTAAAGTAGCTAATGGATCTATAATTTTTTACAGTATGTCTCCCCCTTCGCAGGTTGATAATCTTCGAGTGTTGATGTGAAATGCTTGTGGACTGTCCCATTCCAAACACATGGAGCTTTTGCACACTTTGTGTGAGAAATATATTGGTCCCTTACTATCATGGAGGCTAATTTAATTGCTGAAAGCCTAAAATATCTTTTTAAAGGATTTGCTATTTATATCCACCTAACATGCTTGCCTGCGAAACTATCTTTATATATTCAAACTTGTTCCTTTCTCAAAATGCAGTCTGTGCAGCTTTGGACAGGTCACGGACTCAGCACACCCTCTACACTGCCCTGCTCTGTGCTAGACTTTTCTCACCAAACATTACTAGGAGGGTAGAGACATGTTTATGAATGAATGTTTCAGTTGCTTATTTTTCGTATGATGTGTCCTTTTTTCTTTATAATTGTTCTTTACTGTAACTGTTAATAATCTGCCATTATAAATCTTAAAAAACCCAATACTTATTGCGAAAAGTAGATCCTCATCAATACTAAGCTTTCGAAAACAATCAATCGGATCATTTCTCTTGAGCCCTGATAGTTTCAATTATTACTTCTCTAATTCATTAGATTTAGTGTGACAACTCAATCTACAACCTCTCTCAGACTTCTCTCTTTACTTGACTTTAAATGGCAATTCTCATGAACATAAATCGAGATTCTTCGTACAAAAAATTTGTTTTATAATCATGTAACGCTATAAAGATATTTTCACTAGAGGATTAGTAAAAATCGTGAATGGAGACCGTTGCATGCAAACTAGCTCTACACAAAAGGTTTCCATCATTCACATTTTATCATCAACGCAGACCAACAACACAATTTTTACAGTTGTTTGGAAATTTTGAATCATTTCTGGCGATACCTTAAGCTTTCAAACAATTTCATTAAAATTTTACAATTTCTTTTTCAATTCCTTTGACACATACAGACACTTGCATCAAATTAATGTAAGAATTTAATAATTACTTGTGAGACACTATTTCTTACACTACCTGTAACATAAAAATACCATGCATTTCATTACACAGTACGATGTTTTTTTTTTATTATAGTAATATTTTAAATTGTTGTTTTTATATACATACATATATGTGTATGCAAGTGTGTGCGTGTATATTAAACTAGAAACTGTATCAAATATGTAAAAGAGGAATTAAATATAAGACATAAGTTTTGATTTCATGCTTTATCTGGTTTAAAATAGCAAAATTGTATCACAATTTATATACCACCTCCCCCTCTTTTACATTAAAACAAAGCTAATTGATTCATTCCAATAAAGGTCGATTTCAAAATATACTCAAAATAGAAAAAGGGGGGGGAGCGAATTAAACCAGAATTTTTTTTATCCCTATCATCAATGTATTCGTGAAATCATTTGTCACGAATAGACATTTCACCATTTTTCATAGGTGATGTACTTGAAATGGAATCCCCCCACCCTTTCTATCTCTAGATATCAGTCAGCGTCTTGTCTTCTATCACTTGACTTTCTATATGAAAGATACCATTACTTATTTTCTTCAATTAGAGGTTGTTTTTTTACCAAAAGTTAAGAGTTGAGTTAAAATTTACTGTAATTGATATCACAATCGAAATGCTAAGATTATCTTAATATCTGAATTTGCCATGAAAATATTTGCATTGAAGATTAAATTAACATTTAATTTGAAAAAAAATGTATATACATACAACGCAGACTGGCACACAATAGTTGTTTTAAGCTTCACATTATCACTCTTTTAATAAAAGTAATGCTTCTAAGGTTTCGTATAGAAAGAGAATCAATGCTTGCTAATTTTCCTTACCCTATAAAAAATGCTGAAATAATTTCACATGCACAACTTTTTCATGAGAAGGTTCACATGTTAATATACATTTTAAAATAATATAATTATAGATTATTTGTAGAGTAAGTGCTACAACAGGTTTTCCCCTTAATTGATAAATATAATTTAATGTACTTTTTATGTCATCAGAAAATATTGTTTTGAATTACGTTTTACATTTATAATAGAACATTTTCGTTATGCATAGATGTTCTTTCTAAAAAATATAAAGATGTTTTTCATGTCTTTGTTTTTACATTTATAACTATGCAAACATGAAATAGACAGTTTTACATTTAATTAAAAGACAGTTACGCTTTTTGGAATAATTAAGAATAGACAACGATAGAAAAGATGAAACTAAGGATATATTTAGTAGCGACGATGTACATTTATTATAGTGCAAAATAGTACAAATATCATCACATCGAAAAATTAAAAATAAATAGATGCTCCTTGAATGATGTACAAACAGCCACAAAAATAAATATTGAGGTCAGAATGATGCAGACAAGAATACCTTCGTTTGATGTATGTTGAACATGGACACTAAAGCACATTTTGCTTCTGTTCTCCATGCTCTTCAATAAACTATCGCGGAGTCCCTCAGGGATATTGTCCTACTCTTCTCTAAATACGGATTTGAGCTGTGGTACTGCATGGTGCGAGATAGTTTTTTTGTGTAACAAGTGTGCCAAGACCATCCCAGGAATGTTCAATAGGACTTGAGTCGGGAGAGCCCATTGGATACGGTGAGAATATTTTCACTTTTCAGTGTGTCGGATACCTCAACGTTTCTTTATGATGGCACCTTACTGTCCATAAGCAGAAAGTCTGGCCCTAAAGTACCCCTAAAAATTCAAATATGATCCAGAATAATCTCTCTGCAATACCGCAGCTCTGTAACGCTTCCTCGCTCAAAAGTGTGAAGCCGCGTTCTGTCATTGTGCATGAGAGATGCCTGCCCACACCATCATGATACCGATCACAAACAAACTTTTGTGCATTACGTGTTCCACGCTCTCCTTACAGTAACTATTGACCATACTTTCTTGTCACACGGAAACGAGATTCATCAGAGAACATCACTTTAGACGAATTTTGCTGATGACAACGAATATGTTTATCATACCACCTTAATCTCTCTCGACGGTGTCGTGGTTGAAATGGGATGCAACGAACAGCCCTCCATGCATATAAGACAACATTATTTAATTGCCGTTAGATATTTCTTGCTGAAACATGCGTACTGGTAGTGATAGCGAGGTTTGCAGCTATCTGGTCAGGAATGAAATTTCTGTTTCTTTTTACCACGAGGGCTAGATAGCGGTTCTCTAGAAGAGTGGTGTTCTTACCAGTACTCTTCCGTAACGTTTTCGCAAAGTGTTGACCCTTTCACCTACTTTCAGTCATTCAACTTATCGTCTGCGATTGTAGTCACTCAAATGTGATGCCTTGTTGAGACATTTTTCTCTTAATTATACTGCAAGATCAAAACAGAATTTCAGAGAATAAACTTTTTTAACATTCAGCACTATTTTCGTCAAACATCAAACAGCATGAATTTTCGTATGAAACATGAGCTTGAGTTCCCAGTCTTTCGTACAAATAAGGAGTCCTGGTCTGCCATGCTTTTTGAACTTTAAATTACTTTTATTGGTTAGCTGTCTGAGGCACAATTTTGCATTAATCATTTGTGTCTTAGCAATTGTCAAGCAGTGTACATTATAAACACACTCACACAATACATGCAGTCTACAGTAAATTCAATTAAATTGCTTCACGTTTTGTTTTTAAGCGACTTTCGTCGAAACTTCGGAGAAATCAAGTAGTCGATAGAAATTCAGACTTTGCTGTATCATAACTGTAATCTCATTCTGGTACAGAAAAAAAATAACTCTTTTACTTTTACACTTAAGGCTTAGTTATTGATAAGCGCACTGTATGTCACACGATTGGCCATTAAATCTACGAAAAAATAAGCAGTGTAGAATACAGAAACATGTTCAAGTGAAATGGCTCCGAAAAGACGTGGTAAGGAAATTAAGTGAATGAAGTATCAGCTCAAGTAATCTCCTCTTTACTTGACTGTGATTCAGAAATACGAAATCTATCGTAATTATTCAGAATAAATGATAAGAATTTTACAATATCCTTAGAGTGTCTCCACATGCATTTTTCTTACTTCGAGTTTCTCCTATTGATGATTGATATTAAAAAATATATTACATTTTGCGCATAAAAAATTACAAAACAAGATACTTTATTCATATATATATATAGTCTTATTCTCTACAAACAAGAGATAACATCCAACAATAAAACAATGAAGGACACATGAGCAACCGAGATTAAAAATTATAAAATGGATGCCGCAGTATTATAAACATTGCCGACTTAGGACAGCTAATGTATAATATAATTTATATAAAAGTGGGGTTGAACATGTTTTTGGGCCAGCCAACCTTCCACCTTTATGTAAATAATACTGAGCAAAAACCTATTGAAAGTAATGGATAGAAATATCTAAATCCATTACGAGATAGAGGTAACTTACCTAAAAATTGCGCTTAAAAACGCAGAGCCAGCGCTAAATATGTGAGTGCAATAAATAAGTTATTGCCAGATTATGGACCCTAAAGCAGATTAAATTCATGTGAATAGCTGAAATAAAGCACTTAACAAAAGTGTGAAATTAATGGAAATAAAAATTAATAAGAGAGTTACAAATTACCATAACTTAAGTAACACTAGAGTATATATAAATAAAATATTAATAAGTAATTTCATCTAATAATAGAATATGGAGGTAACTATAACCTTCAAATATGTAAGTTTATATAGTAATATACTATTAACTCAATTTCAGAATTTTTAATCCTTAGTATTTTGAATAGCTTTATTCATATAACTATTAATAAAATTAATTGGGTATTTCTGATTTAAGCAATATTTAGTAAAATGTTTATAGTTATTTATTATTTCTGATTTTTTGACACCAGAAATTTATTGCGTTGTATATAATTAATAACAATATTTCTGAATATAGAAACATGCACATTACTCTCCCAATGCTGAACTTTAATAATATTCAAATTAAAATCTTTTCTTTTATCATAAATAATAGAAACTATAACATTATCTTTTAATTCATAAGTATGTCAAGAAAATTTGCTTCATTGTTGTTACTATTTGTCTGTATTAAATCAAGATATTGTGGATAAAAATAAATGTTAGGTATAAAATTGACTTGTTTGCCAAAAATGATTATGCCCTCTATATAATGATAAACATAATATTTAGAATTATTACTGTAACTTTTTCAAAATAATGTAAGTGTAAATTGGCAAGACAGTAGCTCGCAGGGCCACCTTGTGACAAACCTTTTATCTGCAGATAATAGTTACCCTTATGATATATATATATATTTCTCTTTAAGTACAAACCTAAGTAGTGAACCAAATCTATCATAATTAATATTATTAAATAAATTATCTTTATGTAAATTTACAAGTATATTAATCAAATCATCAATATTAATAGAGTTAAAAAGATCTTTAAAATCTAAACTATAGACTGAATAAATATTTTTATCTTTCATTTGTTCAATAAGTGATTTACTGTTTTTAAGAATGGCTACTGCTTTAAGATCATTTATTGTATCATGTAATATTTCATGGAGAATTTTGCCTGTTTTGCTAATGTATGTATTAAATCCATTTGTAACTATCCTAAATTTGACTGTGTCTTTATGAAATTTGGGGGTAAGAAATATATGTGGAAATTTAAAATTATTATTGATTTGAATTCTTAATTGCTTATGAAAAACCAAAATTCGATTATTTATTTCTCTATCAGAAACAGATGACTTAATAAAAGCTATATTATTATCAAAATAATTGTTGATCATTAAATTATAATAGTATTTACATATGAAGGCAAAACTTCCTGTGTGTGTGTGTGGCACTTTATCAACAAACTATTGTGATGTACCTCCCCTTGGAAGTACATCCCTCGAAGTATCAGCGTGAGCTAGAGGTGTAGGGTTATCGTAAGAACTCGGATCAAACATTATCTTAATGTGACTTTATTAAGATATTCAACTTAAACTTTTTGAACAAATATATTATTAAAAATTAATGAGAGAATCTACGATGACGCAATACGCAACACACAATATAATTCAGACCTATCTCAATAATTGAACCACCTAATCTTCAAATATAATAATAATAAGTAATCAATCCTACCTTATATTACTCTGTAATAAACTTGTCTTTATCTACAGTGGTAAGTAGCTTTACGTTTAACTTCTAATCGATCACCAATATGTTTATCCACGCACGTAGAATTTGAATCCTTGAACGACGAACTTCAATTATCATCCACAGCCACAACGCACTTCAATTGTCTAACATTCCTTTACACTATCATTACACTGCCATCATTGCCATTACGCTTACTCTAAGATCCTATATTTATCCTATATTATTTGCATCTGTTCACTTCTCGATTCTTGGATTTGGTTGGAAAAGAGTTGCCATTAATTCTGGTCCAAAGAACCCAAAGGACTTGTTAAAGAAAAGACGCGTAAGACGTCACACTATAATAATGTTATTTTGCATTTTTTAAATCTGATTTTTATATTATTATAAAAGATTTTGTTATCTGTACCAAAGTTATATTTATTAAGCTGCTGTGAAATATTATCTTTGAGTTATGTGAATGCCTCTATGAGCAAATTATATTTAACAGCTGTTTTTTATATAAATTGCTCAATATCATTATACAATTGATTTTTTAAAATTTTATTATTATTCGAAAACATTAATTTAAAATCAGTATCTTTATTCATTATGTTTCTAAGATTATTGTCTTTTACAATATTGAGGTGACCAGTAACAACATGTTTATGATGTTTATCAATGAATTCTTTAAATTCATTACACTTACATATTAAGAGACTCTGTTTTATAGGCACATTATTGTAAAAAATTGATCTACCTATTTTTATTGTATTTAAAGGCTTATTTAAAAGTAATATTTTGTGTTGGGAAAGATAACATATGTTTATTAAAAATGCCAGAAAAATTACTATTATAATATGATTTATTCATATATAAAAAAGTGTACAATATTCTATTTGATAATCTATACTTACATTAACGTTTATATTATGTTTATGTTTCAAATAGTTGTGAATGTCCTTTATACTCGTAATATGCAAAGCATGGCAATCTTTTATTTTATGTGAAATTAGTACATCTTCTGTAATATATAATTCTGTCTTACCGAGTCCAAACATAAAACATTTAATGTGTTTTATGTTAAAATTGTTATCAAAGTTATTACAAATATCTATAATACTATCTGTAATGACTTTTTTGCCTCTACTTAATCTTTTAGTTCCAGCCCCTCTAGTTATTAGATATTATATTAACCCTCCAAGCGTTTCACAAAAAAATCCTGCCATTCTAAAACTGCTTCGAAAATGCACCACACGTATAATTTTGCCTTCAAGTAAGATTCTCAAAAGCGGTTAAGCAGTATTTTTCTGAAATCCTTCCCCCCTTTAAAGGTTTAACATCTTGAAAGATAATTGGGGATGGCGGAAGCCACACAGCAGGACACTAACAGGAAGTTTTATGGCTCGTATGGTTTTTATGAAACCCCGTGTTTTGACCCTGGAGCAATAATAAATATCGGGGGGAAATTTCTTTAGAGCCCAGTTAGTTTTTGTTTGCTCGATTGATTTGATATTTGAAAAGTCACAACGTATAAATAAAATATGTTATTATTTCCTTTTGGTTTCATATTAATTTGAAACTGTAACAAGTTGTGCGTTTCAGGGCAATCTAATATTTTATATAGTTATAGAAATTACTTTTTTATTCTATTGCTTCATTTTTCTTATCTTAATCAATGGTTTCAGTTTTTGAAACATGATTATTTCATTATAAGTTGCCAAAATAATAATAATAAAACATCGAACACTTTAAAATTTGAAACCTTTTAAACTTTCCAACTACTAAAAATGAATAAATTTAAACTTCATCAAATAATTTGAAACATTTTCTTACACTTTGATAAAAATTAAAACGAGAAAAAAAAACTAATTCAGATATGTTAGTTTTTTTTTTCTTAGATTTCAGAGCCAGGTGTTCAGATAAGTTTACGTACAGTGCATAGTTATATATTGTTAGCATACACTGAATTATATTTGAATTTTACATGCTTTAACTTCAATTTATACCAAAAAGAACATAAATAAGATCCCCCCCCCATTTTTTTTAAAACTTGAATGCTTGAATATAAATGATAATCAAAAATATTCGGACACATTTACAATAATCATTTATGCACCTAATAAACATAAAGATCAATTTTATAAATTCGAGCTATTCAAAAACATTCAAATTATTATTCAAAAATATCAATTTATGCTAAATACCTCAAGATTTATCTTTTTTTAAAGACTAACTGAAGAAATAATTAAAATATGGATATGTTTTGAATTCTCAACCGTATAAAACTAGAAATTTTTTATTAGAAATGTCATTTGAAATTTTGAAAAAAAATTTATCGCGCAGTTAAAAATTATTTACCATATGTACTAGCAATTATTTGAGAACAATATAAAATTCAAATTTTATTATGTAGCATATTTAGCATTTTGAAATAAATTTCGAAAATTTCATTTAATTCTGTTGAAAACTGCATGTTAACAGGAAAAAATATGCTAAAAAGTTGATGAATATACAATAATTTTTTCCATAGAAGCAAAGCTGAGAATCTAAATCGTAGGGATGAAATTTATGAGTGTATCTAAAGTAGTTTTCGAAATATATATTTTAAAGTTCAGAAAATTTGGGCGTTATTTTATACTTAATATTAATTAAATTGTCAACATATAATGTTAACCCTCTAACTGGATACCTTCCTCCTGAAAAGTTATTCCGAAAGCGTTTAACTCTTTTTTTGCGATTCCCTTCAAAAATGCAACAGATTTTTTTCCTTTCCCCCTTTTAGAACTTGGGAGGTCGAACGGGGAAAATTTTACGACCCAGTTCGGTCCCTTTGAAAGTAAGAACCAAGAGATCAATCGTTTACAGCTAGCTGTTAAGTTGCCTAGGGCAATCTTTGAAAGCGTAGATATCCTCTCTTGATCAATCCTCTTTGAAAGAGGATTGATTCGGTGTTTCTTTCTCCTATATGTTCAGTCACAGTAAAATTAAAACCGAAATGAAAGGTAAAAAAAAGAGGAAAAAATGAAATAAATAGTATGTTAGAAGTTGAAAAAATAATATATATTCTTCAAAGAAAATTTATTTTTCTGTCATTTTTTTTAAAAATTAAAAAAATATATATATATATTTTTGGTATTGCGATTTGAACCAGAAAAAACATCCTGTATTCATTTTTGAATATGAGAGTAAGAAAACGCGCTCACTTTCCTGTTTTTTAAAAAGTAATGAGGTAAAAAGAGCAAAGGCCCTATCTCATTTTTAAACAATAACACAATAAATATTACATACAATGATTATATTTATGAAATAAAACCGATCTTTTCTATTCAGTTATATTTTTAATTTAAAATAGCATAAAAAAGGATTTCAATACTTTTAATTTATTTTAATTAAAATCATATAAAAGATATTTTTATGTTAACTGAATATTTTTCGGAAAAAAATTTTAATTTTTCATTCCTAGTGTTCTCTTTTTCGAACTTCTTGTATTAAATAAAAATTCCTTTTCTACATCGGCATTTGTGATGGACATAACACACATTCAGTCAATAATTTTTAATTTTAATGGGGGTATACTTCTTCAAATGCGCATGACAGTACTTCTAACCATTTTCTACTCAAGTTAAATTTCTTATCTTTCTGTTTCTTTTATTACAAGGAAAAATGTCACACATCGATAACTACATTTTTTTCACACAATTCAGTCATTACAAATTCTATTGTGAGAAAAGTTCTCCTCCTAATTAATCTTGTCTTTCAAAACAGTACACTTAAAACAATTTTGTTCAGTGAAGTTAACCGACAGTTCCACAATGTATTCATACCAAATTTTAAAAAAAAAAATTAACACTTGGAAATGTATCCTGTATTAAATTTTTCAGTATACACAAATATTACCTGCTGTAGGGAAGATATAGTATGAGATGTGGTGTGCGGTTGTGAAAGAATGTTTTCGTACGTGTAGACTATTTTTGAAAATTTAAATATCACTGAAGCTGATCATATAACTGCAAATGAGCCTTATTTTTTAATGTGTGCTGGTATCAAAGTAAAACACTTTTATAATATTAAACAGCCTATGGGTTTATACGCAATATCAAACTATTTGCAAAATGGCTTACAACTTCTATTCAAATTGTAAAGAAACTGAAATATAAATATATCTTACTGCAGTCAAAAATATTCATAATATGTAAGTATCCCGTTGCTCCACTTATTTCTGTACATTTTAAAAAAACTGTAGCTGAATGAATTTTTTATATTCATAAACGAGGCATAACAGCTCACACAGTCGTAAAAATGTCCTCATCATTTTTAAATATACTAGTATAAAACGTATATGGATTGTAAGATCAGTTGTAAAATCCTAAAAGCTTTTAGAGGAGCTAAAAACATGTAATTTTGGATTCATAAAATGTGTAATATAATACACAAATATACATGTTATTAAGCAAATACATTTGAAAAATCAAACTTCCTTCTGAAATAAACGTAATTGAAAGAAAAATGTTTAATTGCAAATGAGTGAAAATACATGTTTATCTAAGGGGTATCCCCAAAGTGAGGTAATCCTCAAACTCAGAGGCACAACAATCCATGAGGGCCAGGAACTACTGTACCCATCATAATTCAGGTGACCATTGAACGCTGAGGTGCATGAACAGATGTCCTGATTTGGTGGTCTGTCTGAAGAGAGACCTTCAGTGTTTAAGACCCGAAGCAAGCTAGGTACTCATTTATCGACCCAATGTAGCGGGGATGAAAGGCAGAGTCGACCTTGCGCAGCCCGTTAATAGAACACCAGACCTGTGGTGTGGAAGCACTATACACTACCACTCAACCCTTTTCGGTGAAAAATAAAATTTAATGTTAGAATCTTATATAAATCCCTAATGAATGAGGGAGTCGAAACTTTTTTTTTCATGTAAACTGTTTAGACGGAAATGGTTAATTATGAACAATTCACAAGTTGCATAAATTAAAATTAACCGTTATAGTTAAGATAAATTTTTAAGGGTACAAAAGGTGTATTTCGGCTGCACGAATTAATTTTAAAAGGAATACGGTTACGAAAAAGTAGTACAAATCTATCTAAAGTAGGGTTGGTTACCTTAAATATTGTCAAACACAACAATGTATTGGAAGCCAATTCCACAATTCGTTGTTATAAAAATGTATGGAAAATTACAAGACTTAGTTTTTGCATTTGTAATTTATATATTTTTTCTCCTGAGAGATTTTAAAGCTAGAGCGGCATCCATCAAAACCGCGGTTCCCTCTCTGTTTTTCCAGATCGCTCCTGACTAAGCCGGCTCTGCCATAGTAAGTGAAAATGCCGGATTTTGTTTGTCAAGATCATTTTATAGCAGACTGCATTTTTCATGTATTTTAGATGGTCGTTTTATATTTTCTACATCAATATCTTAATGTCTGAATTTAAAATTACATAAAATTCTTGACATTCGCATCAATGACCATGATAATTTTTATTAGTATATGAATGTGTCATCAAACGATTACATGACTAATATTAACACATTATTTTAACCATTTAATTAATATGAAGTATAACATAACGTACACAAATTTTCTAAACTTTAAATTAAATATTTCGAAAACTACTTCAGATATACTCAAATTTTTTTATTCCTACGCTTTAGCTTCTCAGTTTGCTTCTCTATGTAAGAATTTATTGTAATTGTATATTCATCAATTTTTTAGTATATTTTTGCTCTTAGCATGCGGTTTTCAACCGAATTATATGAAATCTTCAAAATATATTAAATGAATGATTGAATATTAACGTCGCACTGTTCAGCTACACGAGGGCTTTTGGCGACGGACCACGTAATTTTGAACCATGGTCAAGTGACGTGAACGACACCTGAGCTGGCACCCCCCTCCCCTAACTACCCCACCACACCAACGGGAGGACGTTTCAGCTCTCAACAGATTTAACGTGCATCGCCGCCCTACACGGCTTGTCTTTAGTGGTACTGGGCTCGAACTCGTGACAAAGCAAGCCACGTTCCGATACCTATACCACTCGGCTACCGCGGCCGAAATATATTAAAAGATACCAAAGAAGCTATATAATAAAATTTGAAATTTTCATTATACGCAAACAATTGCTAAAACTTATGGTAAATAATTTTTAACTGCACGATGCATTTTTTTTCGAAATTTCAAATGGAATTTCTAACATAAAATTTCTAGCTTTATAAGGTCGAGATTTCGAAACATATCGAGATTTTAATTACTTATTCAGTTAGCCTTTAAAAAAGATAAATGTTGAGGTATTTTGTATAAATATATATTTTTGAACAATATATAATTCGAATGTTTTTCAATAGCTCGAATTTAAAATTGATTTTTATGTTTATTTATATGCATTAATTTCTACTGTAAATGTTTCCGTATATTTTTGATTACCATTTATTCAAACATTCAAGTTATAAAAAAATGTGTGAAAATCTTCATTCATGTTGTCTTTGATGTAAACTGAAGTTCAAGCACTTAAAATTCAAATATAATTCGGTGTATTTTAACAATATATAACCAGGCACTGTACTTAAACTTCCCTGAACACTTAGGCTTTGAAATCTAAAAAAAAAAAAAAAAAAACTAATAAATCTTAAATAGTTTTTTTTTTTTCGTTATTATTTTTATCAAAGTGTAAGAAAATGTTTCAAATGATTTGGTGAAGTTTAAATTTATTCATTTTTAGTGGTTGGAAAATTGAAAAGGTTCCAAATTTTAAAAAGTTTGATGTTTTATTAATTTTTTCGGTATCTTATAATAAAATAATCATGTTTCAAAAACTGAAAGCTTTGAATAAGAAAAATGAAGCGAAAGAGAATATACTTAAAAAAAAGATAATTTGTCTAACTATATAAAATAGCAGATTGCCCTGACACGCCCCAACTTGTTACAGTTTGAAATTAATATGAAACCAAAAGGGGAATTGTAACATATTTTACTTATGCGTTGGGACTTTTGGAAACTTTTAAAATACAAGCTAGCAAAGAAACACTTCTTGGGTTGTAAAGAAATTTCTTCCCGATTTTTTACATTGTCCAGGGTCAAAACACGGGGTTCCCTGCGAGCCATAAAACTTCTGCTGTGTTGCTTCCTCCGTCCCTCATTATCTTTCAAGATGTTAAACCTTAAAAGGGGGGAAAAGGATTTCAGAAAAGTGCGGCTAATCCGCTTTTGAAAACGTTACTTGAAGGCAGAAAAATCCGTGCAGTCCATTTTCGAAGCCTCTCTAGTAGGGCGGAAAAATCCGTTCTGTCCAATTGGAGGGTTAATACTAGTCATGTAATCGTTTGACGATGCATTCATATACTAATAAAAATTATAATGGTCATTGTTGCGAATGTCAAGAATTTTATGTAGTTATGAAATCAGACATTAAGATACTGATGTAGAAAATATAAAATGAGCATCTAAATTACATGAAAAATGCAGTCTGCAATAAAATGATCTTGATAAAAAATACGGCATTTTAACTTACTAGGGCAGAGCCGGCTTAGTCAGGGGCGATTTGGGAAAACAGAGAGGGCCCGCGGTTTTGATTGATGCCGCTCTAGATTTTAAAGTTCTCAGGAAAAAAAAATATATAAATTACAAATGCAAAAATAAGTCTTGTAATTTTCCATACATTTTTATAACAATGAATTGTGGAATTGACTTCCAATACATTGTCATTTTTGACAATATTTAAGGTAAACAACCCTACTTTAGATAGATTTGTACTACTTTTTCGTAAACTGAACTCCTTTTAATATTTGTGAAGCCAAAATACAGCTTTTGTACTCTTAAAAATTTATATAAACTTTAACGGTTAATTTTAATTTATGCAACTTGTAAAACGTTCATATTTAACCATTTCTGTCAAACAGTGTACAAAAAAAAAGTTTGGACTCGTTCATTCAATAGGGAATTGTATAAGATTCAAAAATTAAGTTTTATTTTTCATCGAATAGGGTCGAGTGCCAGTGCATCGAGCTTCCACAGCACATGTCCGGGTTCTATTAACGGGCTGGGCAAGGTCGACTCTACCTTTTATTCCAGCTGCAGTGGATCGATGAGTACCAAGCTTGCTTGGGGTCCTAAACACTAGAGGTCTTACTTCAGACAAACCACCTAGTAGGAACATCTGTTGATGCACTTCAGCGCCCAATGGTCACGTAAACTGGGATAGGCATATTAGGCCCTGGCCCTCATGTATATTTGTGCCACATGTATAGTTACGCCACTGAGTTATAGGGTTGCCTCTCTTTGGATAAACATTTATTTCCAATAATTTGCAAATTAAACATTTTTCTTTTAGTTACGTTTATTTCAGAAGGAACTTTATTATTTCAAATGTATTTGCATAATAACATGTGTATTTGTGTATAATATTAAAAGTTTGATCTATCCAAAATTATATGTTTTTTTGCCCCTCTAAAAGTTTTTAGGATTTTAGAACTGATCTTGCAATCCATATACATTTTATAGTAGTATATTTAAAAATGATAAAGACATTTTTATAAATGTATGAGTTCGCATGCCTTGTTTATAAGTATAAAAAAATATTTTCAGCTACATTTTTTAAAATGTACTGAAATAAGTGGAAGGACAGGATATTTACATATTCTGAATATTTTTTACTGCAGTAAAATATATTTCTACTTCAGTTTCTTTTCAATTTGAATAGAATTTCTAAGCAACTTTGCGAATAGTTTGATATTGAATATAAACTCATGGGCTGTTTAATAGTAAAGTGTATTATTTTGATACCAGCACACATTGAAATAAGGCTCATTTGCAGTTGTATGATCAGCTTCAGTGATATATTAAAGTTTTCAAAAATACTCTACACATACGAAAACATTCTTTCGAAAACATACACCACATCTCATACTATGTCTTCCCCACAGCAGGCAATATGTGTGTATACTCAAAAGATTTAATACAGGATACATTTCCAAATGTTAAAATTATTTTTAAAATTTGGTATGGATACATTGTGGAATTGTCGGCTAACTTCACTGAACAAAAAGTGTTTTAAGTGTGCTGTTTTGAAAGACAAAATTAATTGGGGAGAACTTTTTCTCACAATAGAATTTTTAATGACTTAATTGTGGGAAAATGTGATTATCGCTGACAATTTTTCTTGTAATAAAAGGAACAGATAGATAAAAAATTAAACTTTAGTAGAAAATGGTTAGAAGTACTGTCACGCGCATTTGAAGAAGTATATCCCCCATTAAAATTAAAAACTATTGACTGAATGTGTGTAATGTCCTTCATAAATGTTGATGTAGAAAAGAATTTTTTATTTAATACAAGAAGTTCGAAAAGAGGAAAGCACTAAGAATGAACATTTAGATTTTTTATGAAAAATATTCTTTTAACATAAAAATATCATTTATATGATTTAAATTTAAATAAATTATAAGTAATGAAATCATTGTTTATGTAATTTTAAATTACAAGTATAATTGATTACAGAAAGAACGGTTTTATTTCATAGGTATAATCATCGTTTTTATGTCAACGTATGTACAATTTATTCTCTTTTTGTTTAAAAAAGAGGTAGGGTCTTTACTATTTTTACTTCATTACCTTTTTTTAAAAACAGAAAGTGAGCACATTTTCTTACTCCAATATTTAAAGATGAATACAGGATGCTTTTTTTTTTGGTTCAAATCACAATACCAAAATAAACTTTTTCCAACCTTTTTTTTTAATTTTTAAAAAAGACCGAAAAATTAATTTTGTTAGAAGAAAATATAGTTATTTTTCGACTTCTAACACTCCATTCATTTTATTTTATTTTTTTTACTTTTCATTTTCTTTTAATTTTACTGTTACTGAACATATCGGTAAAACAACCAAACGGCACTACAATTTTCAAACAAGATTGCTCAAGGAAACTTAACAACTGTAAATGAGTGATGTTCTGGTTCTCACTTAACAAAGAGGAAGAACTAAGTCATAAAATTGTTACCTTCGACAACCCAAGGTTGAAAAGAGGGAAAGGAATGAAGTTTGTGTGTGTTGCATTTTTGAAGGAGATTGCAAAATAAAAGTATACGCTTTTGGAATGATTTTTCAGGAGGAAGCAAACCATCCAGAGGGTTAATCGTATTACTTTAATAATAATCCTGAGAATTTTGTTTAGTTGCATTTAAAATATTTCTTCCTTGGTATAATACATTTAGTCCATAAGGATAAATTGCATTATAATATTTAATATAGTAATTTTCCCACCATAATCTTTCTTTAATATTAGGAACAACTTTAATAAGATTGATTGAAACATGTTCAAAACCATGGGTTTTAAAATGTCTTAGTTCTATTTTATTTGAATTTTTAACACAATTGAAATATTTAGTACCTGTGACCTATGTTGATTAATTCTAATGTTAATTTTATTAGATGTCTGACCAATATATTTAAATTGGAATTTATTACATGTCAATAAGTAAAAACAATTATATGTTTTACAGAAGGTAAATTTAGAATCCTCTTTGATTTGATCATTATGGATCATTTTAGAAGTTTAACATCTTTAGTCGCCATATCTTTTGTAAAAAGGGATTTTACTATTGCCAAATTTACCTTTTTGAAGCTTATCTAAGTATCTATTACATTTGTAAGCATTATAGTTATTTGAAACTTTATTGCAATACAGTTATTTTTAAACATATAACACACCATCTTGTTTTTCTAAAAATAACTCCCTTCCAATCACGCAGCGCTGTTAGTATTATGATTAATTTCCTATATACGCCGCATTCACAAAACCAGATCTATACTAATATCACTCAGTATATAAACATATACAATTACAAACAATTTTGCAACATTCATCTTAAGCAAACAATACAAGGAATTCTCGCATCCCAGCAAAGTCTTAATCAGTAGTAAACAAATGTACTCATACAATAGCTTTCCACACTTTTGAATAAATTTACACATATAAAAGTTCATTTTTCAACCAGCCAGTAAAATGCACCGCAACGTAGCATAAAACTTTTGTATAATAATAACTTTAACAAAACCGGACTTGCTTCTTGCAAAAATTCACCTGACTGCCCGTCAGTAAAAACTTAATGAAGCAATACAACCTGGCCAATGCTTTCTCCTGTCCTTGACATCTCCAATGAGGACTTCAAGCGCTGCGGTCCTCCTACTCGCTGACCTTCCATTCGTTTCCTGGCGATCTTGCTGTCTTGAGTGCTTTTTGGATTGTCGACTTTGTCCTGGACTTTGACGGCTGGATCGTCCGTTCCTCGGCTCCTGCTCCAGCTGCTGGTGACCCTGGTGTCTGTACTTATGTCTAGATTGTCGACTCCTGATGATCTGGAACCCGCTTCCTTGATAAATCTATTTCTTGGACGCAGGTGATACGGACCTGTTTCCCTTTGTTGAATTGACGCTTCAGATTGTTCGAGTTTCTTGTTGAAAGGGCCGTTTGAATTGGATGACGACGGTAACCCTCTCTTGTACACTTGTCTTTCTGGACCTTTGTTCTTCCTTTGCGGTCCCTCGGACCTTGATGAAGGGTTTCTCCTCTTGCGTAACGTCATCTCATGACTAGAATTTTATTTTATGATACAGTCCTATAAATGATTCTTTGAATTTATGTTCTTTTTGCGCTTATTTATTTCCGACTTACGCTTACCACCCTGATTTCCAGTAAGACTTGTCTTTTTCTCTTGCTCACCCCGTCATTCACCAGACTCACTATTAGTAAAACTTTGTGACTGATCTAATCTAGGTCTATCCTCCTAGAAACTACTCGATTGATAATATGATCCACTGCTAACTGAACTTCCCGCCTCTATCACTCTCTCGTCACCTTTCTCTGATGGTATAAATTCGCACTTGATCTATATTAACAGTTATTCTTCTACCTGCCTTCCAAATGATCAAAATTTTATTCTGTACTTTCAAGACTCTGTAGAGACCCTCAAACTTTGGTTTGAATTTCACGACCACTGTCTTCGTTGCCGAGCTTATGGGATGCGTTTCTAACAGCACCCAATCATTTACCTTAATATTAACCTTTCGCGTTCTTCTATTGTAATACTTCGGCTATTTTTCGCGTTTTACTTTAGTATTTTTCTAACCTTCTCAAATAATTTTTCAATATTGCCCACCGTAAATTCTGCTCCATCGGACACCATCCCCAATTTTTGAAACGGGGTACTGAGCTTTCTACTCAAAAACAACTCTGCTGGGGTCTTCCCTGTGATCTCATGCACTGCCGTTTGCATGGCGTACGTGAACTCGCTTATGAACTGGCCCCGTGATCATCAATTTTGAAACTTGCAATCATTTGCAAAACATCCCGATTCACTCTTTCCGTTCCATTCCATTGAAGTCTATATGCAACTGTTTTGACATGCTGTATGCCTAATCGATTACTTAAATGTTCAAAAACATCGGATATGAATTGGGGACCTTTGTCACTTATCATTTTTACAGGAGCTCCATAACGCGATATGTAATTCTCAAATTGGGTATCCGTAATTATTTTGGCTGAAGCCTTTTTGAGGGTATCACCTGTAACCACTTCAAAAAGTGATCACTGATTACTAAAATACAGCAATTTATTTTTATTCGCGACACCGGGTAGGGGGTCTAGAAAATTTTAAGTCACTATCTCATTCGGATAACTAATTACAATTGGTATTAAACAACCAGCTGGTAACGTGTTTTTATAATAATTCATCTGGTATACGTTGCATGCCAAAACATGTTGATAAACGGCTATTCTCATATAGGGAAAATAACAAACATCACGCAGTTTTAAATACGTTTTTTCCCTAAATGACCTGCTATGAGCATGTCATGAAATTCGCGCATTATTTCACTTCGTAATGATTGCGGAATGTACACTCTCAGTTCTTAATTAGTGGTTGCGTATTTTGCATAAATTAACAAGGCTTCTACAATTTTAAAATCACGGGACCAGTTTTTATAGATTGTCACATTCACCGAGCTATCCTCAAAGTTCTCAAATTATCTATATATATGACCTAACTGAGGGTCTCTTCGTTGTTCCTCTATTGATTACTCCCTGGAAGCAAGTACCAAATCTCTAATCACTGCACACGCAATATCCCCCATATACTTTAACCTGGTTTCCAGATGATACATCTTCCTCCACATTTAACTTCGATTTTGAGAAATCAATACCTAAATTCCTCTCATCTACTTGAATTTCTTCCATTTGCGAATCTTTAATCGCTAATGATTTTTTATGGAAATCCAGAACATTTTTCGATCCCCTTGTAAAATCAACCCCTAAAATACAAGGATATTTCCTATACGATAATATGTGAAACTGCCAGTTTTTAATAATTTTTCCGTATTCAGATTTGCAATTCAACTATCCCTATTATTCTACATTTGGCACCTTGTGCCGTCAGCACTTCAGCTCGAGATTTTCTAACTAGTTTATAAAAAAAATATTTTTTATAAACCTCTTCTAGTATAAATGATTTTTCTGCCACAGTATCCCACAGTGCTTTTGTAAAAGCGTCATTCAAAATAATAGGTATATACGGAAGTTCTACTGGAGACATGCATATAGCTGAAAGTCTAATTGGAGCATTCCTTACATTTTGCGATTGATCATCTTGATCAACTCGAACCCTTAAGGAATTTAGATGACCACCATGTCTTTGGTCCCCCCGATTAAAATTCTGACTCGGACCCCTATTTCTGAACTGATACCATCCGTTATTACTATCGAATCTTCGATTATCCCTGTCAAACAGATTCCTGTTCTCGAATCCATGGTTCCTCTAGTTCCAATGAGGTCCATTCCCGTATGTACTTTTATAATTATCCATCCTATCGTTTTGTTGATCCAAAACTTCTGCATTTATCCAATTTCTATTTCTACTATCGTTGGTAGACATCCGACGCACATCCCAATCTCGTCTTTCTCTAATATAATTTGTACTCGAACCCTGAGTTTCCCTGGACGAATACCCTTCTTCAAATTTTGAGATCACTTGTAACAACTGAGCTCTATTGGTACGGTTTCTAACCTCAGCATAATTCTGCACCCAAAGTTCGAGTCGACTAACAATATATGTTGAATTAAATTCAGCTCAGTCATTTCTAACTTAAGGGCTTTTTGTATCTTCAGTAATTCGTAAACAAAATCCACCGGAGCTCGATTTCTAGTCTGGTAAGACGTGGCAAACCGAGCCTGTAATTTGCCTTATTTCGTACAGCCGGAAAATATTCCTTCAACGCCTGTTTCAACCTATCGAAATTAATTTCCTCACCCTGCACCAGGGCATAACTTAATACCTCGTACCAATCTTTAGCATGTCTCGTGAGGTGATGCATCAAATATGCACAGGCTAGACTTGTGGGTATTTGATGAAATATTAGATTGCTCTCAATACCCTCAAAAGAACTGATCCACATTCTAGGATTCAGAAAAAAAAATCTCGGTTAAGACATTTACTTCTGATCCTACTCTTACATCGGAGTTAGGGAAATTCAACTGCCTTTGGTAAAAATTAGTTGGGCGCCATTGGGATACCCCCGAACTGGGAGTACAATCTCTTCATCTACGTGACCTAGATTTGTGAGAGGTAAGAATTGATCACCCAAGCTAGTCATAATAAATCCAATTTGTTATTATCCAAATATATTGAACAAAGCAAGCCTTACTATAGGAAGGCAATCAGGATTGAGATATAACGTATTTCTAAATTCTAAGTAAATAGCACCTGGAATCCTAATCACTTATCTTTATGAGAAGTGTTATCCTAAGATTCTTTAACTGCCTTAAATTTCTTAACACGCTAAAAAAAGCCCGTTCTTTAATTACGCTTCTATATTTATTATCTTACCAACAGCTCGCGGAGTTCAACATCTCAGCTTTCTTTCTCCTTCTATTCTAACACGCGAATACTACTAAAGCTCCATTATACACTTGCCTCCGAAAGTCTGCGTACAGGCAGACTCGTACGTGTCTATGCTATAAATAATATTAAAATCTCGCTTTAGAGAATCAAAATACTTGCCAGCAATTCTTCAAAATTTCCTTTTTCAACGACAGCAACAGAATTCAACACTTAACAAGAAAAAAACAAAAATGACCACCAAATAATCACAAACCATCCGTGCCAAAAGTCTGCGTACACTTACAAAAAACCTTTTAAAGACCTTTTATTGTAAAATAATTGTCCTAATTGTTTAGGATTTGAGACTTGAAAGCTTTTGTGGTTCCATGACTGGTAACAGAATAACGGTCGATGTATTATTGAAAGAAAAATCATCATAGATATTCAGAAAAGGAGGGAATTTTTAAAGTAATTGTTGAAATTGTTAATAGGAGACATTCGTTGATTCGAAACGTGTTCATAAACTACAAATCAACTAAAAATTTAACGTCCAAGCCAAGATCTGGCCACCTGTCTGAAGTGTCACCTCGAGAATCTTGATTTGCTCTATAAAAATAAATCTAAAATTATAAGCTTCAAAAGTAGCTAAAAGTGTTGCTGAGATATTGCATAAAAGTGTGACTTTAAGAGAACAGGGACATCATATACTTTCAAATAATCGATTTTTCAATTTTAGTTCTAAAAAATAGTGCTTATTTTTCTGAATCTAAAAATGTATAATACTTATATGTTTGTTGATAAAATAGCCCTAAAATATGAAAAATAAAAATGTAAATAAATGACCACGCCCCTTTGAACTTTAAATATGTAGTTTCCCCTGTGTTTTATCTATATTAACTTTTGATTGTTTTTTTCGTTTGAATGTTAACCCCGCTACTTTTTAGCCACGCTTGTGTGTGAGCTATTGTTCCAAGCTGTGTGACCAAATTTCTTACTTTAAATTTCGGTTTATGGCAATGTTTTGAACCGAGTTCGTCTATTCCGAAGTTTCTTGTGGCATACAACTACTTAATTTTACATTAATTTTCGTAAGAAATATTTATTTTGTACTTATAATTATTAATATTCATAAGATTTTAAAAGTATCTTAACTTTTTTTAAACGAGTAATTATGCCAAGAATAAAAAAAATTGGCAGAAGGAAGTATAGTAGCAATCAACATAAAAAGTCTAAAACGACTGAAGAATTGCTTTTGAATTCCGTGGAAAGTGCTTCTAGGAGAAAAATTAAAATACCGGATTTACTAAAAGAACAAGATTCTCAAAATGTAAACATAATCGTTGAACTGGATTTATTATCTTCCCTTATGAAAAATCTCTTATGTTGTAAATATTGCTGTTCTTCAGAGAAAATTGAGCTGAGAGAAGATTTAAAAAGTCGTAGAGGTTTAGCTGTGAGTTTGGAAATAATTTGTCATAACTGTGGAGAATCGACGAGTACAATGTCATCAAAAATATCAAATAAATGTTATAATGTTAACCTAAGATTGACATATGGAATGAGAGCTATTGGAAAAGGTGGAGCTGCTGCTCGAATATTCTCTGTGGGCTTATGAATTTGCCTCCACCACATGCAAAGTCTGAACGCCATAATTCTTTGTTTTTAAATGTTTAAAAAACAATTAGTGAAGACTCGATGAATGCAGCTGTTCACGAAGCAGTCATAGCGAATGATAATAATTCAAATATAGCTGTGGCTGTGGATGGCACATAGCATAAAACAGGCTATTCTTCATTGAACGGAGTTGTATTGGCTACGTCTGTTGAGAACGGAAAGGTTATCGACTTTGAAGCTCTCACAAAATATTGTTCTTCATGTAAGGGTAAAAAATAACCATGTGAAAATTGTGCTAAAAATTACGAAGGATTCAGTGGGGGAATGGAATATCGGGGGGTATTAAGTATATTTCAGCGATCTGAAACATCACGAAAAGCATGTTATACGCATTATCTTGGTGATGGGGACTCAAAAGGATTTCTTACTATAAAAGAAGCAAAAGTATATGGCGACACAGAAGTTGACAAATTAGAATGTGTTGGCCATGTGCAAAAGCGTATGGGCACAAGGCTGAGAAACATTCTAAAAATGAGCAAATGCATTAAGCTATCAGATGGGAAAAATATTTCGGGACGTGGACGGCTAACGCTTAAAGAAGTGGACTCAATCCAACATTATTATGGGCTAGCAATCCGTAAAAATTTGTCATCTGTGGAGGACATGAAAAGAGCCATATGGGCTATTTATTTTCATAAACTAAGTACTGAGGATAATCCTCAACACGCTTTGTGTCCTCTTGGTGAGGATAGCTGGTGCGGTTATAACCGTAGCATTGTTACGGGGGAATTTTATATTCACAAGCATTCTTTACCTGAGTCAATTTTATTGAAAGTGAAAAAAGTGTTTCGGGATCTCACAGAGAAGGACTTATTGAAAAAGTGCCTTCATGGAAGAACACAAAATCCCAATGAAAGTTTTAACAAATGTATTTGGGAGCGAATTCCTAAAACAGTTTTTGTTGGCATTGAAACTTTGAAATTTGGAGTTATGGATGCTGTAATTTGTTTTAACGATGGATATGTAAGTAGGATAAAAGTCTTTGAAGCTCTGGGCATTAAACCAGGATACAAAACGGAACGTGCCTTACTTATAATTGATAACAAACGAATTTTTTGAGGCTGAACGTATAGTAAATAAAGTGTCATTGGAAGCCAGAAATAAAAGGTCTTTAAAAGGAAAATGGATAAACAGAATTTAGATGAAGAAAATGAATACCAAGCAGGGAAATATTAATCAAATCTATAATGTAAGGAGAAATTTTTTAAGTTTTATTGTATTTTTTCTCGAATGTTTAATATTTTTAAATTTAGGTACACTTTAAAAAACTATTGTAGCATATTGTTTGAAACCTTTTATATATCTAAACAGGATACATGTGCATACAGTGAACAAAATATCTTTTAGTATGTGTCTAATTTTTTGAAAATTGATTTTATATGTAAAAAAAGAAAATTAAGATTTTCATAATTTTAAGGTTTTATGATTATTTTTAAGAAAGTATGCAATTATATAAATATAATTAGTTAAAAAACAGATTCATTATGTTTAATATGTTACTTTATATATATTTGTAAAATTTTTTGTATATTCAAAGAATATTTTTGTAAGAAATGGTACCTATACATGAAAATATGTATTACAAGATCTCGAAAATTATGTTCATGTTAACTAAAACAAAGGGAAGAGAGAAAAACATATGAATTTAAAATTACTTTTGTAACTCAAGAAAATGGTTAAGGATTATTATTAGTCATATAAAAATAGGCAAGGAAATACTACTTAATTTATATGTGCAAATATTGTTTTTTTTTAGTTTTTTCACTTTTTCTCAAAATCATATTTTTTTGCATTTAGGTACATTTTTTAAAAAAACTATTGCACTGTATGATTCCTGATTTTTTATATACTTCTATACAAGATGCCTATGCATATAGTGAACCTAATTTTTTTTCTATTAAAATAGTGCCTAATTTTTTAAAAATTGTTTTATGCATAAAAAAAGCAGAAAAATAAAAAGTATTTCAAATTTCAAAGTTTCATAATTTTTTTAAAGAAAATATACTAAAATTTTACTAAAAAAAGGGTTTCACTGTATTTTATGTATTGTTTTATATATGTGTAAAAAATATTTTGCATAAAAAAAGGATACTTTTTTAAAAAAATGGTACCTAAACATAAGTATATATTACGAGCTCTCAAAAATTATGTATTACTTAAATTAAGTAGTAAAAAAAAACTTTTGGAGTAAAAGTTATTTTTGTAGTTCTACAGAATAATTGAATTATCTTTATTATAGACATAAAAAAATCTAAGCTCTATTGGAAATTTTAAATGATATATGTCTCATAAACAAAGGGTCTTAATTTTGGCATTTTACTCTTTCGAGCATGTCCTGGTTCCCTTAATTACAATTCGAAGAAAGCTGAAAAATGATGGCTATCATGCCCGAGTTGCATTCAAGAAGTCATTAATTTTTCGAATGAATTGAGCTAAGAGAATGACCTTTGCCAAAAAATACTTAAATAGGACACATATATCTTAGAAAAATGTAATATGACCAATTGAAAGTAATTTTTGTAATTTAGCATCAAAAAGCACAAAAATATGCCTGCAAAAATTCCTGGACATATCTTAAAAAAGAGAATCCTCTTTTTTTCGACTATCAAACATGGAGGAGGAGGCATAATGTTTGGAGATGCAATTGGAAGCCTTTCGGCTGGTAATCTGGAATTTATTGAATTAAAAATCTACAAAATTGGTTATTTCAACTTATTGAAGTAAAATATCAGGGCATATGCCGAGAAATTTGCGGTGAGTGATGATTTTTACTTTCAGCGGCTCAAAGGAAACACGCAAATAGCTCATATAGTGAAGTCATTGTGAAGATATGCCTATTCTGACATGTTCCAAACCAATTCCGAAAGTCAACCTAGTCCCCACTCATAAGCACAATACAAAATTTGGGGGATTTACTCTAGTGAATATTTAGGGAGAAAGTAATACATACATCCAAGGAAATACTCAAATCTGTTAGAGTAGATCAAAGGAACAAAATATCCATGCACGAAACAACTAAGCTAGTTAAATCCTTTCCAAATATGTGTTCAGAGTAACAGAAAGATCGATATAGCTTGAAAAGTATTAACTTTTAGTTGCAATCTATTAATATAAATGTTTTTCCAGTGTACGCAGATTTTTGACGCACACGATTTGTGTCATTCTCCAATTATATAAATATTTGTATTATTTTATTTAATATTTAGGGGATTTTCGATTACACTATTTGAATTTACGACGTGAAAAGAATCAATAAAAATGGTAGTGATTCAGAAAGACTTCATTTAATTAGCGATCTTTGCATGAATATGAAAGATGTTCGCTTGTACGCAGACTTTCGGAGGCAAGTGTATATCTATTAACTAGTCTGCATATTGTGGTTTCTTCTTGAGATGATTGTATATGAAATAACTCAATTCTGACCACAAAGATTCCCCAAAAGGTTTAGTGTGAAAACCCGATAAAGCCCAGTCACAAACTCTCATTCAATCAATTTTCGTGTATGATTTTCCAATGTATTATTGTACCTCTGACTCAAGCATGAAGGAATTGCATTGTGTCCAGATAAGTACAACCCGTATTATTACTGGATTGAAGCACCTTTGCCCTTGAAATTGTTTTTTTTCTTAGGTATATTTGCAATTTTTCAATATCGGAGACATGACGGATTGTTTAAGTACTGCAATAAATGCGGTAGTTTTGAATGAGAGAAAACTTCTAGGTATATTAGTTACTGGAGAAATCGATAAAGATTAATGAAAGTTTGGCCATATGAGTCAAGTTAAGTCCTTGAATTTATTTACTGGTGATGTAGAATCTTAGTCATTACAATGTTTCTTGGATCCTACAGAGGGACTTTACAAGATCCAATAGCCCTATAACTATCCTTCTCTTGTCTTTAAGAAAGATTTTTTCCCACTGTATTGAAGGTTATAAGTTCCAATAAAGCCAGTAAAATATATACTGATTGTAGCAAAATATCTGAGCAAGAAATAACAATATCTGCACTGATACCTCTTCACAGAAAAGACAAAATCTTAAAAAAAGTAATCCGGACTTCGGATTGGTTTTGAGAAACTATTTGATATAGAAATTGATGAGGGATTTGAAGTTACTCTAACCTTGAAAGACTTAAGTGATACTTTGATTTTTTTCCGATATGTGCACCACCTTCCAAAACCTGAATAATTCTTTCCTTGTCAGTGACATAACCAGTTTCTTTGTCTTACACAAATCGGATGTTTTTTTTGTTGCACCCAAATATCCATTTTCAGTGGATCTCATCTCGTGTCGAACTTTATGCAATAAAATTGTACAAAACTAGAAAAAGAGGGTTGTATCCCTCCAAAAGCTTTCTCTTCCTCCCTTTCTGGAATTAAACACATTGAAAAAATCATAAAATATAGTGAATTGGCTCCTCTGGCCCATGTTTGATATATGGTTAAACAACTTGATCTGGCTCTAGCTCTTGAGTGTGACAGAAACTCTCAGAATGCACTCCTAAGCCTTGCTAGTGGTCACATTAAGTTCACCCGGTTTCTGTGTGGACCTTTCATGGAAGTATACCTTCGCGGATTTCCTTCTCGGTTTCTTAAGATGCAAAGTTTTTATGGATCTTGTCTGATATCGTCAATCTCTGGGGGATTAAATACAAAAACGACAGCAAAGGGAAGAATAATCATAACTTTCGATTCCTTTCTCTCCTCATCTCTCTTCGATTTCTTTCTCTTTTTTCGGACTCACATGGTTGCGAAAATATGATGCCTACATGATTTTGATATTGCAACAAGGTTGTATTATCTACATCCATTTCCCATTCATTGTACCAAAAGAAACGGCTATTCTCCTGTTTAAAAAATTCTGTTGTTAGCTGAGTAAATATTATTTTCGAATTGTTTGTCAATGAATGGGCAAGGAATTACCTGTTCGCACAGATAAGTAGAAATCATAAATCAGACAAGAACTTTTGTGTTTTAGAAGCAAGAAAATTCTTAATGACTGTCTGAATTCCGTATCGTATTCTACCAATTACTAATAAAATTTCGTTATGTGTTTTATCGTCTTTTTGCAGTTATATAACCAATTCTGCTTAAGAATAACATATCATTTTAGAATATTGTAAATCTAATAAAAATTTTGTTCAGTCTGCTCTGCTTCAATTGCACCGTATCATCGTATATCCCTTAAGAGGAGTGCTGTTACATAACACATAACTCACTGATTCAATCACAGAAAGCTTATAAAATTATGTATTTGCTTCAATGGATGAATACTTTCTACATTCCTCAAAATCACTCAGAATTAGTTTTCTTCTCATGTAGCTTAAAATAAATTCAATAGCTTTTATTAAATTCCTTTTCAAATTTTCAAGTTTAAAAAGCAGTGATATGTTACACATTAAAAATTGTGAATTAATTATAATAAAATTACAAAAGAAACTAGAACTAATTCATTACGCAGAAAACATACATTTATAAAGCTAATGTTTTCAACAATCTATATAAAAAAGGCTCAGCTCATGTGAAGTTGTGAGCTGTTAATGAATAGAATCTTGAAAATAATTAATTTCTTACTCTAGAAAAAAAGATAAAACATTTGCATATATGGTGCAAGTTCATATATTAAATTCAATACAGGAATAAATGTATGAAAACGCAAACAATGAAAAAATGAAGTGTAACTGATTAGAGAGAGAGAGAGAGAAATATGCAGTATATGTGTTGATCTAAATACACACCAAACTCGTTTTATTCCCACGGTCTTTGTTACACGATTTTAAAATAACACTGTACGTGAATTTCACGATTTTTTTTTAATTTTACAAGAATTCTTTTGTTCTAGCCCGAATTCCCCAAAAAAAAAAAAAAAAATTTAGGGATTCGAGCCTTTTGGATGAAGACGTTTGGCTATATGTATTACAGTTTATGACAATAATGATATTGATAATAATGAAGGTGAAGTTCTGCTATTAACAGCGGAATAAATTTGCGAAGGCTTGAAGTTTATAACAAGTATGGGGCAGCATTTTCTTACTCATGATCCTAACATAGAGCGTGCATTAAAATTTTAACGTTATCTTAAGTTTAGTGTAGTGGGATGTCACAAGGATTGTATAAGCAACCTGAAAAACAAAAACAGCCACTAAGAAATGACTTTGTAACAACAGCAACAAAACAAATCAAAACAAAAAACACTAACTGTGGTTGTTACTAACGAAAGGGAATTCTTCATCTGAATCAAAACCGACGCTTGTCTAAGACATATATGACCCATCCACTGATGGTAGCTGTTAAGTAATTAAACATTGGAACAGAAATTAAGTGAAGAAATTAAAACAAAAAACAGTGCCATTCTCTCGTTCCATTCATTTATTTCGTTGTAAGCAAAACAAAAACTTTTGCAACTCACAATACTTAATCATTTTTATCAGAATAAGAGTTAATATTTATTATCAGAAACAAACAAAACCTGCAAGATGACGTCATTGTTTTGGGATTTTCAAACGTGCAACAACCTCCAGGGGAATAACCAGCTATACAGGTTGGGGGATGGAGCGACATGTGTCACGCAGCACACAAGTTCGGACCTGCTCGTCACGACCAGTGATTAACTCCTTCGCTGGTGCTCTTTTCCCTGTGTGTCGACCCCTCAGGGAGCTCATCTTCTTTAGGTGAGTACGGGTGCCACAATCCCGAGGTACCCTAGTGATCTTTTCCTTTTCTAAAGGGGTGTAGCTTCTTTGGTAAACACGGGCTTCACGAACCCGGGGTACCCTAGTGATCCTTCTCTATTTTCGACCCTCTTTCTTGTCATCCCATTTTTCCTTTTCTTCTTTTCACGTCCAGACCACAGACCTATATTACAAAATGAACTTTGTTCAAATTTTCATTTTTCTAGTGAAAAAACTTCAGTTTTATTACTAACATACTATGGTCTACATTTTGTATTGCGTTAGTTAAGTTTCCTTTTCTTAGATTTCTTTAAATATTTTGATAATGTTGCTTGATTTATGTTCGATTAACACCGTTGGTTTTCCGACCCGCATGTTTGCCGTGTGCGGCGTCCCGTAAGGAGGAAAATTGTGTTCTGGGAATACCTTTGGCCCACACTTTGCTGTAGACGGGAGGCAGGAGTGAGCCCGCTCCTGTCAATTGGCTGGTGGTACCTCTCTTCGGTGTCCCCGAAGAGACACTGCTGTAGGGTTAGAGCTGCAGATAAGAGGTGTCGGGTATACCCGTTGGATCCTCGCCCTGATGCTGTAGTACTATATTCTGGGTGTACTCCAGGTAAGCGCCGTGCCTGGTATTTGCCAGATGACTGGCACACTGCCTCCCTTGTTGGACTCCGTGGTGGGTGGAGCCACGCCAGAATGAAGATGTTTACGCGTACATATGGATCTAATGCTGCTGTGCCAGGGTAAATGCCTCGTATTACCCACTCTCAACATTGATACTGTTTCTTCACACATTCGATTTTTACTTATTTCACTTCCTAACAATGGCATGGCAAAAACTTCACCTTTTGCTATTTCTAAAACCCTCATCGGAATAGGTGGTGAACCGAAATCCGTAAAATAATTGCGTTCCGGGGACCTGCTAATAGAAACTGCGCCACAAACCTAGTCCTTTCTTCTTGCGAGATCATTTCTTAATAACCCTGTAACAGTAAGTCCGCATAAAAGCCTGAATTCCTGCCGTGGTGTTATCTCTGAACCTGACTTGTTGGGCACTCCTGATTCAGAGATATATGAAGGTTTTTTTCAGATCAGGGTGTCACTCAGGTCAGGAGAATCAGAATAAAAAAAGTCTGTACAATTGTTCCCACAAAACACTTAACTTTAACGTTTAATAGCCCACAACTACCAAACACAATAAAAGCTGGATATCTGAATTGTAAAATCCGTCCTTATATACCGAACCCACTACGCTGTTTCAAATGCCAGAGGTTCGGTCACTCCCAAACTTCCTGCAGCGGCCAATTAACATGCTCTAGATGTGCTTCCGTTGGGCATTCTTCCACGGATTGTACTCCAGAGCGGAAATGTGTTAATAGTACCACAGTCACATCCATCAGATTCAAAATTATGCCAAAAATGGAAATTAGAAAAACCGATCCAAGAAGTTAAAACCAATAAAAACATATCTTATTTTGAAGCACGCAAATTAATAGTTCCTCAGTTGACCCAAACATATGCTCAGGCTACTAAACCTTCAACTATATCCACAACTACGCAAACAGATCCAAATATAACAAATATAATATGTAAACCTTTACAATGCCTGAAACCCGTTTCTTCTAAAAATCCAATACCTAGTACCTCGTCTTCAGTGTCTACCGGCTCCATGTCATCTTCATCTACTCAAGAAAATCTACTTCCTTCTCCATCTGGAATAATACCAACAATACAAAGTGAGTCTTTGTTAAAAATACCCATTCCCACTACTAATACAACTACTTCCCCTGGCAATAACCTGAATACTTCTGTTTCATCTTTAGAAACTGAAACCCGTTCTCTTACAACTCCTGATAAATTTAATACGCTTTCAACTGAAAACTTACCAGAGTCTGTCCCTACTACATCCAATAGTGAACATTCTAATGCGTCTGAAATCTCACAGTGTGTAAAACGTAATTCAAGGAATAGAAGAAAACGCCCAAAAGTACAGAATCCAGAAATTGAAATAAAAATGGCTCCACATAGACCTAGAAAGGCAGCACCTACAGAAATAACCACTGAAGACGAGATATGATAACTTATATGACGTGGAGGAGGAGGAACTTGAGCAAGATCCTCCGAATAAATTCACCATTAAACAAGATCCTTTAAATTTTCCTAAAGGATATTTACGCTCGTTAACTCCATCCCGATACAGGAACAGTAGAGACTAATTTTTTTATACACACAATGCATTGTCTAACTCTGTTTTAAACTAACATTCGTCTTTTTCAATGCTTTTATTTTAAGATATGGTCTGACTTGGTGGGGGAATTCCCCACAAAATTTTGTTTTTTTAATTCATTGAAAACGATTTTAAGTTGTTTGAAGTTTAACTTTTTAAAAGTGTATTGTCATGATTTTTACACATTTTATAAAACATTTTAAGTTTTTTATCAAATGTTTGGCGCAGCATATCCAAAATTGGCTCTTGCGCCATTAAACCCTACACTCACTCACTCACCCAGGTGTGTCGAGGTGTGATGCCTTCTTGCAATAGGACAACGTCCCCAATTCAAATTTTGATAGAGTTTTGGGTACAACGCACTTGGTGAAAGATGCGTAATTGCAATAGGTATTCCTTCGACCATTTCTTCCAAAAATGATTTAATAAATCTTGTTATTCTCTCTAAGATGCGTGTAAGTGTGGGTTCTAGGTCCGAAGTAATTTTAGTCAATTTTTGACCAATTAAGAAGTGACCCGGGATCAAGCCTTCTTCGGTATCATCAATTCCTTCTTCATTCACTAACGCCCATATTCACCGCTAACCTGACCGCCGGTTAGAGGAAGGAAACCGGGGTTTCGCCGAAAACGTTATTCACCATCGCAAGTTAATAACTTAACTCCGGTTCAAGTTAAAAAATCCTTACCCAGGGTCACAGCCGGGTTAGTTTTAACCGCACATGCGCAGTAAGCGATTTTTCGAGTGTTTACGTTTTCGTGCAAGTTTTGAAGTAGTTCGAGTTTGGATAGATTTTTAGTTTAGGATGAATACCATTCAGAAAGTTTCCACTGTTACTCAATTAGATTTTTTAGAAAAACTGGAAACCAGAAAAGTCAGAAAATTCTATTATATGTAAGGGCGGTTTCAAAAAAGCCAACTCTTTTTCGTACTGCGTAAAATAAATTCTGTTGGCATTCATTTTAAACAGATAGCGATACACGAGATTAAAAACAAGCTGGCACGAGGCGAAGATATAGTAATTGTAGCTCCTGCCGGAAGTCACGGGATTTATTTCGACCAATGGGAATAGACCAGTATATCCAAGTTAAGAAACTCAGAGTCAAGTAACCGGAGAAAAAGAGCTGTGAATTGGAGTTCTAACCTAGGGTTAACTGCCGGTTACTTAACTTCAGGTTTCATCACTGAGTCAGGTTAGCGGTGAATACAAGCGTAAAGGTCTACTGTTGATACTGGCATTAACTTTTAACAACACGGTGCAAAGGGTTTCTTCGTCCAACAATGCTCACCCCAGAGTTTTTCTTAAACATTGTTTGATTATTCCAACCTTTCCCACCATCCTCTTTATCAAGCCACGCGTTTTACAATGGATTTCCATCGAATACCCTTTTCAGCATAAAACTGCAGAGCGTTTTTTTTTATGACAAAGTAGGCTGGAAACGTTGTGGAATTGTCTGTGTCTTGAAGCCAATTCTCTTGCTGCAGCCAACAACAAAAAAGGGCTGCAGGCTAGTCTGAATCGTAGACGAGTGAATATGTAAGTAGTTATTTCGTTCGTGAAAGTTTTGTTCTGAAAAATTTTGAACCAGAAAAATCTTGTGGCATCTCCATCTTTTTTATGTAAACTCAACTATAAAAAAGCTTGCTTCCCGCCACTTGGGATTGCACTCAGGTCTTCCAATTGTCAGCGCCAAAGTACATTATCAGATAGGAGATGGAGGATCTATTGCATATCCATATCCCTGTGACATAAAGAAACGTGAAACCCGTGATTGCAAGCTCATGAGTTTGGAATCTGAGAAGGCACCCAATAGTTTCAGGTAGAAGATTTAGATTTCTATAGTGTCATTCAGTGATGGCATTCCAGGATTATATGATGAGGCATCGAAAACAATTCGGAATTTTGTTTCGTTAAGTTTCTCTTTTTTCACAGCATAAGGGGGTAGGTAATGTATTGTATTTTAATTCGAGGTTTCTAGCTGATTTACTTCGATATGTTCTTGTTCGATATAATTCAGCTTCCTCTTATCATATTCTTTCTTCAAGTCATAATTAGATGTGAGTTGTTTCTGGAGAGAATCAAAACGGGGTTTTTTTTGCATTAGCCATGTTTGTGGGTAACGTTGTGGCTGTAGGTTTCCAAGGCAGAAACACAACTATACAATTGTCTTCAGTTTGGTAGGTTTTTGAATATTCTGCCAAAGTTTCTTTCTCTCGAACAGTCTTGCTTTTGATTTGAGTGTCTATGACTCCGATGGAATCCAATTCCCATAAACATCACTTTGGTTATACAGGCGATCAATAGAGACTTGAACAAAAACATGATGAACTTATGGATCATGTGTGATAGTAATGTGTGTTCTCCTTCGATCAATTGAATGTATCACGACAAAAGAATCTTCAACCTTAATTGGCGACTTTATTGTAACCACATGCCAATAAAAGTCACCACCAATACGCAATTCTATAGGTAAGTAGGAGTCTTCTGGAGGATCAGCAAGCATCAGCTTTTGGCTTTTAGGAAAGCGAACATTATCTGCAGGGATGTGGGATGTGAAGTATATTTGTAGGAACTTTTTTTCAAATGCTGTTATCATAGCAGAAAATTTATTTCACACACTAAAAACTGAAAATTGAACAGACCGTCGCATGGCCTGTGCAAAGTAGGTGATTCAAAGCTCTGTACATTTAGTTTTTCAGAACTAACAACTGAAAGGTTCGGTTTGTCAATAAGGCTTGAATCGACGAGGCTTGTTTGACTACATCAAGGTTTCTCAAATTGTGTGGCGCGCCCCCTAGGGGGCGTGATAACCATGCGAGGGGGGCGCGACCATATTGAAAATAAAAGGATTAAATAATAATTTTTTGGAATGAAGTAAAACAAAAGGCTTTCTGACATAATAAAAAATACACATTTACACTGATGTAATTTATTTTTATCATCTGGTTATCATCAAAAATAAAAGATTCCACTTCAAACGCTCTCATTAGCCATCTTTCATCCTATAACCAAATTAAAAAAATATTTCGTTTGCTTTGCTGTAATCCCACGATGAGAGATTTTTTATTACGTCTCTTTTAACCTAAAATATTACTTAAGCTGACCTTCGAACTTACTGGTATGGTTATATACGTCTTTTTTTAGGGAAGTTGTAAATATATTTCTGTTTCGCCTTTTTCCATGTGAAAGAGTTTTATGATATATTGATAAGCATATTGAGCACTTTGAAGAATTATTTGGCCAAGATTTGTTTTTGAGTAATTTGAAACATATAATGCATAATGAAAAACATTTTACAAAATTATTGCTTAGAACACATGCTACACTTTCCCCAGGAACAATTTTGTGGTTTTGATTGCAGTTTTGTGCGACTTATTATGGTTTATAAATGAGCAGAATATTAAAAAAAAATGGGCATCTGTGATTCCTATTGAAAGAAGTTGAAACTGATCAAGCTATTGAAGAAACTACTGAAATAATGCATATTAATCAAGATATATAGCGAAAGTAAATATCAGAAAAGCGTTAGACATGAAACGTTTGAGTTGATTTGAAATTTTCAAATGATGCCTAAACATCTCTATGAAGAAAACTATGAGGTCATAATGTAACACTTCGCCTTGTGAAACAGACACAAGGAAGAATAAGTTCAAAATGCTATTTGTAGATTATCAAACTACAGAAAACTATAAAAAAGTGAACAAAATATGACAGTTTTCCTGTGGAAAATAACGTTTCTGTGTTAGCGAAAAGTGTCTGTGATTTACGTCCTTTATTAAGGACACGCACATTTGCAACATTTTCCTTAGTTTTATTGGATTTTGTCTCAAATTTTCAAAGAAAAATTTAAAAGTTCTTGAAAGTAGGTAAGTATATTTTCTCTTAATTAAATTAATCACTGGAATTGTGATTTTTACCATGTATAGTAAAAATAATTATAAAATAAATTATAGTTTTAAAACAAAAAACGCGCTTTTATAGTGAATCAAACTAAAAGGTTAAAAAAAAAATGAAAATATATATTACTTAAAAGTAACAGATACAAAATTTAATACTTATCTTGTTAATTTGTACGGTTTATAATTATGATCGTATTGTAGCTTTAGCACCAAAGTGCATTATTATTGCATTCAATATATTATTATGTATAGGGGGACACGATAAAAATCATGATTGAAAATTTTGTCGCCAGTAGTGAAAGTTTGAGAACACCACTGGACTACATGCATCCAGAATGCATCGGGTTAGCTGTGTTATACCTGTGAGGCCAATATATTTCATGCGTGCAGTTGGCAGATGTGTGAATTTAGTTATAGGAATGTTAAAGCTACAGAGAGAGAGAGTACTCTACAAATTTGAAAAAAAAATCGATTTTATTTGTATTTTGTAGTGGATTTTTCATTGATAAGCTTGCCACCAAATTTCAAATTAAAATATAAGTTTTTAAGATAATTAAATTTTTCTGAGTTTAGGTTTTGGTTTCATTTTAAAGCATTTTTCCCTTTTAAATTGAATTAATTAAAACTATTTTAGATCACAAGCAATTCTTTCAGTGTGAAGTGGTTATTAATTTCAAGTTTCATCACTAAAATCATTTCTGCTTAGTTATGTTTTGAGTTATATATATTTTGACTTTTCTTAAATACTTAATTAAGCTTCGTTTCTAGGCCAATTTTTGTTAAAAAAATAGTTTATATAACTTAGAAGCTTTTCATTAATGTTCTCCTGATGGAAAAATGCCTCGACCAAACCTTTTTCAGGTTGCCATGAAAAATAATATTTGTAAGAGATGGAATTTTACTGAAAATGATACATTGAGAAAACAGCCCTTCGCCAATACTGCAATAAGACTTCCGAATACAAGAATTCTGACTACAAGTATTGTAAATAAAACTGAATACTTCCACGATAGATCAAACTACATTATAGTAAACATATAATAGCATTATATTCTGCTTTTTCAGCTCTTGTTTGGTGACTTTAAAACTAACTTAACACACACTTCCCCAATTTAAACATAATAAAATTAAATTTTTCGTACAAACCTGGTGATTTTTACCTTAAATTATCATCATTATTATGTTGTACATAAACGATTTACGCTTCAAAACTTTTCTGAAAATATTTTGATAAGATTCGGCTGAATAATCTGTCGTCACACCAATCATTATCAATTTTATGGAAAAAGATATTTTGAATTTAAAAAAAATTATTTCAGTCAAAATTCATTGAAGTAGTGTTTTGATATAGAACATAAGTTGGAAAATATAATATTAAAAAATTAGAGCTTTACATGCATAATTATTTTTTTTATGCCTTTCAAACTTTAAATGCGTTTTCCTCATACTGAATTTTTATGATGTGGGTGTTTTCTGATCCCTAAGGCTTTTTTTGTGTTCAAGGTAGAGTCTTGAAATTTCTTGTAGATACTCTCAAACGTATTTTCTATAAGAGATCGTATGGAGTTAAGTTTAAGATCTCTAGTTATTTTTTTTTTAAGAAAATGCTAAAGTTAATATTTTAAAAAGTTTTATGTTTTTTTTCAGGTTTATCTAGAAAAAAATATTAAAAATCAACAAGGGAACAGATTTTCAAATCCATACTAACGTTTGTTTACAATAATCCAAGAAAAATAAATCACTTAAAGTGACTGAAAAAAATTTATAAATTGAGTATTTTATAAAAGTTTGAAAACATTTCAAAAATTCGTATTTTTTAAAATTGTAAAATAATGGCTAGTCAGACTGACTTTCGCATTTAGAATCAACTTATTAATGCAAGATGAATATAAAACATAAATTATTTGTACTGTTAGTGTCTCCAAACAATTCTTTGAAAAAGGGTACTGTGTAGTCTTAAAATGTTTAACTTCACTGTTTGGGATAGAAGTGTTGGATTTGGTGGATAAATTGAAGCATAATGTTTCTTTTTTCACTTCGTGCAATGCGCAAAATCTTTACGGAGACAGTTTGTCATTTTGTGTCCATGATGGTGCATAAAAAGCAGCGATTAGAGCCTTTTAGCTTTTGAATGCGAGTATTATTGTCAGTTATAGTTTCCCATTTCTGAGCCCAATGGCCTGCCGATTCACAAAAGGCCAAAAAAGGTGTATGATTATTTTTCTTTAGCCCAGAAGTACGGTTACTATTCACGTGGAAGACAGTAGTAGGGGATAACGATGCCATAGCTGTATCCCCTTTAATTTCAAAGCTGTAAGAGCTCCTTCCAATTAATCAGACAAAAACTCCATAATCTTCGCCATGTTTCCTTCAGAAAGGAACTCGCCTTTAGCAAGAATGATCCATTTTGTAACAATCTTATCTGGAAAACTCTAAGAATTTTTCGAACCAGAACAGGACCATAATTATATATTTTTTCATCAAGAGCACTAGAAGCTTGTAGTGCTACTGCATTCAATATTTGCTTCACTGAAAGTTAGAGGAGTGGTGTTTTGTATCGGGTATAAGATTTTTAAAATGCCTTAGTGAGTTTGGATAATCCTATCAACCACACACACACACAAATCTGTAACAGTGTTATAGGTTTCAGCAATCCCCCATTGATTCCATTGACGAGTCGTTTTGCTTAACCCTCCAAAAATCCTCAACAAAACGTGTTTGTCCATTAGCGAGAGAGAGTCGTTATTGTCAATACACGATTGAATATGCACCCAGAAACTTGAAAATTCTTCCATATATCCTTATACAATGTGTTTATTACAATTAGGGGTATAATTTCACTTTTATATTAGTATTTGGTATTTGCACAGTAGAGAGTAAAAATTCAGAAATTACCTGATCAGATACTTCTCGGATTTTCTTTTTGGCGAGAAAAATTGGCAGTTTGGCGTTATCTTCGTGTTTTTCACATTCAACTACGTTTTGTTCGTATTCATCATTCAGCAACAAATTATGTACTTCTTCGTCAACTTTGATCAATTATTTTGTCTTTTCTTCTAAACGTACTAGTTTATAATCCATATTGTTACATTGCGGCACTTATTTCACCTTAGTTATTAAGCGAGTTACTGCTAAACATATCGTAGATATCTGTTACGATTTAAGTTCGCCAGTATATTGTTTGGGGCCATTGTTTAAAAAAATGTATCGTAGTTCGTAATAAAAATATATTTCACTTATAGTTTTCAATATTTCACGTAAATAAAAATTACCTGATTTCTTTCAATTAGTTTTTGGCATCAGATGTTAAGTATTTAAACATTGAAACAGTAGTTAAGTAAAAAAAAAATTAAAACAACGGTGCCATTGTCTCGTTTATTCGTTTATTTCTTTTGTAAACAAAACAAAAACTGTTGCCACTCACAACAAAACTTAATAATTTTTTTCAGAATAATAATTAATATTTATTATTAGAAATAAATCCTGCAAGATGACGTCATTGTTTTGGGATTTTCAAACGTGCAACAATAGCATTTTTGATCCAGTTCGTAATAAATGCGCATGCTTGTTATCAAGTAGCGATGAATAGTTTCTAATTAATAGTTATATTCGTAATTTCAATTAGAAGTTTTAAAATGGTTTATGTACTTATAGACTGAATTTTCACTATACATGAATTTTAATTTTTTTTTGTAATAAAAATGAATTGTTGTTGTCTTATAAATATGTAACATGTGCATTTTCTTATTACTTTTTTGCATGGTTTTTTCCTTGAAGGGAGAGAAAAATATTTATAGATTTTTCAACTTACACGATTTTTTAAAGTTGTCGAACATTTCCCCAAGTATAACCTATGTCGCATGTATTTTTTACACGATTTTCTTTTGTATTGTTTTCTAAGATACGTATCTACTGTATAAAAAGAGTTATGTATACAATGTATTGAAATTAATAGCTATTTTACAAAAAAAAAATTGTGTTTCTAAATAAATATTATACAACCATAAAATTTTTAGTTCACAGGATTTTTTCAAAACATTATTTTAATACTTCACACACAAATTTCATTTTCATTTTTTTTTTTTACAATTATGAATATATTTCCCTTCAAGATCAGGATTAGACAAGATGAAATAAAAAGCTTCATACAAAACTGTAATTTTCAATCGAGACGTACATTTTCCTTTGTGTATTTCATTCACGTTCCTTTTGTTCAAGCAAACGCAAACTTCAAGATTAGAAACTTGAATACTTCGTCAGAAAAGAGATTAGAAATTTAAAATACTTACTTTTCTATTTTCCCTTAATTAACAGTCAGACAAATCCTTTAATCTGATTTTCCTAAATAGGGGGAATTTAATTTGATAAAGCGTCTGAGTTCTCGAAACTGTTAATATTTCAGCTTCGAAGATTAAATCTCGATGAAAGTTTGGGAAATTTGATTTGTACAGCTTTGATTTTCATTCCGCCAGCTTCTGTGATAAAATGAGCTCATCATACGGAGATCAATTCAATAACTGGCAGGTGTTTTTCTCGATCAGGGTTTCATTTTAAACTTCCAAATTACTTATTCAAAGAGATTAGTCTTTGAGAAATTCTTGGAACTTGTCTAGAGAGAAGAAATGTATGATGGAGTGTGATAATTCTTCGAATTTAATTCAGCTTTTACGAAATAGACATCATGAAATAAATAAGTTCAAACTTGACTGAACTAAAACTCATAGCAATCTCTAAATATATAAAAATGCATTGAATGCCTCAAGTTTATTTTTAGGTGAATTTACTGACTTTTCAATTTCAATATCAATTTTTCCTGCAGCCCATGCTTATCAAAGATTATAATAAATAAAAGCTTATTAAAAGATAAATTGAATGAAAAAAAAATGTGTTACATTTAACTAAAAATTGGTCTGTTTTCTGGTCTAATACAGAAAGGATTGATAAAGAAATGAACCCAGTACATTTATGCCACCATTTCAAGTGTCTGTGTTACGTAGTTAGGTTAAGTCACGTTCCATATGTTCAGTTCAACACTCTAATCTTAATGTAGCATGGATTCATTTACTGCTTGTTTCGAAATGTTGCTCTTCGATTGTTTTAAACCACGACCAAGGGACAAGAACAAAACCTGTATTGGTACCTCGACTTCAAAAATTCACATTATGCCAAGGCGTGACTTGAGAAGTCAAGGCGTGACTTGAGAAGTGCGAAGCATATAGTCTGGTGTCACCTTTGTTGCTTTAAGCGTGTTCATCGAAAACGTAAGTATTACAGGAGAAGATGCTTTTCTTGTCCCGTTTTTTATATAACATTTTGATCTTCTCCTTAAGTAATACGGAACCTGAACAAAATGCGCATGCTACAGAATCTTTTTTGTACATTAATTAAATTTCAAAACAATCTAAGAAAATTTTATGTTTAATAGTATAGAAAGGAAGGGAAAAAAGATCATTAGTCATCGGTTTGCTTTAAAAATTGCATCGTGTTGGTTGGTTCACCTAATTTGTCTATTAACAAGTAATATATATATATAAAGTATTTTTGAAAACAATTCCTATTCAGGTGAACAAATAAAATTTTACTTCCGTTACTTTTTTGTAAATAGTTAAAAATATAAATATGTGTATACATATGACAGAATCACAATATTAACAAAAGTAGAAAACGATTATCGATGCAATTTTCCATTTTTCTTTTCTATATGTGGTGTTGAACTATTTTTTGTTTGCCTTTGTAAATATTAATTCATTAATTCAATTTAATTATTCTAATAAAAAGTGATAGTAAAAAAGAAATCACATTCTGACATAATAGACCATCCCAGGTAAAATTCGAACCCACGACCTTTGAATTGTAAAACCAACGCACTATAAATTGCACTACAGGAACTCAACGAATGATTTTTTCCTTTCTATATAAGCTGTTGGACTATTATTTTTGTTTGTTACCATTTATTCATTTTTTATTGTAACTAATTTGTTAATATCTGAAAACACTGTGATCATATCAAGTGTCAACTACTACAAATTTCAAAAAATGTACTTGAACTTGAATGGATGAATAGAAAGTATTTTATTAACGAACGAAACATTGAACAATAAATGTGTATATATATAATATATAACATATATATAATGTATATATATATATACATATATATATATAATGTATATATATACATATATATATAATGTATATATATAATATATATATATATGTTGTATATATAATATATATATATATATATATGTTGTATATATAATGTATATATACATATATATATATAAATGTTGTATATATATAATATGTATATATATATATATATATATATATATATATATACTAGCTGGTAAACCCGTTCTTCGCTCGGGTGAACTGAAAAATTAAACAACACAGATTCAAGGATAAAGAAGTTTTTAATGTTAATTTCACATGAATTTGAAATTAAAGAAAAAAAGCTTCTTGCATATCTCAGCTAAGCAAAAAAAGAAAGAAAAAAAACACATTTGTTAAATTTTAAGTATGTAGATCTGATAGCTGATAAAAAGGTTTTTTTTTTTTTTATTTTAAACTCCCCGTAACACTCTTGAGGATCGATTTTTGAAAATACCTCCCTAAGCGGATCTCTTCTCAGCAAAAGTAACACATTGTTAAAAGTATCGTGTAATGAACGCTTAAAATAGTATAAATGATTATATATTAAAGTGTAATACATTAATACTACATTCTGTTGTATTTATTTTATGTTAAAATTGTAATATTCGCAAGCAATGCCGTTTCTTAAATTATAATGGCGATTCAATGAAAAACATAGCGAAATGTTAACGATAGAGTCAAGTTGGCAAATGTCTGGCTATTTTCATAGCTCGAGCTTTTTCAGAGCTTTGCAAGACCCACCGTGCAGGGGACGATGCACGTTAATACTTTATCCACCGCATTATGATTTGCTGAAGTTTTTTTCATACAGTATTTTTTTTGGATCAGCACATTGAAAATTAAGGGCTATACATAAACAAAATACTCCACTTTGGGAAATTTAATCCGTTAGAGCAATTAAATTAATTAAATATATTCTACAGTAAAATTAATTTATATACACCTTTCACTTAAAATAAATAGTCAAATCGTTTTCTAAGGTCTTCATTAACATAAAAAAATATAAGACACTTAAATTTTGACTTAAACTATTTTTTCGGGACAAAAATATTAATCTTTGAAATCCGCTGAAAACAACGTCAGCTGAAAAGGCAATATCTGCTAAAAAATTATTCGCCTTCCCCGCTAAAATATTCATCAAAGAACCCGTGCTGCCATATATCTTGGAAGAGTGGATTTCAAAGAATATTCCTGCTAAGTATTGGTAGAATATTCCTTCTAAGTTGGTGTGGTGTGGTAGGTAGGAGAAGGTGGTGCCAGCTCAGGTGTCGTCCACGTCACTTGTCCATGGTTCAAAATGACGTGAAATGTTGCCAAAAGCCCTCGTGTAGCTGAACAGTGCGATGTTAATATTCACTCACTCACACACTCCAAAAAATACAGTACAGTAGTTATACTTATTTTTATACTTAAAAACGCAATATCTGCCTATTCAATTAAAATTATAGCGTTATAATTAAATACTAACCCCAAAAAGTTTTGAAAATTTGTCCAAATGATGCAGTATGAAAGAGAAAGTTTATTTACTTTAAGTACCAGAACCGATAAAAGCATTTATTTTGAATAAAGATCAATTTCCTACTACCAAATGTGCAAAATAAAATTATAAAAAAACTTTTAAAGGAAGTGAAATTTATATAACAACCTATCCCTTCAAAACTTAGTTTTATTCTGAAATAAAAAAAAAATTAGGGATTATGCTGATCACAGGAATTAATTAGAATCGAGCGCTTTGTGTAGCCAAAACAAAAAATGTTTCTTCTTAAACAAAAATTAGATATATGCTGTGGTGAACTTTTTTGCTGAGCACGCTAGAATTGCTTGCAGATGGCAGAATTTTTTCTTAATTACTTGACAAATATCGTTATATTTTGGACACTTTAAACAATATCTTTATAAATTAAAGCAAGTGCTATAAATTATAACCTATGTGGTATTCTGACGGATAAGCTATATTACTGTAAAGTTTCATTAAAATCCATTCAGTTATTTTTGCGTGAAAGACTTTCAAACATTTTCTCACAAACTTTCGCATTTATAATATATATCTAGATATATGTCGCCCAGCCAGTATGGTAGCTATGACCATCGGCTTGTAACCAAGTGGGATCGAGTTCGAATCCCGCGCAAGACTTGGTTGTATCTTTATCGGGAAAGAAGTCGGTCTTTAGCGTAAAACTTTTAATTGTATTTACCTTTTAAATTGTAAAGTTTATCAGTATAAATATATTGGACTGACCTCTAATACTATTAACATCAAGATTAATCAACATAGACATAATGTTAAATACTTTAATAATTCCAATAATTCTAATAAAATTGAACTTGGACACTTTCATATGCATGATTTCAAAAATGTTGAATTGTCTATCATTAAAATTATTCCAAATACTAAGCACAGATTATGGTGGGAAAATCTTTTTATTAGGAGTTTTAATACAATCTATCTCCATATGGTTTTAATGCTATGTATTTTGCAAAAAATACTTTGCAAATACTATTACAGAGTAATAATAAAAAATTTTTTATAACGTTAACAATTTAAATAATTCTAAAAGAAAATCTAGAAGTAAAAAAACTAAAAGGAAAAATAGAGATAAAAAATCTTTAAATGACAATATTAAAGTTATTATTGATGTGATTTTGAAAAAAAATTTAATATCAAGAAGATCAAATACTTCACATGTTTGATCTTAATAAAAATGAAATTGTATTGTTAAATGAATTCTTAAATAATAATTCCTTAAAGGTTTGTAATGCAGTTATAACATTATTACAGACATTTATAATTATCTGGTTAATAAATTCAAAATAAATGTTGAGAAAATTAATGCGCCTATTACAGATTACTGCAATTTATTATTCATGAATAAAACTTTTGACAAAATTAATTTTTCTAATGTATTTAATAGACATTTGTCACTTTAGCCTGTTAGAAATGGGGTTGTTAAGAAAGCATTTAAAAATAACAAAACGATGGGTAGATTTATCTTTAGTTACAATTATTGTTCGCCTTCTATTAACATAGAAGACAGTATATGTAAAATCTATAATGATTTTATTGACGGTCATCATAAACATCTAGTTACTGGCAACTTAGACATAATCAATGCCAAAATTTTAAGGGATATAATGAGTAAAGGCATTAGTTTCAGAATAACTGTTTCTAATAACAACAATACTGTTAAAACACAAATTAATAAAGATATTGATAATTTTATAACAAAATCGGCAATTAAATATGGAATACCTATAGAGGCATTTGATGAGTATAAGTACAATATCTTAAAACCCTTATGAAATTTAGCTGCCATTCTCAGTATGAATTTACTTTTAAAGATATAAAACAGAAAATTTATGATTTACAAAAGAATTTTATCATAGTTTACATCGATAAAGTACCTGGTAACTATGCTGTGATTTGTAAGTATGTTTATTATAATATGCTTAATGAACACTTTTTAAATAATTAATCTTTTGAAAAATTAGATTTGTCACATAATGAAGTTAGTAATCGTATTATTGCTATGTATAAAAAAAATAGGTCTTTGTGTTCCTAAAATTAAGTATCCATATATATTCTTATCACCAAAATTCCATAACAGTCCTGTTAAATTTATAACTGTGACAAATGGTTTTAAAACATATATTACCACTGCAAGCAAATTACTTCATAATATTGTACAAAAATTTATTAATCAGCAATGTAATAAAGCTATAATTAAAAATAGTAAAGATATATATTTTCTCAAAAATAAAAATATTTATTCAGTTCATTGTTATGAATTTCAAGATCTTTTCAATTCCATTGATACCAATAATATTATTAAAGTAATTTTAGAAAACCACAGTATTTATAATCTTAATATTAATTTTAACAAATATAAAACTCTCAAAGATTTTGTCTTAAAAGAAAATTACATTAACTTTTTTTTAATGGTTCATTATATAAACAATACAAAGGACTGCCACAAGGAGGCCCATCAAGCAATAGTTTGGCTAATTTATATTTACACTTTTATGAATATAATTATATTGTTAAAAATGACTATTACACTTTTAGATATATTGATGATTTAATTATTTTTGGTAAAAATGATAACTTAAATCCCAATATTAATTTTTATCCAGCTTACCTAAACTTAGTTAAAATTAATAATTATCCAATTATAAAACTAATTACTTAGTTGTAACATTGTATGTGAAGGATTTGAAATTACAAAGTAATATTTATGATAAAAGATATATGCCTTTAATTTTAAAATTCTTAATGTGCATTACTAGAATTCAAATTTACCAATATCTATATATAGAAATATTAAATATTATTTTTAACTATATTTACCGTAATAATGTTTTAGTTAGTGATTAAGCTAATATTTATTTAAAAATTAATAATTTAATCAAACAATGTATAGGACATGTATATTCTCCTAACTTTCTTTACAGTTATATTTCTAATAGTTCTAAATGTTATACTTGTATGAATAACTTATTGACATTATGGGTTTTTTAACCTAATTATACAATTATTAAATATATGGCACCACATGTTTAATAATTCAGTAATATTTTAATATTTCTAGAATTCATTTATATATTGCACTAATATTTACATCAATATATATTTATGATTTTTTAGAAATATATATATAAGTATATATACATAAACTTTACATTAATCTATCATAATTTAACTTAATGCGGAACTGCTTTCCCTCTCTTGTACACTCAGGAACATTGAAAGTAGCGACCCAAGAAGAAAACATCGGATTGAATTGAAATTTAATACACATAATAGCACGGATGAGAGATTCACTTGATCTCAAAAACAAGACAATTAAACACATACAGGGTGTGCAACGACACAAATACTGGGCAACTTCAATAGCGCGTTAGACCACCTCCAGCTGCAATACATGCCGCCACACCGTCTGGCATTGTGTTGATTAGACACCTCATGTTGTCTTGAGGCAGATGGGCCCACAAATCTTGAACAGACAACTCTAAATCATGTATAGAGTGACACGGTGGCATCTGCCGTTTTAGCTGATCCCACACGTGCTCTACAGGGGACAAATCGGGGGAGTGGGCCGGCGATGGAATATTTTGAAAATGACGTAGGAGGTCTTGAGCAACTCTTGCTGCATGTGGACGAGCATTATCTTGCTGGAAAATTGCTCCTTGGAGACCATTTAAGAAAGGTCCTACATGGGGTCGAAGAATATCATCAACGTAACGTTGGCCCGTTAAGGTTCCACGCATCACAATTAAAGTGGACCGGCTATCATAGGCTATGTTCTCCCCGACCATTACACCAGCTGTACGGGCAGTGTGACGTAGAACAGTGTGGCGGGGAATTGTACCGCTCACCAAGGCGCCTCCACACCGGTACACGGTTATCATCTGTCCCCAAAGCAAACCGGGATTCATCACTAAACAAAACCTTTTGCCACCCTGTGACATTCCACATTGATCTGGCTTGGCACCACTGTAGACGCAGTTGCCGATGTTCCGGTTTTAAAGGGAGTGCACGGAAAGGGCGCTTGGGTTTAAGATTTGCTTCTGCAAAGTGTCTGGAAATTGTTTGTGGAACAATTGCTACGCCTATGTCTTCTCGTATCGTTGAACGAGTCACTGTGTGGTCCACAAGTGCTTGCCGCACGTTTCTTCGATCCTCTCTCCTTGTGGTCTTCCTGGTCTCTCCAGACTCGGTTTTCCGCACGTGGGTACCTTCTCGTGTCCACTGCTCCCAACAATTTCTAACGGCACTCTCCGTACGATCCACCTGGCCAGCAACTCGGCGCGTCAACCAGCCTGCAGTTTTTATCCAGATGATCAGGCCTCTCTTAAACACACTTAACTGTGAGAAATGTCTTCTAGCACGTTTACCTGGCATGTTTCGCTAACCGAAGTCTTCCTACAATCGGCGGGTAATCGTCATGTTTATGAATCTTCGAATTTGTGCGCTGGCTTATATAGCACCCTCTTCCTGATTGTAGCGCCACCTCGGCGTGTATGAGCATGCGTATTGGCACAAAACTTGGATCATTTGAATATCACATTACGTTGTACTTATTAGCAAAGTTTCGCGATTGTACTTAGCTTCCTTCTTGGGTCGCTATTTTCAATGTTCCTGAGTGTATAAGAATATAAAAATTATAAGAATATAGGAATAAAAAAGAATATAAGAGTAATAATTTTATAATTATATTTTATTAGTTTAGTGATTTTTTATCATGTTTACATTCCTCCAAATGTTACTCTTTCCTTTCAACTTGGTACATAGTATGACAAACTACAGGAGAAGTTTGGCTAGCCCTAAAACTGGTTTAAACGTGCAATCTTGGTTCCTAAGGCAAAAAGTTTGTTATTGCAGTATTGCGCCTATTTCTTCCTATTTAGTATAGTTATCTTAGGTTCCAACTATCTGTGTATTTTTATGTTTTGGATTATATATATATACTAGCTGGTATACCCGTTCTTCGCACGGGTGAACTAAAAAATTAAACAGCACAGATAAAGACTAAATATATAGGTTTTTAATGAGTTACTTTTAAGTGAATTGCAAATTAAACAAAAAAAGCTTTTCGCATATCTCAGCTGAAGAAAAAAAAATGAAAGAAAAAAGTACCTTTGTTAAATTTTAAGTCTGTGGATCTAATAGCTGATAAAAAGAATTTTTTTTATATATTTATAACTCTCCGTAACACTCTTGAGGGTCTGATTTTGAAAATACCTTCCTAAGCTAGTCTCCGCTCAGCAAAAGTAACACATTGTTAAAAGTTTTTGACACTTAAAATATTGTAAATAATTTATATCTGAAAGAGTGTCATACATTAATATTACTTTCTGTTGAATTTATTTTGTGTTAAAATTGTAATATACGCAAGCCGCGCCATTTCTTAAATAACAATGGCAATTCAATGAAACACATAGCGAAATGTTGACGATAGAGTCAAGTTGGCAAATGTCTAGCTACTTTCTTAGCTCAAGCTTTATTAGAGTTTTGTAAGGTCCGCCGTGTAGGAGAGGGATGCACGTTAATGCTTTATCTACCGCATTATGATATACTACAATTTTTTTCATGCAATATTTTTAGGTCACTACATTGAAAATTAAGGGACGCACATAAACAAAATACTCCACTTAGGGAAATTTAATCCGTTAGAGCTAATAAATTAATTAAAGATATTCCACTGTAAAATTAATTTTATACACAGTTCACTTAAAGTAAATAGTCAAATCGTTTTCTAAGGTATCCATAAACATACAAAAACATAAGACACTTAAATGTTTACATTAACTATTTTTTGGGAACACACATGATAATCTTTGCAATCCTCTGAAAACGCAATATCTGCTACAAAACTATCCACCTTTACCGCTAAAATACTCATCATAGAACCCTTGCTGTCATATATCTTGGAAGAGTGGATTTCGAAAAATATTCCTGCTAAATTGGTGTGGCATGGTAGTTAGGAGAAGGAGGTGCCAGCTCAGGTGTCGCCCACGTCACTTGAACATGGTTAAAAATTACGTGGTCCGTTGCCAAAAGCCCTCGTGTAGCTGAACAGGGCGACGTTAATATTCACTCACTCCAAAAAATACAGTACAGTAGTTATAATTATTTTTATACTTAAAAATGCAATATCTGCCTATTCAATTAAAATTTATAGCGTTATAATTTACTACTAACCACACAAACAAATTTTGAAAATTTGTCCAAATGATGTAGTGTGAAAGAGAAAGTTTATTCAGACAACAAATGCGTCTTATATGTATATAGATATACATTTGTTTGAATTATCGTGTATTATTACTTTTGTAAGCCTCATGACATACTTTATGGTGTACCAGTCTTTTAAAGCTGACTGAGGCACAGCAGCATTTAGCTGGGTATAGCTACTAATAACATAAATTAAATCTTAAAAATATATTAAAAATAAAAGAAGGCTCAATATTTTGAATAAATCAGCATAAACATTTTTCTATAAACACAATATATATATATTGTAAAATATTTATTTTGCTATTTGCATTTCAGACAGACAAACAAAATTTTAAAAATTGTCAAAAAACAGATAAAGAAAACATATTTAAGAAAAATACCACTGATTAATTTTACTAAAGACATCGCAATGTGTAAAAAAATATTTGCAGTACATAATCGCCAAAAAAATGTAAGTACTAAAATATGAAAAAAATAAAAATTATATATTGAATTAATCAAGGATTATACTGGAGGGAAAGATAAAACAGGCTAAGGTAATATTCATAATAATAATTTCATAATGGTAGGCTACTCATTTTTGGCATGCTTTTGAAATCACACCAAATTGGTATGTTGCGGCCAGTCTAATGTTATAGTAATGTACAGAATTAGAGGTGCTTACGTATTATCGCAACCTATTGGTGACATTATACAAAATGAAGCACATGATTGCCAATTTAACGCATACAAAGTTGGGATTGCCAAAGTGGCGAGTTGTCTTGAACGTTGGCGATTGTGCAATAAGACGTAAGTACTAAATAAAAAAAATTACTCAAAGTATATGTATCCCGAGCATAAAAATAAATTCAAAAATGAAGTACAATACTAACAATAACTGATATAAAAAGCTCTGAACTAACTTTATCAATGCAAAAGCATAATTTGAAAAAAATAAGGTACTTGCATATAACCGCAACCTATTGGCGACATATGAAACGCAGCACATGACTAACAATTCAGCATATATATGACATGCGAAATAAGGGCTGCCAACTTGGAAAGTTATTTTGAACGTTGGAAATTGTTAGGATAGTACATAAGTTCCAAAAATAATTTATCTTACGACTACCTGCTTTCTCAACAGGTATTTAAGCCATTTGTCTGTTTTGCTCATTCTTTGATGCCTATTCCAGTTTGATATGTAATTACTACCAACACTGTTTTGCTTGGGCAGTATCATTACCCAAGTTTGATTTTCTGCAAGGCAATTTTATGCACTGAAGCCAATAGTATACCCTTAAATACGACTACCTGCTTCCTTAACAAGTATTTAAACCATTTGTCTATTTTGCTCATTCTCTGATGCCTATTCCAGTTTGATATGTAATTATTACCAACACTGCTTTTGCTTGGGCAGTATGATTACCCAAGTTTGAATTTCTGCAAGGCAATTTTATGCACTGAAGCCAATAGTATACCCTTAAAGGTTAAAATAAAGACACATGAAATTGCAAAATATTATTAATTTCATACTATCTAAAACAGATAACGAAAACAGAAATACTGTACTTAACGTTAATTGCAGTAATAAAACTGAAATATAACCCTTATGAATAAGATGTTTTAGTTTGTCAAAATTATAATCCGCATTCTAAAGAAAGAAATAAGTTGTTATTCGTAAGCAAAATCACACACATAAACATCCCGCGATAATACCTAAATGTTGTGAAAGAACAAAACCAAATTTTAGTTGTTAAAAGAATAATCCTTAAAAAATGATTTATTCGAAAAATAATCCTAATTAAATATCAAAGAATAGAAAAATTGAATAAATATTCCGACAAATAAACATAGCTATAGAAAAAATATGTAATAATCTTGAAAACTGTGTGTAAAGTATAAATTTTCCACTTATTGAGAAACGTGACATCATATGACGCCATAACACTGGAAAATCACTTTAAAATTAAATTTTAAGAAATTTTGAAGGGATTACGAACGCGAAACCTGTTTAAGAACCTTCCCCATGTAATTTTGTATACGTGTACCAAATTTCACGTTATTTGGTTGCCTGGATCTTGAGTTATAAGGGAACAGACAACAAATGCGTCTTATATATATATATATATATATATATATATATATATATATATATATATATAAGTACGATAAAATAAAATAGGATACCAAGTTTAAAAGTTGTTTAACGTACAAGGCCTAGAAAGAAAGAAATTGGAGCTAACGTGACATAACAATTGAAGATACAAAAAGAGTCTTTGGTCTAAAATGGAGACCTGTAATGATCTTACCCCTGGGATCGCTTCCTCATCATCTTGTCTACCTAAAGCTGCAGGAGGGAACGATGAAACACCAAGACTAACCATAATAAATCTATTTTTTATTATCAAAGATAATATTCCATTACAAACAATCTATAAAGAAAACTCTTGGAGTGATATGAAGAAAGCAACAACCTTATTTAAATAAGCGCACGAAATCCGAATAGATTAACTTTAATCAATCCTATCTTAATACTTCTAGATTCACTAATTTATTCTAGTAGCTAAAATCCGTCCTTTAGTCACGATGCGAAGATCTAATTCTTACCTTAGTAGCACGGTGTACAGCTGCTCCGCTCCTACTGATGTACGATTATTAAACTTTATATACACCAGTGTTTCTCAAACTGTGGGGCGCGCCCCCCTGGGGGGGCGCGATACACCTACAAGGGGGGCGCGAGAATATCGAAAATAAAAGTTTCAAAAAGATTTATTTACTAGAATGAAGAAAAAACTAAAATATTTCTGACATAATAAAAAATATACACATTTACACGGAAATAATATATATATATATATATATATATATATATATATATATATATATATATATATATATATATATATATATATATATATATATATAATATATTATCTGCGATTTTACATGATCAAAAATAAAAAGCTTTTACTTCAAAACCTCATTTTTTAGCTATCTTTGATACTATAACCAAATAAAAAAACGTTTTATTCGATTTGCTGTAATCCCATGATGAGAAATTTTTTATTACGTTTCCTTTTCAAAGCGAAAATGCTACTCTTTTAGAGGAAAGACAAAATCCAGAGCCATAATCAAAAACATTTTATGAAGATAAAAAGTTCATCACTGTTATATATTATTGCCATCAGCTGTAGGTAGCAGAATGTATTTGCTGCGGTTTGACCTTCGAGCTTACTTGTACGGTTAGTTACGTCCCTGCTCTTATGTATTTGTTTTTTCATTTAGGGAAGTTTGAAGGATTACTAAGCCAAGCATAATGAAAAACGTTTTACATAATTTTTTAGAACATCCATATCGTAATAAATACACTTTTAATCCGGGAGCGGTCACGTCGAGCACACAGTGCACGAAATCGGTAATTCTGGCAAAATTGTTTAATTGTTACCAATGGCCCTGACACACTATCCTCCTGTTTGACAATCTTAACGTGAACTAAAATATATTTGTCACATATCTCCCTCTTTTTGGGAGTGACAGACGTTTTTTTTTATGATCTTTAGGTACTTGTTTTGTCTGAGTTCCGGTGTGATAACTTTTTTCCGAAATGTTTTCTGTGTCCTTGAAAGTAGGTGAGTATATTTTCTGTTTATGAAATTATTCACTGGAATTACGATATTTATTGTGTACTATAAAAATAATTATAAAAAAGGATTGTGGGGTGACTCAAATAACCCCGCTCGACCATTAGTATCGAGTGCGTGCCTGCTCCAGGGTTAAAACATGTTGAAGTATTTTTTTCACTTTAAATATTAAAAATAATACAATTATTCTTCATCGGAATTTTTTTATTGTTCATTATTCAACATCAATTCTAAATGCTAATTCTTTGAGACTTAAAATCACAGTTCGCTTAAAACTAATTATAATTTGAGCAATCATTTAAAAAAATCATTTTACATTCTTGTAAACATGGTCGCACACTTGGCTTTATTCTCCTTACAATTAAGCGATTATATCAATAATGTTTAATTTTCTTATAAATGAACTCGGGCAACGAGCGGGTCCTTCAGTCGGTACTTCCATGGGCTTGTCTTACAGAGCAAAGTTTTTCAAAGGAATGCTTATGATTAGAAATTGACCCTCTGAGTTCTTTTTCTACATTTAGCTGATATCTATATTTTGTCTTCTAAGCAATCACCGCATTTTGCAATATGTTCCAATTTAAAAAAAATTAGAGAAAGGAAAAAATAACATAATAATTATCCTATCACTTAATTTTTTTACTCAAAAAGTAACATGTACGAAATTTAATACTCTTGTCATGAATTTGTACGGATTATAATAAAGATTGTTGCTTTAGCGTTAAAGTGCATTATTATTGCATTCAGTACGTTATTAATGTATAAGGGGGGCGCGATAAAAATTGTGATTGAAAAGGGGGGCGCCAGTAGTGAAAGTTTGAGAAGCACTGATATACACTAACTAATTTGCATCTCATGGTTTCTTCCTGAGAGGTATGGCTGTGAAATAAACACTATTGCGGGCCGAAGATTCCCCAAGAGGATTAGTAGTTGAAAGTCGCGTAAAGCCCGATCACAAACCCCTCCAAGAAGCAAACGTGATTTATTTGAGGGTCTTAATGACCCGATAGAAATTACTTTGAAAACATTTGCTCTTAAACTCACAAGAAATCTTTAACTCGAAATCAGCATTAACTTCTACAGAACAATACCCTACATTAAAAAAAACACTCTAAAACTACTAGTTTAGTTCTTTATATCACTCACAAAATTTTCCCTTTTACACTTATTATTGAAGGTGTACCCCATTTAGCGAGGACCGAGGAAAACCTCCCCCACAAGAAGGTAAAAACCTGGCCATACACAACACGTAACTTAGATATTTTAACATTCTTCTTTGCTTTACGAGATTCACGGTCTTCGTCACATCAAAAAAAAATCTTCAATGCATCAGGGTCAGCCACCCTGAAATGTGAACTGGATCAATGGACGGACAAAAACAATTTTTGAACACTATATACATATACAGACCACATTGAACTTGCACACATATGCCAAATGTCAGTTATTTTTAAACATATAAACACACCATCTGATTTTTCGAAGAAAAAAAAAAACTCCCATTCCATCGCGCAGCGTTGTTAGTATTATGGTAAATTTCCTATCTCCGCCGCGTCCCAAAACCAGATATAACTAATTTTGAAAGCCTATGGGATACTAGTTCACTGTTATAAAAACGCTTACCTGTGAATTTTTAGGAAGTAAGGTTGTGGTTATTTCCCGTTGGGAAGATAAACTGAAAAAATAGTTATCACACGAAGTCTTGGAGGGCTAAAGGTCAATATAATTTAAAATACTGTACGAGAAAACTTAAATGAATTATTACATATACATTTAATTCTGAAAAAAATTGTAACTTTTAAGTTCAATTTAAATTAACCTATTCTCCACGCAGAAATAGATCTTGCAGTTCAAAACAGTTTCCGTATTCACAATGTAAATAAAAACGCTAGTTTAAATGATGCACATTCTAACAATGGATAACGACACTATAAGTTGTAAATAAAAAATTCTTTGATAATTTTTTTTATGAATGTATCTTCTTTAAGGAAGAAATTTGCACAAAACAAGTGTAGTTAAAGTACTTCAATGATTTATGATACTTTCAACTTTTGTCGTAATTATGTTATAACAAAGCATCCAACGTTAAATTAGTATCATAATTTGTAAATGCATTAAACCAATCATCAAACAAAAAATTATCTGCAATAAAAAGGAAAAAAAGTAAAGGAGATGTCTCTTGTTTCTTGATGTAAAACTGTCCTAAAATAATGAATACGCCTTAGAAAATGTCCAAAAAAAAAGAAAAAAGAAAAGATGTCTAATATTTTATTTAAAACGAAAACACTCGGAAGAAATGCACACTTCCGTGGGCCTCGTGCCAAGAAATACACGCAATTGCTGCACTAAGCTTCTTAGAGCTGGACAATTTGTTAAGCAGAAAATGTCAGCTTCAAAGAGAGAGAGAGAGAGAAAGGAATTTCTTTTTACAAAAATACATTTTTTAAAACTTGCTGAATTAGTATTTTTTTGTTTAATGCAACCGCTACAATAGAACTGTTTTCACAGCCTATATATGCCTTTAGTAGTTTGATGCCCAGGAGCTTTTTCTGAGGAAAAATATTCCGTCAAGTATTTTTCTTTTATTTAAGGAAATGATGTTCCGTTTAAATTATAGTCCAATATAAGGTCTTCAGACATCTTTCTATCTTTGGGATTAATTAGTTCCTGGCTGTATTTTTAGAATTTCATCTTACATCTCTGTACGGAAGATTTGGGATTAATTGAATTTTGGAAATAACGAGTCATATATATATGTTTCTTATAATAACATGATTATTTGACCAAAGTTACTTTTGATAGGATTCTCGTTGGGAAAAAATATTTTTAAGTTTTATAATTATTATTAATACTTCTACTTTTTAAAATATTCTAAAAAGGCTTGTTTGTATTTTTTCCTATAGAAATTATTTGTATTTTAGCATTTTCATGATTTGAATTTTTCAATTGGAAAGTATAATCAAATCATTGCATTTGATTCTATTTTCTTTTGCAGCACTTTGATTAGAAATAAAGGAATCGCAAAAATGTTTGAGTCTGTTTTAAAATCATAGTTATTTGTAAAATTCATTAGTATATTTTTCATTGCAATTCTTTCTATACGTTGTGTGCAATGTTTCATTAATAGATTAAAATCCTATTTCCACTAACTTCTCATAGTTAAATTGAAGAGTTTTTAAAAAAGTTTATCAAATATTTTGAAAATTCTGTTCGAATAACAGTGAATTTTTTTGGTAGAATTTTATGGAATAGATTGAATGTGTATTTTTTTAAATACGATGAATATGTTTCTTAATTGGTTGAATATCATATTACAATCACAAGTGGTTTCTAATATTATAAAATATAAAGTCTGTGTATTCAAAAATTATACACAACTGTAATACTCACAGGTGTCGACCTTGTTAATTGACCATGGTTCAAAATTACGAGGTCGGTCACCAATGATCCTTATTCAGTTTTATAATGTGACTTAAATATAACTTTTACTCACTCATGCATATTACCCACAAAAGACTCTGAATTATTTGCATGTATCACGTCATTTTGTATATCATGTAAAGGTTCTAAACACACTTCTCAGTTTTAGATTTCCTCTAAAAACCTTATTACTTGTATTCCTTACTGGAATCTATCTCAGCTGCCATATCACTTTTTTAATTTTTAGCTGTACTTCCTCCTCGGCCTTAATTAAACCATTAAATTTATCTGATGGCTTTTAAGTTCAGTTCTCATTCATTTTCATTTTATTTGTAAGCCATTCCACAATTTCAAACTCCGAAAATTCATTTTCTATTTTAGCTATATGTTTATTGAAGTAAATTCTTAAGCCCTTACGATTTATTTAATTCGTTATATTTCCATTTTAAACACACATCATGCATTTAAATTAATTAAAAGAACTAAAAATGGAACTACATGAAATCACAGTTTTTCTCACTTTAGTATTCGCATTCAAATTGTTTAAACGCAATTCCAATCATTTGTTTCCCTTGCAGTTTTGCAATTTTATGCAAACTTTTCACTAACACACACACACACACACACACACACAGTACTAAATTACTCTATCCCGTTCGATTCCACCAGATTTACTTTGAAAGATATTTCCTAATCACAAGGTCCGTGTTGTTCAAATCCAGACATTGCAAAATGTTCATCCTTAATTTTAACAAACCAAGCTACGTGACAAAAAGAACAACTTTTAGAACAACAATATAAATTCAGACGATAACGTTTCATACAGCATTCGATTTCCGAAAATAAATTGTAACAAGAAATATGGTTGCCCCACTCTTAAACGAAATAATTATTTTTTTTTATTTGTTTAAACTTCATCATTGGATTGAAATGTATGCTCAAAATTCCCTTTCATAGGGATTCCCAAGAACCTGTGGCACGAGTTACCTCAATATCGTATGGGTAGACAAACATTCTTAAGAGGACTTGGTACCCTAAAAATCACAAATCTATCGTTTTTTTATTTTCATATAATCTTATTCTTTGCATTATTATCTTTCGATTGATATATCACTTGTGCATGTCGGAAAGTTAGAAGTTGACTAAAACTTCATTTGAAAACAAATTAGGCAATTCGGCCACACCCCCTTTTTAGAAAAAAAAGATAAAAAATGCTTTATGATAAAAAAAATCTATTTTAGAAATAGAAATAACTATAAAAAAGAATGTGTAGTATTAAAAGCAGAATATTTCCGAGGCAATACAATAATGTAATTTTTCTTCCTTGTGAAATGTGTCCATGTAAAATTTTTAAATTAAGGCATTTTATATTAATAATTTTATAATTTCAGTTCTTCTTCTGATATATTTTTCATACAAATGTAATACTTTAATATTATAAGAAGAAAAACAGTTAAAATTTCTGTCGTGACAGAAAAAAAAATTTTTTTAACATTTTTCTTGAATTTTCATGGGCAATTAGTACTCTCTAAAAGTTGATCTTTTATAAAAATGTGTGGGTTGAAAAAATATGAAAATGCAATTATTTTAAAGAAAAACGTATAACTAATATCTTAAAGTGGTATTTTAAGTTTAATTAAGCTTATAATAATTATTTTTTCAGAATTATAAACTTTAAACCTGTTTCTCTCAGTTTGTGTTTTTCGAAACCTTAGTGCATTCAAAATGCTACTCCTTCGACAATTATTTACCAATCACTTCAATTTTTTCCCTGCGTGTTAAAAATAAAGCATGTAATAAAATTAGGGATCCGTTTTGCTATAAACTGAATACTTTTTTTTAAAAAAAATAAAATGTAAGACATGTTGGCTTTTTCGTTGATATTTAGCCTGTATATCAACATTTTATTTTTTTTTCTCAAAAACCAATGAAGTTATTCTAAAATAGATCCCTAAAGTTGTTTAGATTATACATAAGATTATTATAAAAAAAATTCAGGTCAAAAAATTAATTTTTACAAAAGGAGTAGTATTTTAAAATTTTCTTCAAAAAATTAAAATTTTTAAAATTGTGTGAAAAATATATGAACATGTTCATCTGGTAACATTTTCTTGAATAGAAACATTGTATAAAATGCTAAAATATAATTTTTAAATACGTAAATAAAGAAGTTTGCTCAAAGGGTGCCAAGTCTCCTTAACAGTATTAAAAATATTCCTTTACAATGCAAATTAAAGTAAAACGTTTTTCATTTTAGTTTGATCTATCGTATCAATGTTTGATGGATTAATCTTACTTTAATGCAATTCATATTTTCAAAAATGTATCGACTTATAGTATGTGTATATATATATATGCTCAGATTCTATATTTAGTGTGCCTTCTTTAAGACTGCAGCTTTAGCATTATCAGTTGTTTCAATTCACATTTTGTACTAATTAGCTTCTAATTTATTAGCACAAAGCTAATGACCCTAACTTTTGTAATTAGCTTAAGTTTTTAAAATTACATAAATTCAGCTTAATAAAATTACGTATAACAAACATTTCCTTGTTTATTTAAAGTATTTATGATAAGTCATTTTTTACCACTAATAGCAAATACTAAGCTTATTCATAGTAAAAAAAAATATTTTTTCTTAGGAAGCATTTATTCTACCTTTCCATCTACACACACACACAAAGGTTTCTTGATAATTTCAGATTCACTGAAATGTAAATGAATCTGTGCCTTAAATAATTTAGATGGTCATGATATATTGCAGTAGAAACATGTAATATAATATTTCTGTAATGTTTAATCCCATTTGTACCATCTGAGAAGTTATGCACGATCATGTCTCTTCCAAAAAGTGTAAGTGCGGTAAATGAATGGTCATGGTCGCTGTTGTCGAGCATGTGTAAGAAATCTTCTTTTCAGAAATTATTTAGTTCTATGCAAATAAAAACAAACAAAGGGTTTTGGTAACAAATGAATAACCTACAACTATTTTTTCTAAGATATCTTTTGAAGGGATAACTTCTATAGGCGCGTTTTACTGAAGAGTGAAGTTGAATGAACGTCACGCTTAGTTTCGTAACGCTCATTCGGCCTTTTTCGTCTTTAGTCGGAAATAATGCTCGTACAAGGTCGTCCGTGGTATACACACCCTTAAAGAGAAAAGGAGGGACGTTTCCTCCGCCACTCAGAAACATCATGAAACGCGGTAGTTGGTTCCCCCACCAATACGCCGTAAAAGTAAAGTTCCTAGCTTCGATCTAAGGAGGATCCTTTCCCGCCACATCATTCTATAACCTCCGACTCTTTCAAATCCTAGTTGAAGCATGAAATTGAAACGTGAAATATTTTTAAAAAATAAGCTTAGAAAATTAGAGAGAAATCCTGCACTAAAATTAAACAAAATGCAGAAAAAGGACACATTTTTATAGAACTAAGTAAATAATATAATTACCCTTAGCAATATGCATTGAATTTAAGAATAAAAATCTATTTTTTGTAAGCGAATAAGAATAGCAGTGAACAAATAGTTATATTAATCACATTACTTAAATATACTTTGAGTCTAGAATCAAAATTAAAACAACAAAATTAAGTATATAGATATTAAGAAAAAGTTACATTAAACAATTTAAATACAAAAAAAAACAAAATATAATTAAGAATGCTTACCTTGCAGCAGCACCGGATATATTTGTACAAAACTACAATACAATGACAAAAGAGCTAGTATGAATTAGAGATTATGTGATATAAATCTTCTGATTAAATCCCTCTTTAAAGATTTTGACCTAGATTCCCCTCTCTTCCCTGTCAACTACCAGTCTTACTATCCCTTAAATTAATTCATGGATAGAATGAAATATTGTTAAATTTCAACCAATACTCACAAAGAAAGATCGGGTATTCTGAAAAAATTACCTATGATTTTAAGTGGGTAGATTTTTCAAAAGACAAATTAAAACCTTTAGTTGAATTTTTTAAAGTCAAAATTCAATTTAATTCTGTCAAATGATCCAAATAAAAGCACAAGAAAGTATGAAACAACGCTTGAAGAGAAGTTTTTTTTTTTATAAATATTTAAATACAATTGTGAATCTAAAGTATTTATAACCTATTTTTTTCTCTCTCAGCTGCTATATACCTATTGCTTACATAGAATACAACTGATTCACAAATGTGATTGCATATTTCACACAAAAATATTACTTTATGAGTACAGTTATATGAATAAATAATTTTATAGGACAATACTAATATCCCCTTGTTTTTTATTCACCGAATTGATCCCTGAAATAACATTACAAAATTTGAAGTTATCACTTCTATCGTGTGGTCATAAGCCCATACATTTTTTTATACATATAATATTGCTTTGGCTTTTTTTATTTATTGTTTTTAATTTCCTACTATTGTATTCGTATAATGACTTGGACAGATGTTTCTTAAAATAAAGTTTTCATTATACTAATTGAAGTTAGTAAAACAGGAATTTTTTATGTTTGAAAACGGAGGGTTATTAGTCGAACGATGAAAAAAAACTTAAAAAGACCGATAAGTAAACCAAGGAGTAAAATAAAGACCTGATTAAAAGTCAAAATTTCGAGAGCTTACTAAGATTAAAATATTTCATAAATGTATCTCTTTTGCTTTCATTTTATTTTTTTGTATTCATTAATTTTTTGTTTCAGTAATTTTCAACTTCTATTTGCTTCTGTTAACGATGACAGTACTTTAGGCCTTTCCTTCCTAAATCCATTTTGTATTGTGATTTTTGTTTGATTTGTTAACTAATATTTTCCCTTTTCTTTAATGACTATCGTTTTAATTACAACTTGTAAAGGGTGTTTTTTTAGAGGTATAGAACTTTAAATTGCAATAAAACAACGATGTATTATTCGATTGACATGATTTTTTTTATTCGAAAGATAATCTTGTGGCATTACATTTTTAATATGATTTCTGCATATGACTGCCACGGCTGGCTCGGATATAGTCCAATCTGGACGTCCAATTTTCGATGACTTTTTCCAACAATTTTGTTTAGTGATGAAGCGCACTTCTGGTTGTATGGCTACGTCAACAAACAAACCTGCCGCATTTGGAGTGAAGCTAATCCACAAGTGTATGTCGAAACACCGTTACATCCAGAAAAACTGACTGTTTGGTGCGCTTTATGGGCTGGTGGAATCATTGGTCCGTACATCTTCAAAAACGATGAAAGCCACAACGTTACAGTCAATGGTGATCGGTATAGAGCCATGATTACTAACTTTTTCATTCCTGAACTGAACAATCTTGATGTCCAGGAGCTGTGGTTCCAACAAGATGGCGCAACATGTCACACAGCTCGTGCCACAATCGATTTATTGAAAGACACGTTTGGTGACCGCCTAATTTCACGTTTTGGACCTGTGAATTGGCCTCCAAGATCTTGTGATTTAACACCGCTAGACTATTTTCTGTGGGGCTATGTAAAGTCATTGGTCTATGCGGATAAGCCACAAACGCTTGACCATTTGGAAGACAACATTCGCCGTGTTATTGCCGATATACGGCCACAAATGTTGGAAAATTCATCAAAAATTGGACGTCCAAATTGGACTACATCCGAGCCAGCCGTGGCAGTCATATGCCAGAAATCATATTTAAAATGTAATGCCACAAGATTATCTTTTGAATAAAAAAAATTCATGTCAATCGAATAATACATCGTTGTTTTATTGCAATTTAAAGTTCTATAGCTCTAAAAAAATACCATTTATAAATAAGTATATGTTTACGCAAAATATCAACAAATTTTAACATTAAATTCTTGAAAAGTGTGTCAAAATTTTAATGTAAAACACCACATTTTCATGCCAAGTTATAGCATCTATTTTTCTGCCTGATTGCACTTAGCAACTCACAATTGTAATTGCTCTTGTCAGAACTATTAACTGATTGTTCCAAGCTGCAAAAGTTCCCTCTAGCGACCACTTCAGTACCGGTCAGGTGAGGAAGGAATGATGTCGCTATGATAAACTGTCAATGCTCTTTTCTTCCATTTTTGAATTGATATTTGTTGTACTTGTGTAACTAAACCTAAAATAATAAATAATTGTTACGTTACATATAAAGATATATTTATTTAAAACCTATATTCTATATTTATTATATTTGGTTTAAACTAAGTGTCCAACACTCAACACTAAGATTATGATTTCAGTTCAAGATTACTCAATTCAGGGGGTGAATCGCTACCAGACCGACAAACTAGCAGGATATACAGAGACGACTCGGAATCCCAGAGGAATGTAGGTTTGCACATGTCATAGTAGAGAGCTGCGATGCAAAGAAGCAGAGAAAAAGAACCTAAACTACAACACACTAATGGGACACAAACCTTTTATTGAAAGATTGTACAACAACAAGTGTTTGAAATGACGATCAGAAGTTGTCTAGAATGCTTGACATCGGCATTGCAGGGATTTCCTTACGTTCCGGATAATTCATCCGGGTAATCTTATAACAGGGGGCACTGAAGGTTAGGCTTCGTGAAAACAGATCCTGCTGGAGGTCGTCAATTGCGATTCGTGTTTTTTTTCCCATTCAGGCGTTGCTATTTCTGTTCTTTTCTCTGTTTCTATGCACCATAGCCCGCAACTACGACATTTGTGACCATGTATACCTATGTGATTTTGAGTAATCACTTTACCCCCTACACACCCTGTTAGTCAGTCTGGTAGCCAATCCCCCTTAAGAACACTTCTGCAAATATTTTTTTTTACACATACAATGTTTTATGAAGTGAGTTGAACTGGAAAATTGTTTCATCTTAAAGATGCTAAGAGGAAAGAGATAATTGCAAAGAAACAGTGCTAGAGAAAAACATGCCAAACTTACATTTATCGTAAGATTCTTAAGGAGTGTAGGAAATCTCTATACCGACAATGTTAAATCAGCTGTTTTCGATGAACCTTTTCTCAAAATCTGTTATATGTACATCCTTGAAATTTTCATACAATTAAAATACACTTTTCTCATTATATTGAAATGAGCGTTTAGCTAATTTTAAGTTTTTTTAGTAATTTTTAAATTTTTTATCAAACATAGTAAAATTCGAGCCATTTTTCAAATAAAAAAAATTTATAAAAAATAAATTTTTGATTTTTTTTACAAAAGTCTCATTTCAGTATATATTAGCTATCATTATAAACATGTCATACAAAATTTACATACCTGTGGACATTATTTTCCCAGAATAGGTGCATCGAACATCAAAAATTTACATTTTGAGATAAATGATCTTTAATGTATAATAATTTTTTTATTAAAATATTCCTCCCAATGGTCCAAATGATCCACATTTTTTTTTAATCTCATCATCCTCACTCTACCTTTTAAGTCATTTTTTCTTTTCTAACTACCTTTATTTTTTATAAAGAGGAGTATTAATCCTTTAATAACCTCTATTTGTCGAGGCACTACATTGCCTGTGCCGTTTAATCACCAGGCTCAATATTAAATTTTCTCAAAATTTCTTGTGTTGATACATTTCCCAAATTAAATAATGAATTTACATCATACGTACCCAATTATATGTACCCCACCCTATGTACCCTTCTTTTTGTACAAATATTTTCATTGGTACATGAGACCATGTTACGTTGTTTACACGTTCATGGTTGTACCTCCGTATAAACCCTTTTTTCGCAATTCTGGATTTAATGTTTTGATTTCCATCATTCATTCCAATTTTAAGCAAAAACAAAATACTTTGTTTACATTTTTTGACATTTACAATGGCCCAGTCGCAATGATTATTTAAAAATAGGTTTTATGGGCTTCTAATTACCCTAGAGGTCAAAGTAAGGTAATTTTAGAACGGTTCAAATCTATAGAATTTGAAAACGTAAAATTCTCAAAATTATCATATTAAGAAGATTTTAGGCTTCCAACACGTCTTAATAAATTCATTATTTATATTTCAATTCATTCTTGAGTCACAAATTGGGTATAAGTATCTATCATGCATCAGTAGATTTATAAAATAATTTTTAATTCTTTTGTATAAACTCTACTTTATTCCAACAAAAATTTTAAAGTTATTCGGTACCCCTGATACCGACATTGTTATATCGAGCTCTTTTACGTGACTATTTCTCAGAAGCTGTAAAATATACAAACTTCAAATTTTGTCTGTACGTTAATTATATTTATATATTTAACTAAAATGAGATTGTTAGTATTATTTAGTTTTTTCAAAAAGATGCAACGTAAGAGTATCACTATGAATTTTCTTGAAAAATGTCGTTTTTTTGTTAAGATATCTGGTCTCTAGCCAAATATTTTGAGAATATCTCGAAAAGATCACTTCAGTATATAAAGTTACATATCAATAACTTGAGGCAAAAATTGCAGGTACATTCACACAAGTAGATTTTGAAAAAAAAAATACACACAGTTTTAAAAGAACCATGTTGAGAAAATTTCATTTTTAATGTAATGTGTCACTTCATCAAAAAAGTTATGAATTACAACATGTATTTGTTCTATTTTATTAAACATTAGCTTCATTTTATATTATTTTAAGACTTTTTATTTAGTGCTGATGCATTACAAACATCAAACTTGATCATAAACACAATATGAAAATGTATCATTATGGTTTGGGTATGAATTTGTGATTGCATTAGGGAATACATGATTATACGACATTTCGAATATTTCCATTAGAGTTTTGTATGTTCATATGCAGACAAAGTTTTTAAAAGCTTTTTAATTCAAAATTTTATTTTAACTGGATAAATGATTTCTAAAACAGCCATAACGAAACTCTTTTATGTTTTTAAACATGAAATGTATGTATTTTTATGTATGTAACAATCATCTCGCAACGACAGTAAATATCACATTTAATGTATAATCCCATACCTTTTTTCAGAATCAATAAAACATAGACTGTATATTTGTTGGAAATTTATGTTTATACTGAAGTGATTTTTTTTAAATATATTAGTTTTTAAATATACACTCAGTAATATTGAAAATAGCGACCCAAGAAGGAAGCTAAGTACAATCGCGAAACTTTGCAAATAAGTACAGCGTAATGTCATATGCAAATGATCCAAGTTTTTTGCCAATACGCATGCTCATACACACCGAGTTGGCGTTACAATCAGAAAGACGGTGCTGTATAAGCCAGCGCAAATTCGAAGATTCATAAACGTGACGATTACCCGCCGATTGTAGGAAGACTTCGGTTAGCGAAACATGCCAGGTGCTAGAAGACATTTCTCACAGTTAAACGAGTTTGAGAAAGGCCTGATCATCGGGATGAAAACTACAGGCTGGATGATGGGCCATGTTGCTGGCTAGGGGAATCGTTCGGAGTGTGCCGTTAGAAATTGTTGAGAGCAGTGGACACGAGAAGGTACCCACGTGCAAAAAACCGGGTATGGAGCAAATAGGAAGACCACGAGGAGAGAGGATCGAAGGATCGTGTGGCAAGAACTTGTGGACCCCACATTGACTCGTTCTACGATACGAGCGTAGCAATTGTTCCACAAACAATTTCCAGACACCTTGCAGAAGCAAATCTTAAATCCTAGCGCCCTTTCCTAACACTCCCTTTAACACCGGAACATCGGCAACTGCGTCTACAGTGGTGCCAAGCCAGATCAATGTGGAATGTCACAGATTGGCAAAAGGTTGTGTTTAGTGATGAATCCCGGTTTGTTTTGGGGACAGATGATAACCGTGTACGGGTGTGGAGGTGCCCTGGTGAGCAGTATAATTCCCCCTTACTGTTCTACGTCACACTGCCCGCTAGCTGGTGTAATGGTCTGGGGGGGTCATAGCCTATGATAGCCAGTCCACTTTAATTGTGATGCGTGGAACCTTAACGGGCCAACGTTACGTTGATGTTATTCTTCGACCCCATGTAGGACCTTTCCTAAATGGTCTCCCAGGGGCAATTTTCCAGCAAGATAATGCTCGTCCGCATACACCAAGACTGCTAAAGACTTCCTACGTCAATTTAAGACTTTTCCATCGCCGGCCCACTCCCCCGATTTGTCACCTGAAGAGCACGTGTGGGATCAGCTAAAACGGCAGATGTCATCGTGTCACTGTACATGATTTAGAGTTGGCTGTTCAAGATTTGTGGGCCCATCTGCCTCAGGACAACATAAGGTGTTTAATAAACTCAATGCCGGACCGTGTGGTGGCATGTATTGCAGCTAGAGGTGGTCTAACGCGCTATTGAAGTTGCGCAGTATTTGTGTCGTTGCACACCCTGTATTCGTTTAAATGTCTTGCTTTTGAGATCAAGTGAATATCTCATCTGTGTCATTATGTGTATTAAATTTCATTTCAATCCGATGCTTTCTTCTTGGCTCGCTATTTTCAACGTTCCTGAGTGTATATTATATATGTCTCTGAGAGAAATTAAATATATTATTTTTGGAGGCAAACTTTTACCGAGCATCATTGTGAATTTATTGAAAATTTCCATTTTATGTTATGATATTGGCTTTCTAGCTAAATGTTTTAAGAATATTTTAAAAATGTCACTTTAGTATACACACAATTGCAATGAAGAATCATAGAGTGCATGCATACAGTAAATTTACACAATTTTAAAAACAAAAATTTTAGAAAATAGTAATTTTTACACAAAATCTTACCTTATCAAAAAAAGAAAGAAATGTAGCATACACTTTATTATACAAGGTAATGAAGATTGAAAGATTCTTGGTTCCCTTATAAATTCTTTTGATATACTGGATGATACGAAATTGCTTTTGTTTTCATGGAAAGGCATGTTTTTATATATTCAGCATTTTAATTACTATTACCAGTCTTGTATCTATATTGGTTGAAATAAGTGCACCATTAAATGACGTCTAGCCTCATTTTCTGCCATGTTTTATGTATATATATATATACACTGCTGGACAATTGCTAAGGACGGATAACACTATCATCCATAGCAACCACAAAATGAAAGGAAGCAAAATGTGGAAAATTAGAATAAGTGCGGGATATTAGTAAGAAGAAGTATGAGTATATGCAAATTTTTGTTCCACGTCTGTTCATCACGTGATAGCGTTCATAAGAGCTTTAAAGGTTTTGACGCATGTGGACTGTTGTTGTTTCAAGTCAAAGTTTTACAGAAAAGATTTAATACACGAACTTAAAATTTTTGGCATGTCTTCCCGACATCACATAGATGATTTTATGCGTGGCCGAATTATTGGAAAGATCGAAGAAGGGCGAAAAATAACAGATGTTGCCAGGGAGTTCGACATCGCTCACAGCGTTGTTTCACGGCTGTGGAAGTCATTTAAATCTACTGGAATGTGTAGTAGACGGCACGTGGGAGGTCGTGTTAGAAGTACGACGCCTGCAGAAGACAGATATATCGTCCTATATCAGCAAAAAGGAACAGGCGCACCACAGCTCAGCAGGTGGCAAATCAGTTTCTTGCTGCCTCAGGAAAGCAGATCTCCCGAAAAACTGTTGCCAGACGTTTGAGGGGAGAAGGACTATACGCACGCAGACCTGTTGTGTGTGTCCCATTGACCAGACAGCACCGTACTGCCCGTTTGCAATGGTGTCGTGAGCATCACAATTGGATTGAACAGGACTGGGCATGCGTACTATTCAAAGATGAGAGTAGGTTCAGTCTGTCATCGGATTGTAGACGCCAACTGATCTGGCGCGAGAGTGGTACTGCTTATCGTCCAGAAAATATCCAGGAAAAGGACCGATATCCGACATGCAGTATCATGGTGTGGGCCGGCATCATGATCAATGGCCTCACGCGCCTACATGTGGTTGCGAATGGGACTATGACGGGCCAACGATACATTGATGAAGTTCTACTTCATCATGTTCGTCTTTTCCGTGGTGCTGTCGGTGATAAATTTGTTTTTTATGGACGACAACGCAACATGTCATCGAACACTCGCTGTTCAGGATTGTCTAGACAGCGAGGGTATTCAACGTCTCGTATGGCCAGCGCGTTCTCCAGATCTAAACCCCATTGAAAATGTGTGGGATGCTTTGGGGTTGATTGATTGATTGAATATTAACGTCGCACTGTTCAGCTACACGAGGGCTTTTGGCGACGGACCACGTAATTTTGAACCATGGTCAAGTGACGTGGACGACACCTGAGCTGGCACCCCCCTCTCCTAACTACCACACCACACCAACGGGAGGACGTTTCAGCTCTCGACAGATTTAACGTGCATCGCTGCCCTACACGGCGGGTCTTTAGTGGTACTGGGCTCGATCCTGTGACAAAGCAAGCCACAGTCCGATACCTATACCACTCGGCTACCGCGGCCACAAGGGATGCTTTGGGGAGGCAAGTTGCTGGTCGAAACTATCATCCGACAAACAGGAACACCCTCATCCGTGCACTCACAGAGGAATGGGATAAATTGCCTCAACAGTTGCTGGATAATGTTGTGCAAAGTATGGTACGACGTGTGGAATGTTGCATCACACTCCACGGTGGACATATCCCTTACTGATACCTTTCTTTAAGGTGCCTTCTGACTTTTAGATGCATTGTTCCATTTCTCCGTACGCAGATCAAATGAACATTTTTTTCTCTTTCAGATGTTTCACAGCTTTTGTACTTTCCAGAACAATAAATATTCTTTATTCTAATGTCTGAACAGTGTGGCAACTATATTTTATCCTACTAGGCCTCATGTCTCGCTTAATGTTATGCTACATAGCAATTTGTGATCCGTCCTTAGCAATTGTCCAGCAGTGTATAATTATATTCAAGCAAAAATATTTTTATAATTATCATTCTTGCAAATAGCATTTCCACGTTTTTAACAAAGTTCTCATAAACAAGTTAGGGTAGTATTTAAAACTAGCATCTTCTCAGAGCAAGGTAAAATTTTGTTGGAAAGACCTTTCTCAATATACCACAAAACGCCCGATTTTAAATAATTAAAAGCGCAATGATTTCATAAAATTTACATACTTCACTCCAAAACTATGTAAACAAAATAACAGTTAAAATTTCAGTTATTATAAGTTAATCTACAGTTAATTGTGTATGATGAAATTTTAACTTTTATCTAAAACAAAAGCTCATATTTATTATTTAACATTTATTTTCTATAACATATTGGAATTTTAAATTAACTAATTAGTTCTCAGAACAGCTATTACTAGCATAACAAGTCCAATTTTAACTCATTAAATTGTATAGCCTTAGTATGTAAGCTTCCTCACTTTACTTTCAAATTAAAAATATAAGTATAGCTGTGCAAATATGGCTGTAACAAATATGGTTGGAAAATATTATTCTTGTTTTATTATCATTTAAACATTATAGTGCTCTTTTATACATGCATAACATTTGAGTTTCTTCTGAAAAAATAGCTTATAAGATAGAAAATTCGAGCGCAGAAGTTTGATGTTTAATTTAAATTAAATCATGGTATATATAAAGGCGATTGTTTGTAATGTGCGAGTTGTAGCCTCTAAATATTATACATTGTTGTGACTCATTTATTTAACCAAATTCATTTTAATTTAGACGAAAATTAATTGATTCTGATCATTCATTTGACAAACGAGATCGTTAGAGTTAAGGAATATTTCATCGAATCGAAATTTACTAGCCTAACACATTGAGTTCGAATGCGATTTTATTTCGCAACACTGCAGAGCAGCGTTGTCTTTGCACTCATTAAAATGCTACTTGTAAAGATTCATTTTTGAGTTAATTATGTAATGGGTAAGTGTATTTAAATGGACAAATAATTACAGTAATTTATTTTTGTAGACATGATATAATGCTTTTCTGTCCTTAGAATAGATTTGAGTCGTGAGAAGGGGAAATTAGGCGAAGGCAAGCTATTTGATAGTCATTTATCTTAAGGGAAGTAATGTGCAAGTTAAGATAATTAACAATGTCTGTCTATTCTAATTGTGTGCACCGAAGCCTTCTTTATTAATGCAATGCGTCTAATGTGTACATTACACACACGCATATACATTTATATTAACCCTTCAACTAGTTAAAGACACATCACATTTATCTATAGTGGTTGAGTAAACTTTGTGTTTCAAATTTCTGTATCAAGTGTTTCCATTGGACATCATCATTATTAACTGATTCTTCAGTTCATTACAGTACACACACAAAAACTCTTTTAAATAATCTTGGCTTAGCTCAGCTGTAAGGCATTACTTCTTGGTTTTAGTACAACCTTAAGGGGAGATGTAATTTCAAAAAGTATGACGCTCATAAATCAGTAATAAAACAACACATTTATTTTAAACAACTTTTGCATGTTAACGTGAATGCGTGAATGCCTAAAAAGTTATGTTTCAGAATTTGTTAAAAAATCCATTCTCTGCGGAAAATTTTCGTGTTGATTTTATTTTATGTTTAGGACCCTGGTTCTCAGATGATATGGAGCTAAGAGGGATCATATTTTTATTAATGAAATTTAGTCTGGTTCGAATTAATTGAACTCTTTAACAAAAGAAAAAGGAAACTAAAAAAATATTTATATATATATATATATATATATATATAATGTAGTCTTTTAATATTTAAAAACATCATTTCTTACGTTTGAGGGAAGAGAGGAGAGATCCCCTTTTTCCCAATGTCATCTACTGTGATTTAATAGGTTAAAAAAATTGGTGAAAATTTGGTTTTTCATTCAATGCTGTGGACATTATAAAATCTGCCACATTACGCGGAAATAAATTTATACAGTAACCCTTTTTATTTTCTTCCCCTACCCCATTAGACAAGTTCTATTGCGCAATGAAGCGTCACACAAAGCTCAAAGTTTCTTGAACCGCTGTTTTATACCAATTTTCTCCTTTTGTGCAAGTTGTCCATCTCCTGTCAAAAGCAAAAACTACAAAATTTAGATATATAAGACATAACAGTTCATTCAGATATCACATACCAGTAAAATATGCATTTTCTTTGTTCATTCGTATCATAATGCCATATCTCCGTAACCAGTATGCAGTACTAATCTAGTACATCTCACACATTGTAAAATACTATCACTCTCTTCGATACCATTTCTCTTCCTACAACACATTCTTTTGTCAAAATATTCTTATGAATACACTACCTATAATAAGGAATCGGACAACTGTAATGAAAGAGAAACAAAATTTGTTCATATTCAGTAGTTAGTATTCTCTTTTAGGGCAATTACTGTCATTGATTCATTCGCAAACATATCCCTAATCAAGCATGTCACATCATAACTATGTCGTAATAATTTAAAGCAATGTCATGCATGCTGGTCACGGAATGGTTCGTGTTTACATCACTAAATGATGTCAGATGGTAGAACTGATTTAAAAATCGTTGTCGCGTAGTTCTGTATGTCTCTCTGCAATGTGTATAAGTGTTGTAATAAGGTTATTGTCCAATAAACGTTGCATAAGAGAGATATTTGAAAAGAGATATTTGGAGATATTTGGAGAGTTATCCGGAAAATATTGCATATTCGAGTTGGATGGTAAGAGAATATGAAAATATGTCATGTTTTCAGCCATTCTGCTTTTATCCAAGAGTTAAAGGAGTCGTCGAAACCAACCCACTTTACAAATAATTGTCGGGATGTTCCTCGACCTTCTGTGCGAATAATTTTTTCAATTGCCCACAAATCATTGTCGGACTTATCAATTTTTGTAACTCTTCTGTATAAAACCGACCAGCAATTTCTTTTCCCGACAGATCTTGTAACACATATGTTGGCGGATTTGTTGGATATCGTTTATAGATTATAAATGTTTCTTCTGTCCAACCGGGTAGATAACCTTTTCTGAACACTTTGCGAGTTTTTGAAATTCTCACCACATCGTTAACGGCAAACCGAAATCTAATTGGAGAGTCTATTTTGTACAGCAATTTATATAACTGAGGCTCGTCAGCTTCTGTGACGTTCGCAGGTGCAAATCCATGGCTTCACTGAACAGAATAGTTGTATGAATCAACCAGGGGTTTTAAAATATCTAAATACTTATATGAATTACGATGTGTGAAAACGCGAAACATTTTATTTTACAATGTTTTGTTTGCTCTTTCCAAAATAGCGCATTTTGCTTCGCTTTTTGTTGAATAGTGGTGAATGTTAAATTTCTTAAATAATCTACTAACCGTTGTGTTGTAAAACTCTTTACCTTTATCTGTTTGAATATTTTTAGGTCGAACTTCTTTAAAAAAACTTTATGGAAAACTTTAGCGATCGTACTAGCTTTTTTGTCTTTGATCGGAAATGCTCTTAAATATCTAGAGATAACATCAATAATAGTTAGAAGATATCGATAGCCTCTATTGAAGCATGATATTTTCTGCAAATCCACTAAATCACTCTGTCACAACTCGTTCAGCCCATATGCAATCGTTTTTCGTCTTTGAAATTTATATCGTACAGGGAAATGAAATGTATAAGGATCTTCTCCCGAAAGAAATTTTCGAACACGAGTTTTTTTTAAACCGCTTGCATCTGAGAGTCTTTTGACACCGCCGACCGAAGCTGGTTCTTTGGGATTGTAGTAGAGTTTCTTCAATTTCTACACGTCTTCCAAGACAGCTTTTGGTCTCTTCCCAGGAGGTCCATTGCTGCTTATCAGAGGTGGTCTCAGGATCGGAAAATGTTTTCTTTAATTCTTTTTTTACAGGTTTTGTTTCTGGGCTGGAGAATGCTTGCAATCTTTCCACTATTGACAATTTCTTAGGTTTCGATTCATTAAGAGCAATCGGAGAACTTTGATCCTTCCATTTTGGATCAGCTTGTGAGGGAAGCACAAGCTCTTTCACATTTTTATTGCCAATCCACTCTATAGGTATGTTCACATTCAATATTCCTTGAAAAAATGTTTGAAAACCCCGGGAGGAGGGTTTCTGTTATCTCGTTCGTTTCTCATCAAATAACTAAATAAATCAATTCCATTGATTCTATATTCTGTTTTCCCGCCTTTTTTTCAATTCGTTCATTTCATTAAATGTGTAATTGACGTCTCTAAGTTTTTTCAAAATGGGTATGATGTATTTCTTTCTCGATTTTGGAATAGTATATGCAATAAATTTTGCAATTATATTTGTCATGGATATTATAGGAGAGGGTGTATGTTCTTGTTCAACCTCTGTTTCTTGTAAAAGTTCCTTAGAAATTTCAAATGGTTTTGGAGGAGGGGGAGGCTGCATCAAGCGCTGATATTTCGGGATCCAATGAGATAAAAGTTACGCTTTCACATCGTCTGACTTTTCCTCGTCATGTAAGAGGTTTGAAATATTATTTTCAACTCGTATTTCTGGTTTGTTTAGTTGATAATATTCTGACATTAGTTCTTTTGGAACCAAAGCCATTTTTTTTTAAATTCGTTTGACTATAGCTTTCCCTACAAGACCTCCAACCAGACTCAGGACAGCTGGAAGAACGAGAGGTAAGAAACCGTCTGTTTGGTTTGTCAATAACTTGTGTTTTCGAGCGATGGGGATATTTCGGTCAGCTAACTGGCGGATAACTTTCTTATAGCGACACAACTGTCGAACCTTTGCTTTTGACACGTTTCCCTCTAATACATTCTGACATATTTCGCACAATGTTTTTATCTGTTCGTTCGTGGCACTTTTTAATATTGCATTTCTTTGTTGCGGATTCACAGAGGGTTAGACATGCAACAAGTGCACATGTCGTTTAATTCGATTCATTTTTTTATTCTGGCACATAAAACCAATTAAGCCCTCTTTGATCGAGAAAGAGCAATTGTCGCAATCTCAACTCTTCATCTGTAGTTGGAAAGCAGTCCACTAGTAGATATTGATATTTTTCCGCTGTCGCCTTTTTATAGGCGTCCATGAAAAATTTAGAGTGATCAGGAAACACCTGTCGACCGAAACATGCAATTTGCGATCGGTCTCTATTATTTCGAAAAAGAATTATGTAATGAGCATTCAAGCTTATATCTCTTGCTACTCGAATACGGGGAAAGAGATTTTGAGTGATCAAAATTATGCTGAAATTTTTATGATGAGATCCAACCGTAAACATTTGTGCTATATCATTTGTTAGAGAATTCATATCATCAATAATTAAAAGTTGAAATTTTTCGTTTTCCGTTGGCAATCCTGCTATGAATTTTACATTTTTCTCTTCGTGAAACCACTGTTGAAATATTTTGTAACACCAGACTGTTTTTTTTTTATTGGAACTTCATACACTTGCTCTGAAATAATATTCCGGACTAAATGTGTCTTTCCACTCTGGCTGGGGCCATTAATTATCATTGTCGAAGGAAATTTGAGTTGTAGAGACATGACTGAAAAAACAATTCAGCACACTTCGCAAACTTTTCTGAATTCTTGCTTTAATTGCACACCTAAAATCTCTGGAATAGGATTGACAGTGTCGTTAGAGAAAAAATATCGAATATTTTTTAAATATATCTTGTTTGTTTTTCATACAGATGTGAAGAAAGATTTTTCGACCGATGTGCTTCCAGAGAAAACAAATAGAGCTGGAAATATTTAATTTTTTAGATGGTTCGATTGTTGTTTGCGTTTGGAAATAAATTGTAAAAACTATGAATTAAACAACAACAACACTCAGTAAAAAAGAGCAATGTGAAATAATGTTTTGATCGAAATATTTTTTCATTTTCACAGCGAAAAATATTTGCACGGGTCTTTATATACTTGCTCGTAAAACGGAGAGCGTATTTAATCTCTATCCCGAAAGTTTCATGACTGTCTTTTATTTTAAACGAAATACTTTAAAACTCTGCTTTTATACATTCCGAAAAACCCAGTTTCCCCCCTCATTTTCCATATATTATTTTAAATAAATAAACTTTTTATTCTTCATTTTTCTGTATATTTTTCGAGGAAGGATCGAACCTATAACCATCGAAAAAAATCGATGGCAAAGAAGTTACGTGTAATTTTTCTTTGTCATCGACTCTCTAACGCCTTTCCTCAAATTAGAGTTTACATAACTTTCATTGAAACAATTTTCTCAGTTCTGACCTTGCCTTTTTCTATTCCTCCCAATTCAGCCAGCTCCGTTCTTCTTTTCGGGCACAACGGGGAGTAGGGGCGGTCATTCGATCGCTCGTGCTCATTTCCAAGCGCTCCAAACTCTTTTCATCTCTGTGAGCTAAAAACCTTCACTGTCAAAAAGTGAGCTCAAAACCGTCAAGGCTAAAAAGTGAGCTCACTTTTGTCAGTTATATACTACTGATATCGTATCGGAGATACCTTTGCCTCTAATACTGACCGCAATTTTTACCAAGTAGATTCAAATTCAGACTGGGGATAGCCGATCTTTATGCTTTATGAAGTACCAAACATTATCTTTCAAACACATTTAAGTCGTCTTTGTTATATAAGCAAGGACTGTTTTGAAAGGTGCAATCGTTTTCAATTAAAAGGTTTATGTTACGTGTCATACTGATTGTATGATATGTCTTGATAAACTTTTGTTGCGGTTTCATCTCCTTCCTGTCAGAAACGAATCTCTGAGACACCTTCATAGCTGACACAATAACAAATCATAACCGAAATTGGGTGATGAGCTCTCTAGAATTATTTTCCTTCGCTTTAGCTTCTTGTGCAAGTCCTGCGTATAGGGAGAACTTATTGAGAACAAAAGAAAGATCCTGAGTTGGGTCCTATTTATATCGATACTTAGGAAATCTTTAGGATCGTTCAGTTAACGCAGCAGTTGGCGAGAATTGGTTCCAAGATTTCAAACTAGTGGACAATAAACTATTTTATGTTGAATATTTGTTGACTCTTAAAGAACTTAACGGTTGGAGGTTATGCGAGAGCTTCATTACAATCCTATGTCTGAACACCTCGGTGAAGAAAAAAGAGTCCCAGGGGTGTTAACTTTCTCTAGAGGGCTGAAGATATAAACTCTATTCAAATATGTTTAATTCTTTCAAATTAAAATTAAATAATTCAAATATTTTACACATTATATTTATAAAGGAATAGGGTTTCATAAAGTGTAAAATGTTTCAAATATAATCTTAATTTTAAAAATTATAGCATATGAAACTAATAAACATTTCTATAAGAAATATTAATTAAGTTTTATGTTGCACAATGTTGCTTTAATTACTTGCAATAAGTTGATTTATAAAGTTAAATGTATCCTTATTACGCAGTAGTAAATAGAATAATAAATTATATTTTTTTAAAAATAAAAAAAAATATTTTCAAATATTTTCTTTTAAAATTTCAATATTTTTCAAATATTTTGAAACACAAAAGATACGTTTTTCTTAAATTACGTAGGTTTTAAAGGGTATGATACATTTTATACTTTGTAAAATTTTATAAATCAAAGGCTACTATTTTAGAAAATAGCGTGCACAACGCAAAAATTACTTAATATTAATTACAAAATTATTTCTTAATTTCATATGCTTATAATTTTTAAAATAATGTTTATATTTCAAACATATTGTACTTTTTTGAAACCATAATTCTTTGTAAATAATGTGTACAGGATTAGAATTATTTAATTTAAATTTAAAATAATTATACCTGTTTGAAAATTATTTTTATTTTGACCCCTCGAGACAAGATTAACACCCCTGAGAAACCTTAAGGAGGAGAGATTCGTGTTACTTCCCATATATGCGTAAATGTATATATAAATATGTTTCCGCCTGTGACACGTACGAGAAATATAATTTTCAAAACGCGTTACCAGCAGGTTGCCTGATAACTATTGTGACTAATTACCCGAATGAAATAATTTCTTTAGGTGTATTAGGCCCTTCTCCAGCTTCTAAAATGGAAATATATTAGTTTATTTTAGTGATAACTGACGCATTCACGAAACGGGTCGAGATAGTCCCTTTAAGAAAGGCCTCAGCTAAAGCTATACCTAATGCTCTATTTAAAAACTATATATAGCTTTATGGAGCTCCAGTACAAATGATAGCGATAATGGTCTCCACTTTATCTCCATTGTTTTCGAACGCATATATCCCAGGTTGAACATAAAACACGTAAAACAGGCCGTGTATAGACCCTAATCGAACCAAACAGAGAGGGTTAACCTCACCCTTCTCCAAATGATTTCAGGTTGTGTCGAAAAAAACCTTGAAAATTGGGATGAGTTTCTCAAAGAATTTGCCTACACCATTAGAACAACTGTGCAAGAAACAACAGGGAAAATTCCTGTAGAATTATTTTTTTGGTCGAAAATTAATAACCTTCATTTCAGAAATTGGTGATTGTAATGGACGGAACAGACTTAGTTTGCAGAAATATTGAAAATTTATTTGAGGAGGCGAGGCAGAGAACAAAGATTCAACAGGAAAGATGGGCAAAGTATTATAATCGAAGAAGGCAAGTAAATTTAAGGTAAATCATCATGTATTCGTGCAAAAACACCCTATAAGCTCGGAAAATAAAATGCTAGTTCGGAAATTTCAGCCTAAATTTGAGGGTTCCTATGAGGTAATGAAAGTAGAGAATAACACAGTGGTTATTTGGAAAGAGGGTAAACGTCTGTTATAGCAAATGTAGTTCAGGTGCGAATTTATCACCTAAGAGACAGGGATGAGGGTGATGTGGAGACAGATAGGTCTAATGATGTATGTAATATTTGGTTTAGGACGCTGCGAAAATAGGAACAAATAACAATAACTCTAACAGTGCAGCATGAATGGTAGGGGGAGTGTGTGAAAAAATCAGATGTGTCTATATATATGTGAAATTATGCATTTAAAAGTGATTAGCGTTAGAAATATATGTATGACTGATTAATGTTTATATATATATATATATATATATATATATATATATATATATATATATATATATATATATATATATATATATATATATATTGATGACTAATGCTATACTCGAAGTATAGACGCAAACTATTATGTGGTAGTGATCACATATTTCCATTTCAGGGTAACAGACCCTGAGATACCTAAATGTTATGAAGAAAGTGAAGAAGAAAAATTGTAAGGCAGTCCAAAGACTTGTTAAATATTAAGTTTTGTATAGCGTATGGCTAGGGTTTTTCCCTCAAGAGAGGTTTTTCCTGGTCCTAACCCGAATGATGTGTATTATTTTTTGTGATGTGCGGGAAATGCACTGATTAAAATTTAAACATGAATGTAGATTAGTTGGCTTTCGCGTGTCATCGTGTATACGAACCTTATCAGGAATTGGAATAAATGAAAATTTTTTGACAATTCTTGAATCAGTACTAAATTCCATTAACGTAATTTTTGTCGGGTCGTTGATACCCTCATATAAATCACGTAATTCTTGTAGCTTAAAGAATTTCCAAGGTCAAAAAATTTCCCATCGGGAAACGGAATTCGTATGTGGTCGTCATGAGCATGCCACCAACATGCAAGAGCTCTTGCCGATTGCTTCAAAAGGTCTAACATCTTGATACTTTATGCAGCATGCAGTTCTTTTTGACACTTCCGTCTTTTCTTTTCTTTTTTTTTTTTTTTTTTTTCTTTTTGGCTCTTCTTTCGACAAGGAATTTTACAAATTATCTCCCTGTTTGCTTTGATGAGAGATGGAGTTTTCACAGAACCCGGACGAATGCATATAATTTGGTTTGCAATGCTCTTGTTCTTAGAATATGTTTTTTTTTGTTGAAAAAAAATGAATAACCTTTAAACATCTAAATGGTTTAATAGCCTTAAAAATTTATGATGAACTTTTATTTAATTTTTGATTAACATTAGTAACTGCTGCTCGCCTTTTTTTGACATTTAATCTCCTGCCTTAAAGTTCTGACTGATTTAGAAGACAACAGGGGATTGAGGGATTAAAATTTCCTGAAAAATATTGCAGACGATTTCGAATGATGGAATTTAAAATCGCCCGCTGCTTTTGATTCAAAGCAGACAATCTCAATTTCTTAAAACATACCTTATGGTATGGTTACGTATATATGTATGTGAATGCATGTACGTACATGTGTATATTTTTCAATATTAAAAAGTAACTCCAATATATTTTCAAAAAAATTATTGATTACTTTGTGGTTTTTTTTTATAATTCTTGATGAGTTCTTTATACTCGTGGAAGTCGCAAATTAATTGATTAAGACAATAAAAAAAGCTAGGCATTTTTAAACAATTCATTGAAAAAGAAATTAAACTTAATTTCCTATCGTCTAACATTTAAATCGTTATTTATTTTTTTAGATGCATAGTTTACCGATTTCGTTAAATCTCTTCATTCTGATGTTGATTATAGTCGTACATGGTCAAGCATTTTACAGTTACAATGTGAGAAATTTAAATGCTCTAGATGTAACAACGCCTTATTTCAGTGAAAGTATTAAGAACAGAAAATAAAAATTCAGGGAAAATGCTAGTAAATTTACTTCTTAATCCTCCAAACGGTTAGCACGGAAAATTCCGTCATTGTTAAGATGCTTCGAAAATGCACTGCACGGGTTTTTTGCCTTTAAGTAACATTTTCAAAAGTGGTTGAGCCGTTCTTTTCTGAATTCCTTTCCACCTTTTAAAGGTTTAACATCTTGAAAGATAATTACGGACGGTGGAAGCAACACAGCAGGACACTGATAGGAAGTTTTATGGCTCGCAGGGAACCCCGTGTTTTCCTCGAACAATCGTAAAAATTCGGGGAAAAATTTCTTTAGACCCCAGGAAGTGTTTGTTTGTTAGCTTGTATTTTAAAAGTTTTGAAAAGTCCCAACACATAAGTAAAATATGTTACAATTCCCTTTTTGTTTCATATGGCGTGTCAGGACAATCTGCTATTTTATATAGTTAGACAAATTATCTTTTTTTAAGTATATTCTTTCGCTACATTTTTCTTATGTTAATCAATGCTTTCAATTTTTGAAACCTGATTATTAAATATAAGATGCCAAAAAAAATAATAAAACACCAAACACTTTAAAATTTGAAACCTTTTCAACTTTCCAACCACTAAAAATGAAAAGATTTAAACTTCATCAAATAATTTGAAACCTTTTCTTACACTTTGATAAAAATAATAACGAAAAAAAATAATTAAGATCTATTTTTTTTTTCTTTTTTTTTAGATTTCAAAGCCCAAGTGTTCAGGGAAGTTTACGTACAGTGCCTAGTTATATATTGATAAAATACACCTAATTATATTTAAATTTTAAGTGCTTGAACTTCAGTTTACATCAAAGACAACATGAATGAAGATTTTTCCCCATTTTTTTATAACTTGAATGTTTGAATAAATGGTAATCAAAAATATACGGAGACATTCACAGTAGACATTTATGCATATAAATAAACATAAAAATCAATTTTAAATTCGAGCTATTCAAAAACATTCGAATTAGTCTACAAAAATAACTTTTTATGCAAAATACCTCATCATTTATCTTTTTTTAAAGGCTAACTGAATAAGTAATTAAAATCTGGATATTTTTTGAAATCTCGACCGTATAAGGCTAAAAATTTTATATTAGAAATTCCATTTGAAATTTAAAAAAAAATGTATCGCGTAGTTAAAAATTATTTACCATAAGTTTTAGCAATTGTTTGAGTATAATATAAATTTCAAATTTTTTATATAGCTTCTTTGGTATTTTTTAATATATTTCGAAGATTTCATACAATTCAGTTTAAAACTGCATGCTAAGAGCAAAATATGTCTTAAAAAAATTCACAAATATACAATAAAGTTTTACATAGAAGCAAAACTGAGAAGCTAAAGCGTAGGAATGAAAAATTTTGAGTATATCTGAAGTAGTTTTCGAAATATTTTTTTTAAAGTTCAGATAATTTGTGTGCGTTATGTTATACTTAATATTATCTAAATGGTAAAAATAATATGTTAATAATAGTCATGTAATATTTTGATGACGCATTCATATACTAATAAAAATTATAATGGTCATTGAAGCGAATGTCAAGAATTTTATGTAATTTTAAATTCAGACATTAAGATATTGATGTAGAAAAGATAAAACGACCATCTAAAATACATGAAAAATGCAGTTTGCTATAAAATTATCTTGACAAACAAAATATGGCATTTTCACTTACTATGGCAAAGCCAGATTTGTCAGCGGCGATATGGAAAAACCGAGAGGGAACCGCGGTTTTGATGGATGCCGCTCTAGCTTTTAAAGCTCCCAGGAAAAATTATATATATATAAATTACAAATGCAAAAATAAATCTTGTAATTTTCCATACATTTTTATAACAACGAATTGTAGAATTGGCTTCCAATACATTGTTGTGTTTGTCAATATCTAAGGTAACCAGCCGTACTTTAGATAGATTTGCACTAATTTCCGTAACCGTATTCCCTTTAAAATTAATTCTTGCAGCCAAAATACACCTTTTGCACTCTTAAAAATTTATGTAAACTATAATGGTTAATTTTAATTTATGCAACTTGTGAAATGTTCATAATTAACCATTTCCGTCTAAACAGTTTACAAGAAAAAAAAGTTTGGACTCCCTCATTCATTAGGGAATTATATAAGATGCTAACATTAAGTTTTATTTTTCACCGAATAGGGTCGAGTGGTAGTGTATCGTGCTTCACACCACAGGTCTGGGGTTCTATTAACGGGCTGGGAAAGGTCGACTCTGCCTTTCATCCCCGTTACATTGGGTAGATAAATGAGTATCAAGCTTGCTTGGGGTCTTAAACACTGAAGGTCTCTCTTCAGACTGACCAGCATATTGGGACATCTGTTCATGCTCCTCAGCGCCCAATGGTCACGTAAATTGGGATGAGAATAGTAGTTCCTGGCCCTCATGGATTGTTGTGCCACTGAGTTTGAGTTTTAAGTTTGAGGATTGCTTCACTTTGGGGATACCCCTTAGAAAAACATGTATTTCCACTCATTTGCAATTAAACATTTTTTTCTCAATTGCGTTTATTTCAGAAGAAACTTTGATTTTTCAAATGTATTTGCTTAATAACATGTATATTTGTGTATTATATTAAAATTTTGTTACATCCAAAATTACATGTTTTATGCTCCTCTAAAAGCATTTAGGATTTTAGAATTGATCTTACAATCCATATACGTTTTATAGTAGTATATTTAAAAATGATAAAGGCATTTTTATAACTGTGTGAACTTTTATGCCTCGGTTATAAATATAAAAAATTGCTTTCAGCTAGTGTTTAAAATGTACTAAAATAAGTGGAGGAATAGGATATTTGCATATTATGAATATTTTTGACTGCAGTAAGATACAATTATATTTCAGTTGGTTGACAATTTGAATAGAAGTTGTAAGCCATTTTGCGAATAGTTTGATATTGAATATAAACTCATAGGCTATTTAATAGTAAAGTGTTTTATTTTGATACCAGCACACATTAAAAAAAGGTTCATTTTCAGTTATATGATCAGCTTCAGTGATATTTAAATTTTTAAAAATAGTCTACGATTACGAAAACATTATTTCAAAACTACATACCACATCTCATACTATGTCTTCCCTACAGCAGGAAATATTTGTTTATAATCAAAAAATTTAATACAGGATACATTTCCAAATGTTAAAATTGTTTTTAAAATTTGGTATGGATATATTGTGGAACTATCGGTTAACTTCACTGAACAAAATTGTTTTAAGTGTACTGTTTTGAAAGACAAAATTAATTAGGGAGAACTTTTATCACAATAGAATTTGTAATGACTGAATTGTGTGAAAAAATGTAGTTATCGATGTGTGACTTTTTTCCTTGAAATAAAAGAAACAGAAAGATAAACTAAACTTGAGTAGAAAATGGTTAGAAGTACTGTCATGCGCATTTGAAGAAGTATATCCCCCATTAAAATTAAAAAAATATTGACTGAATGTGTGTTATGTCCATCACAAATGCCGATGTAGAAAAGAAATTTTTATTTAATACAAGAAGTTCGAAAAGGAGAACACTAGGAATGGAAATTTAGATTTTTTCAGAAAAATAATCAGTTAATATAAAAATATCATTTTTACGATTTTAATTAAAATAAATTAAAATTATTGAAATCCCTTTTTATGTTATTTTAAATTAAAAATATAATTGAATAGATAAAGATCGGTCTTATTTCATAAATATAATCATCGTATGTAAATCACCGTATGCACCATTTATTGTCTTATTGTTTAAAAAGAGATTGGGCCCTTAATCTTTTTACCTCATTACTTTTTTAAGAAACAGGAAAGTGAGCGCGTTTTCTTATTCTCATATTCAAAAATGAATACAGGATGCTTTTTTCTGGTTCAAATCGCAATAGCAATATATATGTATATATATATATATATATATATATATATATATATATATATATATATATATATATATATATATATATTAATTTTTAAAAAAATGACAGAAAAATAAATTTTGTTTGAAGAAAATAGTTATTTTTCAATTTCTAACACACTTTTATATTTCATTTTTTTCTTTTTTTACCCTTCATTTTGTTTTAATTTTACTGTGACTGAACATATAGGGGAAACGACCGAGTTGCTTTCATACAAGATTTACCAAGGCAACTTAACAGCTACCTTTAAACGATTGATCTCTTGGTTCTTACTTGACAAAGGGACGGAACTAAGTCATAAAATTGTCCCCGTTCGACCTCCCAAGTTTCAAAAGGGGGAAAGAAAAGAAGTCTGTTGCATTTTTAAAGTGAATGGCAAAATAAGAGTAAATGCTTTTGGAGTTACTTTTCAGGAGGAAGCTAACCACCTAGAGGGTTAATATTTTTTCGGTGGACATGTAAATAATTCATACATTGTCCGAGCATGCGCATTAGGCCCCGCTAGGCGGTGATTAAGTGTATATGTAAGGCAAAATGGAGTTTCAGAGTGTGTGTGTGTGACTAGACACGAGTGAGAACGTTGAGCCACGGTGCGTATTGCGAGCATCGGACATGCACCTCAAACAATCTAAGAGTGATAATAAACTTGTTGTTTTGTCAACAATCTTGTCTGGTTTTCTGAGGAAGCAACACATAGGGACCCCCCAAACATTGGGGTCCTTCGAGCTGGAGAAATGAACTGTTGAAGGTGCCTTGAATAGTGGTCTTTTATGTGTTTTCATTATCATAAATTCAGGATTGAATTAATTTTAGAAAAATTTTTAAGAACTGCCGAAAGGAAGATCCCAGTATCGTAGCCTTTGAGCTTGGTGAGACTTGTGACAAATCTATACGGAACTTTATCACTAACCTTCTGAGACGTCTTTTTTAGGGAAATTTAAATCCCCTACCTATTTCCAATCAGCTCCAAAAAGAGGACAGGGATTCCTTATTATGCAGATTAGATAAAGTATTTAAGTCAAACGGAATAGTAAAGTAAAAGCAGTAGGAGAGAGATATTGAAGCAAGAAGGTATAATAGTGAAGTTAGAGATTTATTACTGAAGATTTTTAGGTGGATAAATTAATCTCAGAAAGAGCTGAGCTGCAGTGTGGTAAATATTGATTTATAATTAAAGTTTCATTAAAGCTTTATATTAAGAGTGAGATTAAAGTTAAATGTTCAATAGTAATATTATTGAATATAATTCTGGGATCTCTTATTGCGGTAATCTCTGCGTGATCAATATTCTAATTGTTAATTAATTGGATCATTAAATATTTAAGTAAATATAAAGGAAAGTCCCTTTTAAACCTCATATATCTATTTTAAATTATTTGTTATTAAAAGTCTTTGATTCTATTTGGGAAGGATAACCAAATAAAGAAAGTTATTCATTAAAATGGCTACTGGTTCTTTTTTGACTCAAAATCATTCTCGTTTTCAAAGTGAGATCCAAAGGGATCTTCACAGACTGTTGCTGAAAAAGTAACTGTTGTTGAGTAAACTGAAATTATTAAGGGGACACACAGTGGACTTTCAAAAACTTTTTTTTAATTATTAAGTAAGAGTAATGAAAATTTATGAGCATATACACTGGAATACAACTAGATCAACTATATCTTTTAAAAAAAATTTCAATTAATTTTTTTTTTTTAAATTTAAAAAAATTAATAATTTTTAAATTTTTTCAAAACATTCCATGCGTTTCATTTTTTTATTTTTTGACTTCGTCTAACATTATTAATGTTTATTAGTTCACGTTACACATAAGTGGGTATTATTTAGCAATTTCATGCACCGGGTAATTTTTTAAAAAAGGTTTTTGTTCATTTGCACTTAATTTTCTGTAAAATAACAGATTTTGTACACTAAAAATGAAATTTAACTATCTAAATGAAGTCAAAATTTTAAATGGATACCCAGATTTATTTATGTACTTATCAGTATTCTTCACGAGAAATTTCAAGCAATTTGCTCAAAAATTGAGACGCATGGAACATTTTAAAAGCACGTAAATCTGAAAAAACAAAGTTTTGAGAAAAAGTCATTTTAAAAATGTTTTTCCACTTCCTTTCCTAATTGTTGTTCTGATATTATATTAAGCATCCATTTTATTTAATAACATACATATTTATACTAGATTATTTATTTACAAGCATAATTTGAAGAGGGAAAAAAATTTATAATAGAATGCATTGGTTTCACATGGTACAGTTTTTCGGTAAAATGGTTTCAATGTTAGTGCAAATAAATATTAATTTACTGAGAAAACATTTAAAATTTACCAGCACCATATGTTTCCCCTTCTTTTTTAATGTTCTTTGTAATTTTGGATGATTTAGCCAATTTTTTGATTATTCTTTTCTTTCTCCAATCACTAGAATTCCTTTTTTCACTCTGCGCTAAACGTCGTTTATCACGTTTATGCGAAATGTCCACAGATACAGAACTTAACTCATTGTGCTCAATAGCTAAACTATTGAAGCAGCCAAAATTTAACCACCTATGGCAGATATGACACCCATTTCAAGTCGCTTTTTAGAAACAAAAGTTTCTTTTGGGCAGTTTTTCCAAATAACACTATGGATGCTTTCGTTGGCATTCTGAGTTTTTCCCGCACTGCATCTTTCTAAAAGCTCATCATTTACAAGCCTTTGATATACTGGAAGTATTTTTTCCAGAACTTGTTCCGACAGCTTAGTTTTCATCAGTGAATGGGACTTAGGGTTCTCATTATTAGCCAATGCCCTCTGGTAAAAGCACCATGATGTCGAACCAGTAGGGCATTTACTATGTTTTGGAGTTTTATCTGTAGATGAACAATGAAGCAATGAAGCTAAAATTGCGCTTTTCATTTTTCTTACATCTGGCGCATTGTCTTTTATAGCTTTTCTATAAAAGTTAGTCAGTTTCACAATGGTGTTTTCTTTGAGGTTGCCCTCTTTCCGCCCACCAATAGTGATACCTTTATTCCGCCACTCTAAAATTTTTTTTTTTTTGCGGAGTCCTGTGCCAAGCCTTTTTGCCACATGGTTAATGCATTCTTCTTTTGCAATTTTTATGCAGCTACCATACACATTTAATGATGATAAATGTTGATAGGTCTTGGCATTACCATCTGACAAGATGCTCACATATCGCATACCACAATTTTTAATAGATCTTTTCCATAGAATTTCTGCAGCTTTAACCTCCATGGCATTAGAAGATCCTACATAATTTTCGCTGCATTCTTCTTGGTGGGATTTGTACCATATGGAGTACTCAGCACTATTTTCTCCCAAATCCCTTTTTGCGGTAGTGCATTCTGGGCAATATTTGGAAAGGATTTCGTAATCAATAATGAGCCCAGTCAAAATGTCGATAACGATTCCTATCCCGTACAGTGACGAATGTCCCCGTTTCTGCCATGTTCCATCATATGAAACGGTGATGTCTATAACACCATTAGCAGTGCCGAGCAAATCTTCATGGTGTTTTCGAACTACTTTTCGGGAAATTTCAAGAATGTCTTCTTTGAAACTACACTTTTCTTCATACAATTTGTGTAAACATTTTGAGAAAGTTTTCTTATCCATTGCATGAATACCAATAGCCATAGAGAAAAGTTCTAATGCTGCATGGCCTTTCCCAATCTTAAGAAAAGCTTCAACGAGCTTTTTATTTGCATCGAAACATTTGCTATCATCATCTCGAGGGCTGGAGAATACAGAATTAAATATTTTTCTGCAGCTTTTACATTTTAGCTATATTTTTGTAGAAAAACCATAAGCACTATTACATTCGACATCCAATGAGTACATATCACATTCATCACATTTTATGTTAGATAAAAGAGCAGACCACATATCATTATTCATCAAAACATATGTACTTTTCTCACTAGTACAAAAAGTTGATGTTGAAGGAAACATCTGAAGTTTGCTAAGACTTGCATTCAAATATTGTTCCTTTTCATCAGCATGTGAACCTTCATCACTAATGGAGATTTCAGTATCCATAATAAGTGAAATTTCAGCAAGCAAAATATCAGAGTTTTTAGCACACATAGTGGAATCAGAATCATTTTGCATGTGATTTTTTCCCCATCTCTTTTGTACTTTGGATGCACACAAACTCCTTCTTTTTAATGGTCTACCTTTAGCTTTTCGATAGCGCCGACTAATAGCATCCATTGTAAACAAATACAGAACAATTGTAGATGTTTTTGAAGCTTTTTTGTGGCTTTTAGATACAAAAAATTTGATTCCGTAAAGATAAATATTACTAAGAAACAGACAGCAATCAAAGATGTGTAATTTTAAAAAGGCAATACTTTCGACTTATGAAAACAAGTAGAAGTAAACAAACAGCAATAAAGCAGTTAAAGGTTGCAGTTAAAATGTGCAGTTGTTAAAACACAAAAATATTAATTCTAATATTTAAGAAAAAACACTCAAAAAATTTTGACAACCTAAGCACATGCTTTTGTTTACATTTTTATGTCTATTTAAATTTTTTTAAATGCTTATAACTTTTTAATAAAATTATTTAGACACATGCGGTTTCTTGCATATGGTTCAGTGAACTCACGAAGATCATAATTCACAAAAATTTCTTTTTCCATAATTTGGACGATTTTCGCCAATTTCAAAGTCCACCATCCCCTTAAAGAAAATAAAATTTTTAAGGAGCATGTTGAATTTGTGAAGGAATTAATTCAGTCTACGATCGAAGATCGTAAGAAAGCAGAGAAACCTAGGTTAAGGAAAATGGAGCTTGAGCTTGCACGGTTACAGGCTGGAGGTCAGTAAGAAAACGAGAGAACAGGTGAAGGTTGTGACTCACTGGATGCGTTGGTGAAGATGTTTGAACCCTAACTGTGAAGATGGCTAATAGACCTGAAAATTGGACATTCTATTTCGCTACGTTGGAGAGATCCTTTGTGTCAAAAAATGTGCCCAAGAAATTTAAGTCAGAAATTTTGTTAAATTTGTTGGAAGAAAGAGCGTCAAATGTGTTAAGATATGATAAAGTTTATGAGCTTAATAATTATGTAAAACTAAATTCAATAGTACTAAGAGAATATGAGCCAAGTGCAAATCAATTCCTTGAAGAGTTTAGGAAAGCTAAGCGTCATCGAAATGAAACGTATACTCAGTATACTTCTCGCTTAATTACAAATTGGCACTATTACTTAAAATTAAGGAAGGTCTCTGATTTGACAATCTATACGATCTTATTGTGTCAGAAAAAATTTTCAGTATGCCAGAAAAAGAGGTAGCTTCACACATTTCCGTTCGAGCAGGAAATGATTAGTTTCTCCCACTGGAGCTTGCCAAAGAGATAGACTTAATATAACACTTAAGAAGGCAAGAGGTTAAAACATTTGCTGAATGTCCTTCCTAAAAAAATCCAGTGGAGAACGTTTGGACGGGGAGGATTGTAACGGGTATAATTGCGTACTTCCTACTAACCTCTTGGGGAAAAACTTTCTTTAAGTATTATTCTATTTAACACTTTCTCCGGAAGAAGAAAAGACGCAAAACAAGACATATTTAAATAATAGCTTTTAGGTTCAATGGAATGAGATATTGGAAGCTCAATGACAGGAGTTAATGATTAACGTAAGGTAATAGAAAGCTAGTTGAGAGGAATTCGTAGATTGTTTACTTAATATTTAAGATTGATGATTTGGTCAATTAACTGTTTAAATTCGAATAGTGTCAAATCGAAGTAGATTAACTTAGATCGTAATTTGAAATATTTAGAAGGCGTATCGCTAGGATGTGCCAAGAGTAAGTAATTCGATTTATAATTAAACATTCAATTATCTCGTCTACATCGCTTTTGCTCACATATTTATCTAAAAGTGCATTTCCAAAACTTGAGTTGTTAAAATTTGTTAGGTTGTTGAGACTTGTAAATAAACTGTGTTTGTTTTGACTATGGCTAAACTTCCTTTTAACTTACACTAATGGATGGGATAGCCTATCCATTACACCTTGATGTACCAATATTTGCCTACACTATACTAAAAAGAAGATACAATGTTCTAAGATTAAGTTACTTTCTGAAAGTACCAAATTCCAACATCTCTCTCTCTTAGTAATAGTATTAATCAACAAACTAAAAGACAAAAGAAATTCAACGGATAATAGACAAATCTGAAAAAAAAATAAATCTATTCTATAGCCAGATTCTGACTACACATTAAAAGAGGGCCACTCTTTAGATAAATTATGAAATAACATATTATTAATATAAATGCATCAAATCTAGACAAATGTTTTTTAAAAAAATATATTGTATTGAAAAATTAAGATTTGTAAAATTTAAAAAAAATTATTAGGATAAGTGATGAGAAAAATTACCAAACAAACAGCATGACCTACAATTTCCTAAATAATGTAAACATAAACTGATTAAACTATTGCTAGCAGGTTCACCTTTTGGCAAACTTTTAGTTCGTGCGTTTACATATATTACGATTCAAATCAATTGAGTTTTCCTTGAATATTAATCCAATATGTGTCATTATGTGTCCAATATGTATCGTATCTGTTGTAACATTAATTATACCTCAAATTAATACCTATTGATTTTAACAAATCCTCAAAATCTTAGTTATGTGTAGAATAAACATTTTTAACTGTTAAAAATTCAATAATTATTTTTTAATAATAAATTGAATACCAAGATAATTGAGATAAAAATTTGTAATCTATTTTAGAAGAATGAAGTGTATGTTTTAAACCATTGGTAACTATACGAAATTTAGTAGGATGATACTATCCCTCTGCTTGCCAGAGAAAATGATCATTACGTTGATCGAAATATAATGATTTACACAGGTTTACAGAATGTCCCCAAATTAGCGTTCACAAACTGTGCACAGCTTGATTCCTCTTTTGGAGTACATGAAAAATGCTTGAAGAACTGCACTTGTACGATCCATTGTTTACGAGAAAAATACGAGAAACTAAGTATAACGTAACAGCCACCGCAAACCAGTATTGGACACACCAATAGTAGTATTTACAAATATAATGCTGTAGGATACACCAAATCCATGAAAACGACAAATAGGAAAAACCGCCAATTGAGGGAGAATTGATGATCGTGGTTGATGTGGAACCGAACCAACATGTATCATCCAACGGACGGGGTATGCCATCTACAGTTAGTCACGTACAAGAACACAGAAAAGAGCGGGAGCTCCATCATCAACCATCATCCATCTCATCATTAACCGTACTTTTCTCGTGAACGATTAATCGTAAAGGTAAAACTCCGTTTATATAGAATAACTCACCAATTTTGATAAAATACTTTAAAGTCTCCTTAGAAAGGCTTTTCTCCTTCATTTTAATGCTGATTCAAAATATTGCTATCTGACTCCCGAAAAGTGTGTTTTGAAGAATTAACAATTTAAGAGAAGATTTCACACAAATGATAATATAACGAATATAACTAGCCAGATAATAAAAACAGAGAAGCTGCGGCAGTGACAAATGTTGGATTAGTCAACCTTTAAACTAAAACTTATTCAAATGCAGATATTCAATATATAAATGAAATTCTCAAAGCCTAGTGATAAAATGAAAATGTATCTTATTAGATAAAGTACAGAAACTATTTAATTAAAATACTATATCGAAGGTACGTAGAAAGTGCACGTTTAAATTAGAAATGTAAACATTTTCTTAAAAAGTATTTTACTGTAACTGAGCAAAAGTATAAAAACAGTGGTTGATGATTTAGCTGAAAACCACAATTTCTTCAAATGAAGATATAAATAAACTTAAAACCTCATGTAAGAAATGAAATCGTTAAATTAAAAAACGACTATATTACAATCATTTGAGAATGAAAATGTACACACATGAGTGTTTCATTAAAATAATGAATTAAATATAAACTAATGAAGATATGAAAAACATTAGATACGAGCCTGATAATTTTTTAAAAAAGTATTGTACTTCTTTATTCTTTTTGTATTGCTCGATTCTTCTTAGGGATCTTGACGTAATTTAAGCCTTTAACACATTTCAAGTTAAGCATAAATTCATTGAAAGTGGTTATCCTCTCTCTCTCTCTCTCTCTTCCAACTATCTAAATGATGTCAAAATTCGTCTTTTTACAGTATCCTTACACTATCCTTTTCCCCAGCCACCTATTTTTAAGATTCTCCGTAGAGTTACAAAAGAATTGCCGCCGCAATTTGCAGCAAGTATTTCCTTGGATGAGATGAAAACACTTCTTACTTTTATGATAGAGAATACGATTGTGCAGTTTCAAGCTGAAATTTTCTCTCTCATGACCCCAATTCTTATCTACAACAAATGGAAGATTACATTAAGAAAAGACTGTATTTTTATCCCAAGCGAAACATAAAGGAAAAAAAAAGCGGAAAGAAAAATTCTTTATATAAAATACTTTACCTCCGTTATTAAATCCAAAGTCTAAGACGGGTTAAGTGTATTTTTCTCAAGGGATCATACTAGCCACTATTTCCTACAGCTTTGTAGTTATATTAGAATTTTTTTTTGTTTCTCTCAATCCATCTGAAATGGACGTAAATGTATTTACTAAACTCTCTTAGAGGAAACTCGCCTTAGGTTACAATTCAGGATCTTAGTTACTTCAGTGTGTGGATCGTTCTGAAGTTGGGCTTGCAGATGAAAGAATACAAATGTTATACATCAAACTGATTTCAACTTCGGAGTTGTTTTGGAAGAAGATCACTGGGGAATAAGGTTGTAGGTTTCGGCTATCTTTTCCTCACTTCTATAAATCATTTTCCTCCCCTAATCTCTATAAATGTTACACTGTGATATTTTAAATGTATCTCCCTAAATATACAACTGTTGTATTCAATACTGAATAACTCATGTATCTAACAATTCATGTGCTAAATCTGACTCAAGGTGAATGCATATGTAAATGCTGATGTAAAATGGAATGAATTAAATCATTTATTTCTAAACAAAAGATTTTATGAATTAGTCTCAATACTCTTCACATTATACGTAATATTACATTAATCATTAGCAGCTAGAAATTAATGATTAAAAGTCGTTTTAAATATTTTCACTTTTAAATTAAACCTGGATACTCAACTGAAATATTCGAACTTCATCAAAATGACGTTATTTTACGAGAATTTAGTTCGAAAAAGATTAATTGCATGATCCACTTTCTCTATCACAGTAAGAATATGGTGAAACACGCAGATATGGAAAAGATATAAAAAAATTTAAAACAATAAATTATCAAAACTACTATACTTTAGAGAATACCTTAATTAGAACTAAGTACTGAGTTTAAGCAAAATTTTTACAATGCTTATTTTGTTTCAAGGAAAGAATCGGCAAAAGCTCTTATAGTGGAACCTAATAAAGTAAACAAATATATTTAATAAATGATATGTATTAAGAAACGAATTATGGAAAAAATGAAAGCAATGCATAACTAGCATCTTGATAAATTGATGGAAATAAATACTGTGACACAGTTAGCATAGTTGACTGTGCATAGTTAGTAGATAGCTGCTTTTTCTCTCTCGATCATTTGTTCTTAGAAACATTGGATCTTTCAGTATAAATAAAATGTCAGCTTAAATCAGTGTTTTGAAATAAACTTAACATGAAATTGAAATAATTCGATTCTATTTTATGAGAAAAAGTCCACTTTATGGGACTTTTATAATTTTAAAATAAAGTTTATAATGAGACATTACATTGCTTGACAATTGCTAAGAAGCAGTTACGTTTTTTGTAATAATTAGGAACAGACAATGAGAGAGATTAAAAAAATGAAACTGAGTGTATATATAGTAGTAGCGACGATGCACATTTATTGTAATGCAAAATGATACATATATAACCACATAGAAGAATTTAAAATAAAAAAAGATGCTCTTTGGATTATTTTCAAACAGCTACAAAAAAGGAATCTTGAGGTCAGAATGATGCTGACAAAAATACCTTCATTTGATGTGTGTTGAACATGGACACTAAAACACATTTTGCTTCTGTTATCCATGCTATTCAATCAACTATCGCGGATTCCTTTAGGGATTTTGTCCAACTCCTCTCTGAAGACTTTTGAGCTGTGGCACTGCATGGTGAGAGATGGTTTTTTGTGTAACAAGTGTGCTAAGAGCATCCCAGGCATGTTCGATAGTACTTGGGTCGGGAGAGTAAGCAGGTCATTGTATTCAGTGAGAATATTTTCACTTTTCAGTGTGTCCAATAACTCAACGCTTCTTTATGGCCGCACCTTTTCATCCATAAATAGAATGTCTGGCCCTACAGTACCTCTAAAAATTCAAACATGATCCAGAATAATCTTTCTGCAGTATCGCAGCTATATAATGCTTCCTCGCTCAAAAATATGAAGCCGCGTTCTGTCTTATTCATGAAGCCAGCACACGCCATGATGCCTGGACCATACCATCAATCTCAGCAGGGATGACAATCGTGTTCGTGTGTGGAGATCCCGTGGTGAATGAATCTATCCTGCCTTTGCTTTACAGCAGTGCTTCTCAAAGTTTCAATATTCGTGACCCAATATTCAATCATAATTTTCATTGCGACCCCCTTGTACAATAACAATGAATTCACTAAAACTGTACTTTGACGCTAAACTTCAGCACAACTTTAACCTTTTAAGTGCTAATGGCGTATATAAACTCCTCGCTCGGCAAAAGCGTTAATTTTCCTGGAGACGTATGTATACGTCTTTCTAAAGTACGATCTTTTATGTGCACTGCTATCCATAAAATTGCTCCGAATGCTTTGTAATAAAATAAAAGGACCTTAACAGTGTTTGTGAAGGATTTAATTATTTCAGATTATTTGATTCTTTATTCCTTTATCCCCCCCAAAACATCGCGCACGCACTCCTACGTGGAAAACGCTAGAAATTGGGAAGCGAATCGCGTCACTTTTAATCGGCAGTTAAGGGATTAATTTAATACAGTACAAATTAAAAAAGATAACTGTTAATTTTTGTATATAATTTTATATATGACAAGCTCATAGGGTGACTGGTAATTATTAAACTTGTTTTTAACTTTGTACTGTTAAATTAATTATAAAATACAGTGTGCAGAACTGATACATTTATAAGTGTATTATATCAGTGTAAATGTGTATTTTATTTTTTATTATGTCAAAATGCATTTATTAATTTACAGAAGGCAAGCAAACAGATTTAATTAAATAAAATTTTGCTTTCGACTTTTCAATTTGCTCTTGCCCCCCTCGTAGAATTGTTACAGCCCCAAGGGGGCACGCCCCACAGTTTGATAAACGCTACTTTAGAGCGACACTAAGCTCACACAGCTGGTGTGATGATATGGGGTGCCATTGCTTACAATACACGGTCACCCCTAGTATTAATCCGCGGCACCATGACAGCCCAGCGGTTTGTCCATAACATCCCGCAACCTGCAAGAAAATTCTCTGTCTCACACAGCAAGGGTGACACATGACTGTCTCAGCGTTGTTACTACCCTTCCTTGGTATGCCCGATCCCCATATTTGTCAACAATCGAGAATATCTGGGATCATTTGGGACGGCATTGGGCATCCCACGAGTTTGAATGAAGGGCAAGGTTACAACAAATATGCAACAAAATGTTTCGAGACATCATACATAACTTGTATGCCTCAATGCTCGATCGTATCGCATCATGCATTCGCCCTAGAGGGGACTCAACAGGGTTTTAAATCATCCGTTCTTTTGTCTTTTTCTCTGAAATATATTATCATTTTTCTTTGATTTTCTAATAATTTACTTTTATCAAAGTAGTCATCCCGTATGTAAAATTTATTTTTAACGACTCCTTCTTGGTGCGCTAATTTTTTTGTCCGTGAGTGTATATATAAGTGCATGTGTGGGAATAATTGACTTGACTTCAGGCATTTTAGTGGGAGAATATTTTAATTCGTTGCAGTAGTTGAAGTATTGAGGAGAATTTGTGGTATTTTAGTTGCACATTTATTTTACGCAAACATAAAAATACGACAAGAAATAAAATACAGGTGCACACAAACAATGCCAGGGACAAAAATATTCTTTGTTCATTCCAGAGACCTCAATTCCTTCTATGTTTGGTCAGAATACGCAGATGATGCAATATTGCATCGTCTTGTTTAAAAACACGAATATGATAGTTTGTTAAGAGATACAGTTGCGGTTAACCGCATCTTTCCCGTTTGAGCGTAAATTAAAATTTAATTAGTTTGCCAAGTCTTTGAGCATTCAAGACCGTTATGACGTTCTCCTTTCGAAACGAGTTACACTCTTTCAGGACAATACTATTTCAGGACAATACTAGACAGAGTTTTAGGCGCACGTGCAGCTGGGGTTCATTATCGCTTATTTAGCGTTTGGACTTTGGTGCCAGTTAGACTAGGCAAACAATTGTTTGACTATTCTACTGTGGACGAGAGCGCTTTCGAGGCAGCTGACTGTCACCTTACATACACAATGGCGAATTGTCCTCAAAGGTGGTAAAACGACGACAGTGGGCCGAAGGGGTTCGGCCGTCGGAGCATGTGTCAGACACCTGCTGGTTTGTGAAGAAACCGGGTGAGTGAACGATTGGCGGATTATGAACCAATGGGCTCTAATGAGTTGAGGTTCAAGGATCGACTCATATAGGCCCACCAATGAGAAAACGTGAGGGGGGAGAAGTGGACTGCCCCTGATGTTTTAAAAGGCTGGAAAAACCGGGAAAGAAGAAAAAGGAAGGAGAACGAGAAAAAGGGAAAAAAGAGAGCTCGAAAAGACAAGGGTTGGTCGTTTTAGGAAGCGGAGAGGAGAATCCCAGAGTTTTTTGTTCCGTGATGCTGACCAGGAATCCAAAACGCGAATGATAAACAACGCCTTGCGGACTGGACCGAGACAAGCTGTGGAGTGAGCGACTTCAAAACGGGGCTACCATACTGGCTAGGCACGGAAACTATTAACTTCACAATCTAACTTAAATCGATTATCCGATTGGAGAAAAAAATTAAAAGTATTTTTTTACTCCCACAACCTTGCTGTGATGTATTATTTTCACGCTACCTTCTGACGACATTACACCGTTACTAGTTTACATAAAATCCCCCTACAGAAAATGTTATAGCTGAATTAATACATATAATATTATGTATACACACTAAAGGGATATTCTTTATAATAATTGAATGTGCAATTGTGTAACACATATATTTTAGAATTTTCTTTGCCTTTTCCAGTGTGCAGTATATATATATATATATATATATATATATATATATATATATATATATATATATATATATGTCATTTTTTTATTTTCTTATCATATTTGAAAAAAATTATTATTATCTAACCAAGTATTCTAAAACCTTCTAGTCTCAGCTACCTTTTGTGAAGTAATTACGTACAATGAAGCGAATGCTGATAAAGGATGTATAAATTACAAAAGTTAATCTCCGGTTTTTTTTAATTAACAATGTTTCAAAATGACCTTTTCTGTTAAATATAATTCACAGTGTGTTTTAACTTAACGACACAGCTTGATAATCCTTAAAAACAGTAATTAATAGCGGTCACTTTTAAGTTCTTTGTGTTTCAGCAAATATAATTTTTTTTCGTTTTTGTCTATTGATACGTAATCTTCTCGCGGTTATCTGACACGTTCACTACCATATATCATCCTGACAAAGCAGTTGCCCATCCGGTAACAAACACAAGGAGAGATTATTGAAATTTTCATAAAAAAGGTTACACGGGTTGTACTAAAACTTAGCAGATTTAATTAAAAACCATTTTTCTAACGGCTTATGAGACATGCAACCGCAAACAGTTTACACTGAATCACATAGTACCGGCAGTCTGCACAAACAAGATAAGCAAATGTCAACACCCAGAAAAAATAATAATAAAATTGGTCCCTTCGAAATATATTTCTAAAGCTCTTAGCTAAAGATGAGATCAATCAAAGTTCGTTAAGTAGTTTTGAATAAGCAGTTTTATAATGACTGAAAAACTGAACAGGAAAACGTCTCTGGCAATGCCTGGAGTAACGATTTTACGAAGCTCAGCTTTTGAAAAGAATTTCATTTACTTTTTACGTATGCCTCTATCAAATGGAAGGATTTTGCAGAGAATTTCTATTTGCGTTTACAAGCACAGGTAATTTAATGAGTTCTTCGAGAAGTAAAATCAGAAATCAACAAGCTCTGAGATTTATTTCATATCAGATTAATGAAATGATTCGTTTATTGTTAATTTTTTAAATGGAAATTTCCTTTTAATTTGGTACAATTAGGATTTGTTGTTGATTTGAAGGGATTTTTTATATGCAAATGTTGAACGTATTGAAGTCATTGTCTCTATTTGTCTAAGAAATATCACTATGTAAACATACACATTTTATTTGTTGTTGATTATCATGAATTCTTTTTTATAAGTTGAAAACTTCCAAATCAGTAATAGTTAGAAACTTTAAGGCCAATTAACTCAAAATATTAATAAGTCACCAAATGAAAAGGAATAAAGTATAAATTAAAAAAAGTATTTTGAAAGAGTGCTTTAAAAACACATTATTTCAAGGGTTAAATATCGGATTTATAAGTTTTTTGTCTGGAGTGTTTTTCACGGAAGTATGTCAGGTTTTTTTTATGGTATTAATGTGAAAAGAATGACACATAATTTAAAATAGAATTATGAATATAATTTAGACATTAGATTTAGAAATAATATTATCATGCATTGAATTCAAAATACATATTATAGTAAACACAGAAGCAGATTTAGTTTTTAAAGGTTTATTTTTTTACGCAATACTTTATCTTGTAAACTCAAAAGAAGTTTTTTTAAATTCTTTCCAGACTCTAAAATATTTTGTAACTTGTTTTTATTATGTTTCATTTGCTATCATCCGTTGTTTGAAAACGCAACAAATTTTGTTAGCTGTCGTTATTGATGATTTCGAAATTTGTGGATTAAAGAAAAGAGTGGAAAAGAAATTGAAATCGTTGTTCAGAAAAAAATAATACTTGCTGTAAGAGGAAATAGGGAAATTAATACTGACTTATTTCTTCTTGAATAAATACTACTGATATCTATTATTTTAACATTATATATATTATTTTATTCTCACTATTTTAAGGAGAACAATTTATCAAGTTATACCTTTATATGACAATATGTATGACTCAAATTAGGAACTAATTATCAGACACAAAACTGTAGAAAAATTCCTTGTTAGTTCGTGTGAGTACAATACTTATATTTATTATTTATAAAGGGTCTTAAAATTTAGGGGAAAAGATAATTAAATACGGAATTTTTTCCTAATAAGAAATTAAAAATACTTTAAGCATTACGGAGAAGCAGTTCCTTCTTGAAACGGAAATAAACTGAAAAAAAAATAAGTAGAATAATAAAAATGTACTGTATAATAATGATATCAAAATGCAAAATTAAAGCAGGGCATTTTTCTTTCAGGGAAGAAATTTAGGGGTTCGAATTGTATCTTTCGACACTCGTCAAAAACTTATGAAACAGTTTAAAAATGGTAAAAATCAACAATTACGCTAAAGAAAATATTTTAAATTAAATATGTCATGAAATATTTTTAAAAAAAAATCGTATACTCTTTTACAGGACTAAGCTGAAAGACATTTTCTCCTTTAAAAAGTATTTTTATCTAGAAGTATAAACAGTTGTGCTTACTAACTACATTATTTTTCTTAACATGAGATTTAAAAGGAAGCATTTTAATGAAAATTCGAAAACTATTAAAATTCATTTGTATATTGTTCATAGCATGACGATGCACGCGAATTTTCAGGATAATAAATCGTAATAGTTAAATTAGAAATATTTCTTACAGAAAAAAAGATTTCTTAAAAGAACATATTAAATGCCCTCTCCAATTTTATGTAAGCAAAAGTTTTGCATTTTCTTTTATAAATCACCTAAATCTTCAAAATATGAAAATTCCAAATAAGGAAATATTTATGTTGATATTTAATTAATTTTTTGATTAATGTCCCACTCTGAAGGAACATGAGGGTTCTCTCAAGTGACGAGGGCGATATCTGAGCTTATTCTCTACTTTCCAAACTTTCACAACACACCAACATGAGGAGTTAGGAACTTTGAGTAACAGCAAATTGAACTTGCTTCAGATCCTCTATGCAGCATGTCTTCTAAGGTGGTTCTAAGAGAATAAATCATGATTTAGCAGGCATGAGTTCCTGAACATGACCACTCTTCTGCCGCGGCTATTCTTTAATCTTACATACTGATAACAGAAAGAGTGTGTGTGTATTCGATGTACCATACAAACTAAACAAACCAGACGTAAGCAATTTGTCTTGCTGAGACTGTAAGTTATGAGGGTGTGCAACTGAAAGAATTTTTTTTTCGAAATTCGCTTTAGAATTTTTAATATTTAAGAGATTTTCAACATCCCAGGCGATATGATGTTATGTGACATTATGTCTATTGCTGATTGCGAAAATGTATTCTCGTATTTTTTTAAGAATTGTTACATATTTTAACTATGATTACATTATTTTATTGTTATACTTATTTTTATATGTTCTTTGTGGTGGAATTACAATTGTATTTTGAGTAAATCATCGAAAAAAGCACTCTTCCAAAAACTGATTTGAGGTTTGACAACACGCACGATGTGTTTACCGGTATGCTCTGCTCAGATATGTAGTGATGATAACTTATCGTACATTTTTTTAAAAAAAAGAAACTTTATACATACATTTTTCTCTAACGCAGTGTTTCTCAAACATTCAATATTCGTGACCCTATTTTCAATGAGAATTTTCATCGCGTCCCCCTTCCCCATGCAATAACAATGCGTTGAACGTAGTAATAATGTATAATACTTTGAGAGAGACGCTAAAGCTACAATACGACCCTATTTTTAAAGCGTACAAAGTATCAAGATAAGTATTAAATTTTGTTTATGATAAATTCATTGAAAAAAGACTAATAATTATTAAACTTGTTCTTAACTTAGTATTGATACTTAGTATCAAATGCATTTTACCGTAGTGATACATTTATATGTATACTATATCAGAGTAAATGTGTATTTATTGATAGTGTGTGAATATATTTTATTTTGTTTCCTTTTAGTAAATTGATAATTTTTAAATAATCTTTTATTTTCGACTTTCCGATACGCTCGCGCCCCCTAGGGGGCGTGCCCCACAGTTTGAGAAACACTGCTCTAATATCAAGACTTTATTGATTTGATCTATCTGTGTGTTTCAAAAAGTTTACAACTTAAGTGAGTACTTATATTGAAGTATCTTATACAGCTTATATGCCTTCTCACTGCTAAGGATAGTTATTTTAAGTTTATCTAACCCTTTATCTACCGGCGGTAGTTATAAGTACCCCTCACTTTAAAATTACATAGAATAAGAATTTTTACGAATACTTTGACTTACTTAGTAAGAATCTTCTTTCAGATTCACTCTTCCAAGATACACGGCTGCACAAGCTCTATGATGAGTATTTTAGCGAGGAAGACGAATAATTTTATAGCAGAAGTTGCGTTTTCAGCTGTCATTTGGATCAGATTGCAAACAATCTCAATTTTATTGTGAAAAAATTGTTACTGTGAAAAGTTAAGGTTCTTGTACCTTTTTTGTATGTTAATGAAGACATTAGAAAACGATTTGACTATTTATTTTAAGTGAACAGTGTAAATAATCAATTTTATAGTTGAATAACTTTGTGGTACTTAAGATTATCGACAGTACACTGAATGTTAGAACAAGAAGTTTTCTATCATTCGTGAGACTTTTTGTTGTTTTTTGTTGTGTTGTAGAGTCATTACTGTGGTACAATAGATTTAAGCTTTTTTTGGAATTTATTTTTAGCTTAACTTATTTATTTTGATATTTTATTGTTTACTAGCTGCATGGCCCACGTTGAACTGGCTCTCTCTTTCCCTCACGATGCCAGCATTTCTATGTGTGTGTTTGTACGCGCACACAATGTGAGTGGTTTCTATAATTATGTCATTAAATTTTTTTTTCGAAATTCGTTCCAACTAATATTCAATTCAAGACAGGTTTCTTTTTCCTCTCTATAGCCTCTCCATGATTTGTAAAAAACAATATTGCGTTAAATTATCAATAAAAATCAATAAAAACAACGATTATGATGCTAGGAGTAAAACGAAAAGCTTTCATAATTTTTTTGATAAAATTAGTTTCTAAGGATCTAAAAATAATAAAATACATTTCAGTTTTCATTAATCAATTATTCGTTACATATAGTTAGCTTAAAAATGTCTCTAAAATTTATTTTTATCCAAAATAATAGACAATATACTTTTTAATATATATATATATTTATATATATATATATATATATATATATATATATATATATATATATATATATATATATATATAAGAAAATCCATTTTCTATAAAAAATTAAGAAGACATTGTACTCCTTCCTCCCCAAAAAATCACAAACCCATCGTTTTTCTTATTTTCATTTAATCTTATTCTTTGCATTTTTATCTTTCGATTGATGTATCACTTGTGGGAATCGGAAAGTTAGAAATAAAATAAAACTTCATTTGAAAACAAATTAGGCAATTCGGCATCACCCCCTTTTTAGAAAAAAAAAAAGCTAAAAAAGTGTTATGAGAAAAAAAAAAATCTATTTTATAAAGAGAAACAATAACTATACAAATAGAATGTGTAATATATAAAGCAAAATATTTCTGAAGCAATACAATAATGTAATTTTTCTTCTTTGTGAAATGTGTGCATGTAAAATTTTTGAATTAAGGCATTTTATATTAATAATTCTAAAATTTCAGTTTTTATATTCCTGATATATTTTTCATACAAATGTAATATTTCAATATTATGTGAAGACAAAACTTAACTTTCTGTTGTGACAGAAAAAAATTTTTTTTAACATTTTCTTGAATTTTCTTGTGAAATTAATACCTTATTAAAATTGATCATTTATAACAATGTATGGGCTAAAAAAATACGAAAATGCTGTTATTTTAAAGAAAAATATATAACTAACATCTGAAAGGGGTATTTTAAGTTTATTTAAGCTTATTATAATTTTTTTTCAGAATTATTAACTTAAAAGTGTTTTTCTCAGTTTGTGTTTTTCGTAACATTAGTGTATTCAAAATGCTACTTCTTCCACAACTATTTACCAATTACTTCTTTTTTTCCCTGTGTGTTGCATATAAAGCAGGTAATAAAATTAGCGATCCATTTTGATGTAAACTGAATACTTTTTTTTAAAAAAAAATTAAAATGTAAGAGATATTAGCTTTTTCGTTGATTTTTAGCATGCATATCAACAATGTATGGTTTTTTCCACAAAAACGAATTAAGTTATTGTAAAATCGATCCCTAAAGTTGTTTATAATATACATAAGTATATTACAAAAAAATTCAGGTAAAAAATTAAGAATTCCAAAATGAATAAGATTACAAAATTTTCAAAATTTTTTTCAAAAAATTTTAATTTTTAAAATTGTGTGAAAACTACGTGAAAAATTTTATCTTCTATCATTTTCTTGAATAGAAACATTATATAAAATTCTAAAATATAATTTTCAAATACATAAAGAAAGTAAGTAGCTCAAAGGGTACCAAGTCGTGTTTTAATAAATTAAGATCTACAGATAGCTATTGCAATGATTGTTTTTTCTGAACGTTTGATTAAATATATATATATGTAAGTGTTAAAAAATCAGTATGGAGGAAAGCATAGACATATATTCACCTTAACTGAACAAAAAATAAAAAGGAAAAAAAATCTATCTGACAAAAACATTTTGATATTTTATTTTAATTTTAAAGTTTTTCATTCCATTGTGTTCAGTAACTTATATAAAAGTAACATATTCATTATTTGAACAATAATTTACTTCTTAGGATTTGAAATAATAAAATTAATTGAAATTGTTCACTTAGTAAATAATTGCGACATACTATTTGCTTATAAAATCGCAGTGAAAGAAAAAAAAATCTCATTTATTGATATCCATCTCATTGGAATTACAGAGCAGAGTATCCATAAGTAAAAAATAATATTTTAATAGATGTTCATACTGCAATTTTCGGCTTCACAGAAAAGAATGATTTCATAAAAACTAATATTTATAAGTGTTAGAGAGAAAATTAACATGCTAAAAAGGTAAATAGAAATGAAAGAATAAAAATATAAATAAAAATTACAACAGAAAAGTAATAACAATAATATGTTTCTGCTATAGGAACTATGAGTGAAATAACCTGAAATGGATAAACCAAAAAAAAAATAATTATGCGATAAACAGTTTTACTAAAATATTATCATAAATAATATATTAGAAAGCCTTCAACTGGAAAAAAATTAAATTAGTACAAACTAAAATTTTAAAAAATAGATAAAATAAGCCTACATTGTAATAAACCATTAAATTAAAATTTTCTGAAGCATTAAAATAATATTATATGAGGAAGGGATGTAATACTATCTGACATCTATGTTACAGTTAATATAAAATTTAAATGAAATTCAATAGTAAGAAAATTAAATTAGTAAGAAACAAAATAAACATGCCTACGTTGAAAAAAACGACAATGAGCCTAATGACAGAAATAAGAAACCTTGTTGATAAAAAAAATTAATTTTTTAAACAATACTTTCTTGCAATATTTTATTTACAAACATAATATTTGTTATTCTGTTGCAAATAACAAACAGATGAGAAAATACAATGATAACTAATTATAGTGATAATTGAAATATATATATATATATATATATATATCATATATGAACAGTATATGCACAAAGTATTTATGATCTTCATAAAACTAAATAAGGAAGATTTCAGAAGCAAAGTTAAATCATGATGCATGAGACGAAAAATCACATCAATACTGAACTTTAAATAAATCCAAAGAGAAATAAGTATGAAAAAATTGTACTAAGCTGCGTCTTTTTTCCTCAAACACTTTTGGATCACAAATGGTATCAATAGATTTATATATTTGAAGATTGTCAGAAGCAAAATTGCGCATCTGATCCGTTTTCCTATAAAGATGAGAACATAGTATTTGCTGTGATGAAGGAAGAAAAGCAATAATCTATTTTTTTTCATGCAAAGGAAATGTCATAGAAATGTAATATAAAATCTTTAAAAATTTATATGAAGATCAGATTGTAAGAAGGAAAGTTAAACCACACACACATGATGCCACACGACAAAAAGTGCAGTAACTCTGAATTTTAAAGTGCAAAAGAAAATTACTTTGTTAAGCCAGTGACGTAACGTGCAACATCGTATTGGGGGGGGGACAGGGCTCTAAGGGGCCCAAAGCCTTAATGGCGATAAGTACGTACCCTTTGAAAGATCCGGCTTGGAACCCATAACCTGATTTGCAGGGTGTCCCTAATATTCTCCGTTATGCCTTTAAGATGATCACATCTATATTTTCTGTACGGATGCGCGTTATACGCTGGGTATAAAAATGAGAACATTAATAATAAATAAAAAAATGAGCATACAAAAAATTTAACTTTTATATGTATCAAAATACTGTTTATTTAAAAGAAATGAAGTTCCTTAGGAACTTAAAGGATTGTAGTTTTAAAAATATACTACTTTTTTTTTATAAAGTTTGCAATAATATCTCGAGTAAATTACTTCAAAACGTAAGTGCATTGTGCACGTACGTTTCAGGTTTCGCCCTAAAAAAGAGGGTACGTGAAATACGACAAATATACCTAAAAATTACATTGCAGTTTGAAAGTATAGGTGTGCGTTATACAGCGTTGCGCATTATATATGCCGGATTTTACGGTAATTATTATCAGTACTTACGTATTAGCGTCTCCGCAGCCAAATCTCCACCACACAAATTACGCCATTTTCCTCCAACATCAAAATATGTTAGAATGTTCACTGTTTTGGTATCCATCAAAGGGATTCGCGTGGGACCAATTTTGGTGCATTGACGCTAATACATAAGTACCTCATTATCTAAGCTTCTGTTTACAAAAAGCTTCACAAATCATTTTTTGGCTTAAAAAATTAGGGTATCACATAATTTTAACTACAATATAAGCAAGAAAATTACAGTTCGGAAAATAAACAAACATAAAACTGTGTAACACTAATATAAAAAATCTAGCAATAATTTAAACTAAAAGGTTATCTTAAACAGGAAAATTAAGCCCTAATTTTGGTGAAATTACCCATAACCAGTGCCGAACAAACAAAACACTCAAGGAAAATTTTAAATATTAAAAATTTAAACATAAATAAATATGAAGTAACCGAGCATATGGTAGAAATTATAACATTAATTCTAACTGAAAAGCAACATGTATAAATCTGGTTAATAACAGTAGTTGACATAAATGGAAAGTAGTTTTTTTCAAATAATGCTAATCTGTTAATAAAGTTTAATTTAGTACTATATTCCCTTTTTATTAAACTGCTAGCTAGAATCTTCTACTTTATTGTTACAATAAGCGAGATTTAAAATTTATCGTTGAACAAAGAAAAACAATAAAACTTTTTCTACAGAAAGAAACCTTGTAACAGATTTTTTTACATAAGAATAAAAGAAGAAAAGAAGTGAAGGTAATTTCCTTGTCTAAAACATCCACTGATATTTGTTCAAGAATAAGTAATTATAAAGGGTGTTTTTTAGAGGTATAGAACTTTAAATTGCAATAAAACAACGATGTATTATTCAATTGACATGATTTTTTTTATTCGAAAGATAATCTTGTGGCATTACATTTTAAATATGATCAAGCAAAGCGTAGATTCGTTGAATGGGCCCAAAACGAGATTGCCCTTGTTCCCGATTTTCAAAAGCGAATTTTGTTTAGCGATGAAGCGCACTTCTGGTTGAATGGCTACAACAACAAACAAAACTGCCGCATTTGGAGTGAAGCTAATCCACAAGTGTATGTCGAAACACCGTTACATCCAGAAAAACTGACTTTTTGGTGCTCTTTATGGGCTGGTGGAATAATTGGTCCGTACTTCTTGAAAAACGATGAAGGCCACAACGTTACAGTCAATGGTGATCGGTATAGAGCCATGCTTATTCTTTTGGTTCGAGCTGTAAAAAAACTGCCAAAGGCATAAAAAGGCTACTTTACGAAATTTTACACTAGATAGATATAGAAAAATTTTGGAGGATGAATCCTTTTCAAGACAAACATAATGTTCTATCATTTCGAAAAAACACGAACTGCATACGGTGATACAAAATAAAATCGGCTTGTCAGCATACTATGATAAAAAGTATCTAGCAGATGATGGAATTCATTCTCTATCGTATGGACAATTTTCAGTAAATAACATGGTTGATTAATTTTAAAATGCTATTTTTCTCAACGCCGTATTTGTAACAAGTTTCATATTTTTGTACGAGCAATAGCATGCATGCTCCAAACTATTCATTATTGCCTTTTATATTCTGTAACGATTTCTTTTCTTACATATACAACTCTATACTTTGTTTAACACACTCCAATATTTTTTATTTCATACTTGTATTGTCTGCTTTGTATAGTATGTTTTCAGTGTGACATTTAGATTTTGTTCAATAAAGATTGGGCCTACCTTGCGGTGGCCTGAAGGTCCCTGGCCATTGTGTATCGTGTTTTCAATATTCGAATCACATGGCTAGTGATTCTTCAGGCTGTTGAATCAGCTAGGATCTAAACTCGAGATCAAATGCTCGAGAATCTTAAGATCTTGAAATTTTTGACTGATTGAAATGCTAATTCTTTTGATTATATTTCCGAACTCGAGAACAAAGGTTCGAGCGGTTGTCGGAAAATTTAATTTTTTGAAATGTGATTGATATACCAAAACTCTTTTGATTATATTTCCGAACTCGGGAAGAAATGCTTGAGCGGTTGTCGGAAATTTATTTTTTGAAATGTGACTGATATGCCAAAACTCTTTCGATTATATTTCCGAACTCGAGAAGAAATGCTCGAGCGGTTGTCGGAAATTTAAATTTTTTGAAATGTGACTGATATACCTAACTCTTTTGATTATATTTCCGAACTCGAGAAGAAATGCTCGAGTGGTTGTCGGAAATTTAATTTTTTGAAATGTGACTGATATACCTAACTCTTTTGATTATATTTCCGAACTCCAGAAGAAATGCTCGAGTGGTTGTCGGAAATTTAATTTTTTGAAAATGTGATTGATATGCCAAAACTCTTTTGACTATATTTCCGAACTCGAGAAGAAATGCTCGAGCGGTTGTCGGAAATTTAATTTCTTTTAAATGTGATTGATATGCCAAAACTCTTTTAATTATATTTCCGAACTCGAGTAGAAATGCTCGAGCGGTTGTCGGAAATTTAATTTTTTTAAATGTGACTGATATACCAAACTCTTTTGATTATATTTCCGAACTCGAGAACAAATGCTCGAGCGGTTGTCGGAAATTTTATTTTTTGAAATGTGACTGATATACCAAACTTTTTTGATTATATTTCCGAACTCGAGAACAAATGTTCGAGCGGTTGTCAAAAATTCATTTTCTTTTGTAGGTCTTCCGGAGTGAAGGCCTGCAGGATGTTCCCCGCCATAATACGTTTATTTATCATTTCGTTTATGGCGTGAGAACATCTTACAGGCTAAATAATGTAAAACTACTTATCGGAGAAACTTTGACAACAACCAGTAGAAGTATCCAATACAGGGTCCATATTCACAGCTAACAAATTTTAAGCCAAGACTTATCCTCGGAGTTAAAAAGGTAAGATCCCATCTCCATAACAAACCAATCATACTAACAACCGATTCTTTAAACAGTTACAAGTGATCCAGAAACTAGCACACTTTCAACCGAGACAACGCATCTTCGCCACACCGTACTGGCAAACAATTATTTACCCTCATGCTGGCAAACCATTCTATTAAGAGTTACAACTGATCCAGAAACTAACACTCTTTCAACGCAGACAACACACCTTACTCAATAACATTTTATTCCCTGCATACTGGCGAACAATTCTTCAGCCACATACTGGCGCTAGCCACATACTGGCACTAGCCAGTTACAAGTGATCCAAACACTAGCACAGATACAACTGATCCAGAAACTAGCACACTTTCAACCCAGACAACACACCTTACCCAATAACATTTCATTCCCCGCATACTCGCGATTAATTCTTCAGCCACATACTGGCGCTAGCCAGTTACAAGTGATCCAGACACTAGCACGGTAATACTACTTATACAGTTAATCATCCCTATATTTATTTAGATTATGTTTTTAATCATTTATTTTTTTAAAGAGAATTATTACTTTTTTTTTAAAAAAAAGAAACATATTGTAAAAATTTATCTCAATCAAAGTGTGAAACACCTTTAGCTGTGAGATGCTCGTAACGGTAGCTGGTACAATAGCGAGATCAAGATTTCTTTTTAAAAATGATTTATAAAGAATCAAAATCATGATAATCTTCACTAAAGTAAAATAAATCTAAAAGACAATTCTAATACAAAAATAGTGACAGAAAATAACAAACCCGAGCCCGATCTCATGCACACCAATATTATTTCCCGATCTCATGCACACCAATATTATTTCCCGATCTCATTTCGAACTAATCGAAAACATATAAACATATTTACAAACCGTCATCTACAGTTTTGTATTTATAATATGTTCCAATTTGCATTTAACGTGTTGCCAACTGCAGATGATTGAACGCGCACTGATTGGATTCAAATCATTTTAAATTCGAATCAATCTGAGATTATTGCATGGAAATAGCAAAAACATTCCATTCCCCAGTATACTTTAAAAAAATACATATACAGGTTTTGTTCAGCTTTACCTCAGTGCTGTTGCTGATAATTGTTTAATTCACCCAAGACCTGTTTGCGATATATATATTGGATTTTAGTTAAAAATAATTTAATATATTTTTCTGTTAAAAGCTGCTGATTTATATTATATATACACCCAACTATACCAATAAAGACCCGTCGTGTAGGGTAGCGATGCACGTTAACCCTTTATCTACCGCATTATGGTTAGCTGCAGTTTTTTTCATGCAATATTTTTTTTATCACTGCATTGAAAATTAAGGGATATACATAAACAAAATGCTCAACTTTGAGAATTTTAAACCGTTAGAGCTAATTAATTAATTAAAGATATTCAACTGTGTAAAATTAATTATATACACTGTGCCCCCTTAAAATAAAGACTTAAATCGTTTTCTAAAGTTCTCATTAGCATACAAAAAAATAAGGCACTTAAAATTTGGTATTAACAATTTTTTCAGGACAAAGATGATAATCTTTGCAATACGCTGAAAAACCGTCAGCTGAAACACAATTTCTGCTATAAAACTATAAGCCTTCCCAGCTAAAATACTCTTCATGAAGCCCGTGCTGCCATATACCTTGAAAGAGTAGATTTCAAAGAATATTCCTGCTAAGTATTGTCAGAATATTCGTAAAATTGGTTATTCTATGTTATTTTAAAGTGAATGTTACTTATAATTATCGTCAGTCCGGCGTTGCACGGGCTTTCTCCTTCTCTCATGACGCCGGCGATTATGTGTGTTTGTTTGTACGGGCATAATGTGAATGATTTCTAAAATTATTTCATTAAATTTTCCCTTTTCAAAATTTGTTCCACTTATTTTTGATTTAAGACAAGTTTCTTTTTCCTCTCTCTAGCCCGGCATAACACGGGTTTTTTTAGTGTAATATTATTGTTCCCTTTCCCCCTCCCCCTCACGGATAAGATGTAGCTTCAAATTTCGATGTGTGACTTATAAAAGACGATATTGCGTTAGTTAAAAAATTATTAATGTGAAGCAATAAAAAGAAAACGATTCTGATGCTAAGAGTAAAACAAAAAATTTTCATCATTTTTTAGTAGAATGGTTAGTTTCTAAGAAACAAAAATAATAAAGTAAATTAAAAATTATCATGAATCAATCAATCGTTACGTATAGTTAGCTTAAACATGTCTCTAAATTGTTTTTTTGATTCAAAATAATAGACTATGTACTTTTTAATTAATAGATAATTAATTTAGTCGTGAAATAATAGAGCGAAATAATCCTTTTAAAAAACATTTATATATGAATAAAATCCATTTTGTATAAATAATTAATAAAAGGAAAATTTACAGATTGCTATAGAAATGATTGTTTTTTAATGCTTAAATAAACATATGTATATGAAAGTTATTAAAAAACAGTATGGCCGAAAGCCTATTAACATACCAAGGTCAGATAGATCTTTAAAGAAAATTTGCCTTTAATACAGATCTGCTAGCACGAAAGTTATAAAATCGCCACTCCAAGATATTAATGTGAATGCTTCTGAACGCCCTGTTCGAAGAAAAATAAAAGATTTAAAATTTAAGGCCTGGTGCACCGCCAGGAAGCCCAAGTTAACCCCTGCAATAAAAGCAAAGCGTCTGAATTGGACCAAACAGTGGCGTGATAAAGATGTGGACTTCTGGAGATCGGTATGCTGTTATAATTTATTCACAAAGTGTTTAACCATTTTCCATGATTACAGAAGGAACAGCAAAGATGTTTATTTATTATTTTTTTTTATTTTTGACAGGTCTGCTTCAGTGATGAAAGCACATTTAAAATTTTGCAGAACAAAGCTCAGTTTGTGTGTCGTCATCGTGGAGAAAAGTTTCATTCTGACTGTGTTGATCTCAGACTGTGGAACACTCTACAAAAATAATGATTTGGTCAGTCACCAGAGACAAGGGTACTGGACGTCTGTACGTGTTTAATGGTATGAAGCAGCAAGACTAGTACAAAGATGTCTTGCAAAATCGCTTGATTCCGCTGCTGGAAAAATGGTTTCCAAATGGAGAACCATACATTTTTATGCAAGATGGAGCTCCCTGCCATACAGCTCAGTCTATCAAAGCTTTTTTGGCAGTACAAAATATCCCTCTGTTATTATTGGCCGGGTAATAGCCCTGATATGAACCCAATTGTGAACGTTTGGGAGTTAATGAAAAGAGAAGTGGCTAAAGATGTGATTACAAATAAAACGCAGCTCTTAGAAAGAATAATTCACAAGTGGAATCATCATCCTCAAATGCAGGAGACAGTACAATCTTGTATTGATAGCATGCCGCGCAGAATTGAAGCTCTCATAGCGGCTAAAGGTGGCTCAACAAAATATTAATATTTAATTATATTTGTTCCTGTTTTCTTTCAAGAGTCAATAAATAATTATTTTTTTCTTTAATGATGATGTTTTATTTGTGGTAATAATACATTATTAAATGGACAACCAAAACACATACACTGTATCTGATAAATACAAAAAACCTGTATAGTATCACCTGATAATTAATATTTTTCATAAAATCTTTCTTTTAGTGAGTAATAATTTGGACAGGGACTGTACCTTCTAATTTTCAAGCAAGGGGGTCTTATAGTTTAAAAACAGAAATATGTATCTAATACACCTTTTAATCCCCCGTAGTGCCCCTTGGGGGTCAATTTTCCCGAAACCTATTTTGTAGCAAATCTCTACTCCATGAAAGGAATCTGCTTATCTGATTTCAAGACTGTAATCCAGTGTTTCTCAAACTGTGGGGCGCGCCCCCGGGGGGCGCGATAACCCTTCGAGGGGGCGCGAGCATCTTGAAAATATAAAAGGCTTAAAAAATTATTTTTTGGAATAAAGTAAAACAAAATGCTTTCTGACAAAATAAAAAATACACATTTACACTGATATAAATTATATATATCATCTGGTTTTCCACTTTCAAAAGATTCCACTTCAAACGCTCATTAGCTATCTTTGATCCCAAAACCAAATAAAAAAAGATATTTTGTTTGCTTTGCTGTAATCCCGCGATGAGAGATTTTTTTATTACGTTTCTTGTAACCTCTAGAATAGTACTTTTGATTATCATCTCTTTCACCTTCAAACTTACTGGTATGCTTAACTCCGTCTACTTTTGTTTTGGGAACGTTGTAAATAATATTTTTCTGTTGCTTTTTCCTCCATGTAAATGAGTTTTATGATGTATGGATATTGAGCACTTTGCAGGATTAATTGGCCAAGATGTATTTTTATGAGTAATCTGAAATTGCATTATAAAAAACGTTTTACACAATTATTTTTTTATAACTGACATCGATGTTTTTGTATCGAATACATTTTTTTTCATGGGAGCGGTCGCATGAGGCGCTGAATCACTCCAAATTTTGGTAAAACTGTTTATTCGTTAACAGTTTCTTGACAGTATCCTCTGATATGACAGTCTTAATGGAAACTAAAATGAATTTGTGACATTTATGCCTCTTTTTTGAGAGTGGCAAACGGTTTTTTACAATCAAGGTACTTGTTTTGATCGAGTTCCCTTCACGACCACTTTTGTTCAGAAATATTTTCTATGAATATGCTATACTTCCCCTACGATTAACTTTGTGGTTTTAATTGCTGTGTTGTACAACTTATTATGGTTTATAAATGTAAATGAGCAGAATATAAAAAAATGGGCATCTGTGATCTCTCTATTGAAGGAAGATGAAACTGATCAAGCAATTGAAGAACCTGATGAAATAATGCATATTAATCGTGATAGCGAAAGTAAATATGACAAAAGTGATAGACATGAAACGTTTGAGTTGAATTGTAATTTTCAAATGCTGCCTAAAGAACTCTATCAAGAAAATTAAGATATCAAGAAAACTAAGAAGCCATAAATGTAACACTTCGGCTTGTCAAAAAGACACAAGCAAGAAAAGGTTACACATGCTATTTGTAGATCATCAAAGAATAGCAAAATTACAATAACGTGAGCAAAATATGACAGTTTTGATTGCAAATAACGTTCTTGTATTGTTAGTGAAAAGTGTCTGTGATTTATGTTCTTTATTAAGGTCACGCCCATTTGGAACGGTTTCTTTAGTTTTATTGGATTTTTTCTCATATCATCAAAGAAAAATTAAAAAGTCGTTTAAAGTAAGTAAGTATATTTTCTCTTAGTTAAATTATTCACTGCAATTGTGATTTTTATCGAGCACAGAGAAAAATAATTATAAAAAAAAGGATTGGGGTGACTTAGTGAAGTGATCACGCGACCATTAACGTTACTGTGGAGTGGGCGCCTGCTTCCGGGTTGAAACATTTTGAAGGTTTCTCGCTTTAAATATTAAAAATAACACAATTATTCTGCATTGGAATTTTTCATTCGTTTTCCTTATTTAATATTAATTCTAAATGCTAATTCTGTGAGGCTTAAAATTATAGTTCGTTTTAAACTATTTATAATACGAGCATTCATTTAAAAAATCATTTTATATTTTTGTATGCATTGTTGTGCACTTAGTTTTACTCTTCTTACAATTAAGCTATTATATCAAGAATAATGTATTATTTTTTTAAAAAATAATCGCTGAACGGGTACTTCAGCCAGTGTACTTATAAATGTATCAGTACTGTACAATTTATTTTATTACTAATTTATTAATACTAATTTAAGAGCAAGTTTAATTATTATTAGTGACTTCCATGGGCTTGTCTTGCAGAGCAAAGGTTTTCAAATGAAGGCTCAATATTAGTAATTGACACTCTGAGTTCTTTTTCTATATTTATCTGAGATCTCTATATTTTGTCTTCAAAGCAACCACCGCAGAAAATCCGGTTTCACAAAGGTACGATGTTGAAAACGGTAAAAGTATACGAAATGCTTTTGTTTTCAGTTCAGAACATTCATCAACTACTTCTGCCCAAAATTGAAAGAGAGTTTTATTACAAAATTGTCTTTTAATTTCGCCACTAGATGTGAAATCTATGAAACTTTCTTCTTCGGTAGTGGAGAGCCCTTCTGGGGTAGTTTGAAATGGATCTCTCACCCATTCGTAACTTGCTATCAAGTTGTCCTCAGCAAAAAAATATTTTTTAAAATTTTTTGCTAACATAGCTAAATGATATTCAATAGTTTTATAAACAACTTCCACATGTTGTTCTTCAGTTTTGTAAGTTTTTACACATTTATCCGCATTTTCAAACATTTCTAGGTTTTTTTGCTTTAAATTTCGGCTCCATAATTCTAATTTTCTACAAAAAGCATTAATTTTATCACTCGTGTCAAACATATGTACATTTGATCCTTTTTTTGAAGTTGAAGATTCAATATATTTAATTTCTCAAATATATCGACTAAGTAGCTCAACTTCATCAGAAATAAACGATCTCGAAATTACTCAGCTTCCGGTAGGTTTTCCTCTTCTAGAAAAATGGTAATTTCATTTCTTAATTCATAAACACGTTTTAAAAATGTCCCGCATGATAAAAATCTTGCTTCACAATAAAATAGCAACGATGAATGCACTGCGCCCATGTCTTTGCAAAGTCCAGGTAAGATTCTTGATTTTAGGGGTCTCATTTTTATGTAATTTACTACAGTCACAACTGTCATTAGCACAATATTCAGGCCAGGACTAATTTCTTTGGAAGCCAGAGCTTCTCTGTGGATCATACAATGTGTCCAGATGCACAGTGGAGATTTTTTTGTTTCACAAGTGCTTGTATACTTTTAAATCTTCCTGACATTGTACGAGCACCATCGGTGCATATTCCGACACAATTTTTCCACTCTATATTTGCCTCGTTTATAAAATTATTTAAAATATCAAATAATGCTATTGCTGTTGCTTTAAGTTTTATTGGTTTACAAAAAGTAGTTCTTCTACAGCTGACATACCATCCCAAAATCGAACATACGCAATGAAATGAGCATCTTTATTGCTATCTGTTGCCTCGTCAAGCTGAATTGAAAACAATTTATCACGCAACTTACCGAAAAGCTGTTGCTCTACATCTTCAGCGATATCATCAATTCGACGGGAAACAGTATCATTTGATAGGGGTATGGACTGCAACTCTTTGGCAAAATTGTCTCCAAACATAGTTTCTACAATCTCAATTGCTGCAGGCAAAATAAGCTCTTCGGCAATAGTGTGAGGCTTTTTACATCTGGCTATTTTATATGATACTTTGTAAGAAGTAAGTAAAGCTTTTTCATTCACTGACAAAGTTTTTTTTTTAAAAATGTTTTTGTTTTCCATATGATTTTAATTTTGATTCAAAGAACTCTCGAGGTTTGTTAATGTACTCACCATGAAGCGTTTCGAAATGTCTTTTAAGTTTATTAGGTTTCATACTGTCTGCTGCCAATATTTTTGAGCAAATAACACACAGGGGCTTTTCTTCTCCATTTACTTCAGTAATGGTAAATCCAAAATTCAAGTATTCTTGAGAATATTTCCTTGATTTAATTTTCGGAACTATGCTCGTCTGTGCACTTGTTGATGCTTTATTATCGTCGAATGTTCGCTTACGACTTAAAAATTTATCCATGATTTTTTTTGTTTCAATTTTCTGCAGTAATACTTAATAGTGTGAATTACAGCTAACGCGCAAATTATAAAATGTACATTCAAGATAGATTTGGTAGCTATAGAAGCATCGAATGGACCAAGACTGATTGGAATTGTACGAGGTACAGCATTATTACATGTTTTGCGCAGACGTCCGATAGTTTGGCCAGACTCACGCAGACGCTCGCGAGAATGCCAGATGTGATGGATATGAGAGAGCGCAACATAAAGTAGACTGTTTTTCAATTTCTTCTATAAGTTCACTCTCTCATATATATCTTGTTCAAATTTTCAATCGTTGATAAAATACTTTCCATTCATTCATTCAAGTTCAAATACATTTTTTAAAACTTGTAGTGGGTGACACTTCATGTTAATACAGTTCTTTCAAATTTTAATTCATTAATTAAATTTAAAAAATGAATAAATAGTAACAAACAAAAATTATAGTCCAAAAGCATTTATAGAAAGGAAAACTTTTCGTGCTGTCCCCTGTAACGCAATGGATAGCGCGCTGGGCTTCTAATCTGAAGGACGGTAGTTCGAATTCCATCCGAGATGGCCTAATTTCTAAGAATGTGTGTGATTTCGTCTTTACTTTACTATTTTCTTACACAAATTAAATTTAATTAATGAATAAATAGTAACGAAAAAAGAATATTCCAATACCTCATATATAGAAAAGAAAAGGAAAAATTGCAAGGAAAGTCGCATTCTCTTTTGTCGCTTAACATTGTGATTCTGTCATATGTATTACATATTTGTATTAATTGAAACTATTTAATAGAAAGTAACTAAAATAAGTTTTTCATTGTTGGCCTAAGTAGGAATTGACTTAAAATTTATTTTTTATATTACTTGTTCTAATGACATTTGTACTTTTAGAAATGCATGATGGACGAAATAAATTTTTAATTAAATGTCATTTTGCAATCTGTCCCAATTTAAAAAATGAGAAAGGAAAAATAACATAAAATTATAATTATTACTAAAAAGTAATTTGCTTAAAATATATATTATATAAAAGTAACGTATACAAAATTTAATACTCAAAGTGCATTATTATTGCATTCAATACATTATTATTGGGGGGCGATGAAAATTATGATTGAAAATTGGGTCGCCAGTAGTGAAAGTTTGAGAAGCACTGTCTTACTTAATTAATTTATTTATTTTTCAAAAAAGTAGTATACAAACTGTGATACTTATGCTATTAATTTGTATGGTTTATAATTAAGATCGCGTATAGTAGCTTTAGCATCAAAGTGCATTTTTATTACATTCAGTACATTATTAATGTATAAGGGGGCGCGATAAAAATTGTGATTGAAAAGGGGGCGCCAGTATTGAAAGTTTGAGAAGCACTGCTGTAATCTATTTATATATAAATGAGGATATAATTTTCTATAATGCCCCTTAAGCCCCCGCATTACCAATTGGGGATAGAATTTCACAAAACCCATATTTTAGCGGATCTCTACTGCATGAAAGGAATATCCGTAAAATATTTCTACACTGTACGCCTATTAGTTTAAAAAAGGAAATAATTATCTTTAATGCTCCTTAAGCCCTGCAAAGCCACTTGGAGGTCAATTTTCGTAAAACACATTTCACCATACCATGAAATGAATCCGCGTACCAAATTTCAAGACTGTACGTATAATAGTTTAAAAGTGGAAATAGTGCCCCTTGGGGTTCAATTTTTGCAAAATCCTTTTTTAGCGAATTTCCACTGTGAAAAAGGAATATCTCTACATTAAAATTGGTCATTAAAATTGCGACAGCAAGATGGCGACGTGCTACAGACGCGAAATTTAAATGACAGGAAGAGGCTGCTGTGAAATAGAGTGATTAGCTTTTCAGCGCATTCAGACAAAGCAGACGCTTATAGAGACACCTACAATGTGTTTAAATGAGGAAAATGTTCAACCAGTTTGTCATACACGAATCGCATTTCAACGTTCTTACCTGGTCAAAAGCTGTGATGCCTCTTGTAAGAAGCAGAAATACGTACCAGCACGTTTCTGACTTTGATAAAGGTCAAATTGTAACGTTCCGGAATTGTGGCTTAATGTATCACAGTATTGCTGCTCGCGTCGGTCGAGATCCAATGACTATTAGCATAATATGGAATCGATGGTTTCAGGACGGTTATACGGAATGCCGTGCTGGATCTCAACAGCTACCTATTTGTAGCAGCCAAGAAGACAGGCATGTTACCCGTATGGTCTCAATGAATCGTGCAGCCGCGTCACGAGCCCTGAGTAAAGATTTAGGATCGTTTGGAGGAAAGAAGTGTCTGCACGAACAGTTCGACGATGTTTGCTACAGTATGGACTCTCAGCACGAAGACCATGGATGCGGCTACCCTTGACACCGCATCACCGACAGGAACGTCTTCAATGGTGTGATCAACGATGAACCTGGTGCACGAATGGCGAGACGTCATATTTCTGATTAATCCAGGTCCTGCTTACAGCCTCAAGATGGTCGCATTCGTGTTCGGTGGCATCGTGGTAAATACACATTGGCAGCGTGTATTCATTATCATCCTACTGGCACATCACCTAGCATAATGGTATGGGGTGCTACTGGATACACGTCTCGGTCACCTCTTGTTTGCAGTGACGGTACTTTAACAGATTTCAATTACATTTCTGGTGTATTATGACCCGTGGTTCTACCCTTTATTCGCGTCCTGCGAAATCGTACGTTAAAGCAGGATAATGCACGACCGCATTTTGCTGGTTTTGTAAGGATCTTCCTTGACACGGAAAATGTTCTCCTGTTGCCCTGGCCTGCACGTTCAACAGATCTTCCACCAATAGAAAACGTCTGATCTATGGTTGCCGAGCGACTGGCTCGTCATCATATGTCAGTAACTACATTTGATGAGCTGTGGTATCGTGTTGAAGCTGCATAGTCATCTGTACCTGTACATGCCATCCAACCTTTGTTTGACTGAATGCCCAGACGTATAAGTGTTGTTATTATTGCCAGAGGTGGTTGTTTTAATACTGATTTCTCTGGATCTATGCACCCAAATTTCTTGAAAATTAAATCACGTGTTATTTTTCTGTAATATACGAACTTGTCCAATATATATTTTGTTATCTGCATTTCTTCTAGGTGTCGACTCACACTCTTCATGATATCTCCGTAGCTCTTAGATATACTGCAGTGTTTCTCGAACTGTGGGGCGTGACCCCCTGGGAAGCGTGGTTTTTGAATTACTAGACTTACTGCAATGTTCTTCAAACTATTTTGAGTCACGGAATCCCTAGAACTTAAAGGTTGTTTTGTGGAACCCCTAGAGCTAGAAAGTATTTTCCTGAAACCCCATTTCATAGACATACTTCGAAGAATATATCTCAAAATAATATCAGTGTATTAACATATTATAGGCACTTTATGTAAAGGCAATTGAAAAAATATTGCATTTGTTATTAAGAATTTCCAATCTATTTTTTTAAATATAGTTTATCCATTACTAATATTAATTTATGATTGAAGAGTCACCTAGCCATGCATTATATTTAGTAACTGTGGAATATGATGGTATTTTTTACTCACAAACTGTTGAAGTCTAGGTCTATTGAAATTAAATGCAATCGTATTACATATTCTGAGTTTAAGTTGTTTTCATGCTTTATTTTTAAGCCATTTACGTTGAGAAATATATTTCACTTAAACACAGTGTTCTGGAAAGCATTAAAATGCTTTTAGCTGTGTGAAATATCCGTGTATTTTGCATGAATATGACTTAAAATTAGAAACTGTTCTTGCTTAAATTTAGATTTTAACATCAGCTCTGTTGACATATTGTTCCATTTCCTTCATTATAGGTGTTGTTTTCCACAAATGTGAAACGGTGAATTTTTTCATTGGAAAATTATTTAGTTTTGCAAGAAATTGTGCTAAGTAACGAGTATAAAATTATCTCCTGAAACCTGAGAAAATAGACAATATAATATTCACAATTATATATATATATATATATATATATATATATATATATATATATATATATATATATACATATATGTATATATATATATATATATATATATATATATATATATATATATATATATATATATATATATATATATATATATATATATATATATATATATATATATATATATATATATATGTATATATATATATGTATATATATCTATATATGTATATATATGTATATATATATATGTATATATATATATATATATATATATGTATATATATATATATGTATATATATATATGTATATATATATATATATATATATATATATATACATAAAACCCTCGCGTGTGTGTTTTAATATTCTTTTATTATATTATAAAAAAGTTTAAAAGGCGTGCAAAATAAAGTTATATATAAATAAAATCTTCGGTTTTAATCAATTGGGGGATGAACTTAAGATACTTGTAAATATACAAACTTCATAGATAACGTGAATCTTTTTTGCATACATATTTATTTCTTCTCGGTTTTTTTATTGTGACTCGTTGAACACCTGGCCAGGCCTTGTGGAACCCCAGCGTTCCGTAGAACACTGTTTGAAGACCACTGACCTACTGTGATGAAATTTGGTAGACGGTTATAGTTTTTTTTTTTGTTTGTTAAATTGCAATCCTCTAAGAAGTGGATTTAGGTAAATCCTTTCTCAAAGGTGATTACGGAGCTTATGGATAAAAAATTTCCATTTTTGACTATAAATTTTTAAATTTGGCATGCATGTTTATTTTGTTGTGTAAAGATTTACTAAACATGCGTTTTGCTGAAATCCACTTTGGAGGAGTGTATAAAAAAGAATTCTATCTCCCTCAGTTTTAGAAATTCAAGTCATGTTCTTTAAAATGAAGAGGTGACATTTATAAGTATGTTTTTCATTACATTCAAACAGGTGAACAGTACATATTAGTATAATAGCATGAAATACCTAGTGAAGCTATCGAGTAGCGGATAGTATGTATAGAAAAATACATTGTTTAATTATATATATATATATGTAAGGATAATTAAATTAGATTAATAATTATATTCTCTGTCTAGCACTTGACTCATCTTTCTCAGTTCACATCTTCAAGTATCAAACTAATCACTCATTTATTTCTTCCGAACATATGGCCTAGCCAATAAACATGTCTAATTCCAGATCGTTAGATTTAATAGTCACCAAATGTCAGCATTAACTTTCAAATACCCTCTTCAGATCCGCGATACTTACCACATGTTTTTCAAGGGTTATTCATTTTAACCAAAAATAGTGGCGTGCTTTCTTACTCCCTGCTCTTAGCGTCAGAATAGATGTAGAAACGATTGAATAAAGATCGTCTTTTCATTTTTCTAACTTTTAATCTGATTCTGTTTTCAAAATCATGACAGAATTAAATCCGGCAGGATTTTATTTGCCAGTAAATTTTAAATCTTAACTTAAAATTATTCTTAATAGAAAATAACTTTAATATAAAACTAACACCAAAGAACGTAATAACTGATATGGAGAATTTGAGTGAATACCAAATGTACCGTATGACTATATATGAAGACGTCGGATTGCCGGAATAAAAAATGATACGAACAATAAAAAAACGCTCAAGTAATCCTCGGAAGAATATCGCTCTTAACAACAAGAATAAGGCAGTGTTTACCGCCGAACGTTATTTCTACCGATGTTGAAGAGACCAGCAAGTTTGCCATGAAAGAAGCAACTTTCGAATGGCGAAAATAGAAACAAACCAAAAAGAGAAGCGTGAATTCCCTAACTCAGTGATGAAAGACGTCAATCCCTTCCACCAGAAAAAAATATGTTTTTCTTCTACGAATAGTATTGTGAATTAGTTCTAGTCATACAATGATGGAAAGACCAATTATGAAAGAAAAATAAAAGGAAAAAAATCTTCTTCGCCGGAAAATCTGTACGGTAATACTGTGAAATAGTGAAGTACCAACATGGAAAGAAAAATAAATAAAATTTTACTATTGAAATAAAGTGACAACAGCATCTGGATTACCGTTCACCAAAGGTTTCTACCGTTGCAAAGAGGGGGTAAGTTTAATTGTATATTTCCAATTTTAGTAACATTGAAGTAACTGAGTTTTGCTGAACAGAACTTTACGAAAAAGAATAATATATGATATGATATGATATTTAATTTTTATAATATAGTTGTTTTATAAATGAGATTTTCTTTATATTTTAATTGAAAAATAAAGTATGTAGGTTTTGTCATACAAAATTTTGAGAAATTTTAATATTCTTCTCATAATTTTATCTTAAGATGCCGATTGAGTTAACAGTTATGATAGAAATTGGTGTTTTAAAGTTGAAAGATATAAATTAAGCTTTTAGAGAAATGACTCTAATGTACTAATACTAATGATATTGATCTTGATAAGAAACACAAGTAAATTCACGTTACATTCTTTTTTCTCCATGTTAAATATTTTATTCAGCAATAATCTTATTGTATGTCATTTAATTTTTTTTTTTCATTCTGAAATTGTGTGTTTTGATATACCGGCCATATATCAGGATTCACTATTTCTTAAAATTTTTCTTATCTAAAGTAAAAATAATTTAATAACTTGAAGCTTATTTTGGATATTATACAGTGGATAAAGGATAATACAATCATTATAATTTTGTATATGTCTCGAAACATTAAGAGGACAAACGTGTTTAGTTTGATATGTATACCTCTTATTGTTTCTTATTAGCATCCCTGAACATCTGTAATTTCATTACAGATTTCTCAGAATGATGTGTTTAAAATTAAGTAATGTGATACAGTTTATATTAGTGAATGTGAGAAGTAAGAGAAACTCAATAATTTTTGTCTATGAAACGAATTTTTAAAAGGTTACGGAAAGTTTCAAAATATTGTATGCGATATTGTTAATTTACAATGAAAATTGAGAAAATGTTCATAAATACTAAAAGTGATTACTGAAGTGAGTCCACTTTTCTGACTCACAAATAATAAAAAAATAGCTCTTATAATTCTCATATTCCTATATTCTTATAATTTTTACATTTTTATATTTTATAACACATATGAAATAAGAGATATCGTTTATTCTGTTGAATACTGCACATATAAGTTGCGTGTTGTACACTGTTTTCATATTATTAATAATTTAATTTTATTAGTGTGTATGTTTTTTTTATCTTTTTAAAAAATGTGTTTCATATATGCAAAATTTAGTGTAACAATGTCTCCAGTGTAGATTTTAGTACAAATTTATCATTTTAACATTTCTATGATAACATGTATTTTTACATTTACTATCTTATTGTTTGATATGATATTATTTTCCAATATAAATTTTTTTGAAAACAATATCTACTAGCTATAATACGAATCTATTATTATGAAGGAATAGGAAAAAATGCGAGCTCTTATTCTAGATGTCGAATAGATTTGAACAAGCTAATCTTCAATTATATGTATGGAAATTAATTTTTATCAATTAATATTTTGGAAGTGTCATTATTGTGTTTGTTGTTATAGTTACGTTTATTGTATTGCATTTTCATTTTAGCATTCCTACTGCTTAAATATTTCTACTGTATGTAATATGTCTTTCTAAATAATGTTATGTATTGTTTTGTGCTTGTTGAAAATTGATTAAGTTTGTAAAGAGAGAAAAAACCATGCCATGACTCCCTTTTAAAATTGGGGGCAAATGTAAGGTCAATTAAATTCGATTAAAAATTAAATTTCCTACCTAGCACTTGACACATCTTTCTCAGTCCACATCTTCGAGTATCAAACTAATCACCCATTTATTTCTTCCGAACATATGGCCTAGCCTATAAACATGTCTAATTCCAGAACGTTAGATTTAATAGTCAACATATGTCAGCATTAAATTTCAAATACCCTCTTCAGATCCGCGATACTTACCACATGTTTTTCAAGTGTTATCCATTTTAATCGAAAATCATGGCATGCTTTTTTACTCCCTGCTCTTAGCGTCAGAACAGATGTAGAAATGATTGAATAAAGATCGTCTTTTCATTTTTCTAACTTTTAATCTGATTCTGTCTTCAAAATCATGATATATATATATATATATATATATATATATATATATATATATATATATATATATATATTAGGCTTTATAATCTTCAACCTTTTTTGTTAATCTACTTCAGGTTAGTTCTGAAACCTACTTTTTTGTTATTACTTTGCTCTCATATTTTATATTTAGAGATATTTCTATTTTTCTGTTCTTACATTTATTTTTTATCTTTTCGGTATTTTAATTTACTCTTTTAGTTTTAAATATATGCGTCCAATAAATAATTTTTTTATCTGAAGCCAAATTGCAATTCGTTGAATATTATTTAATATTCTGCACTCATTTTAAAAAAGTGTTTTGCTTGCAAGCTAAATTTAGATTTTAAAAGTTTATTCTGAGTGAGGAAAGAGTATTTCACATAATATTAAATGATGACTGAAAAAGATGTTAAGAGAGGTTGGCTACGCATTCGAGTAAACATTATTTCTAATGAATTTTATTTAAACTATCCAATTAATAGACAATTCATCAAAATAAATTGTAAGACTATTCAATAATCGCGCTTAATAATAAAACTAACCCCTCAGCATGTACAATCAGGTGACTTTTCTAATAATTTAATTTATATATAGACATAGATATAAATAAAATTTTTAATGTTTGAAAAAGCATATATAACGTGTTACTTAAGATTTATTATAAATGTAGCACAGAATTTTAAATTGTTCGATTATAATCGTGTGCATATATTTTATTGATAACTATTAGTTATGCGTAAGGCTACATATATTCATATGATCATTTTATGATTCACAGCTTTCTTCGAGCTAGAATCGTGCTCAAAAGCAAAGAAAAATATTTATAAACATAACTTTAATTTAAATATCGCATTTACTTGATGATAGGGCATGAATACATTTTTCAGTCAATAAATAAATAAATAAAAGTACTATTCTAAATATCTTTTTTGCTTTGTAAAATTATTTTTGAAGAAATCCCTTAACTCTCATTAATGGTGTAGTGAACCGGAAACAGTACTTCCATTTTTCTTTTCCCACCCCAACACATTTGAAAAACTTACCACGACATCAAATAAAATCTCTCTCTCTCACTGATAATTTTCTTTTCTTTTTTTTTCATTTGATAATACATCCCCGCTTTACCTGTCAGCATCAAAACGCTCCCGGTTTTCACCATACGTTTCTCTTTGGAATACCATTTTATCTCTCAAATTATCTGTTAGTCAGCAGATTACTTGCCGGAAGGAGTGTAACGAGCCGACTAGTGATCGATCATCACGGGCATTGACGAATTGTGGTTTACGGAACACTGCGCTAGCTATGGATGGGGATTTTTGCCAGAACAAAGGGTGTCCGTACACACGCGCGAGCAATGGTAGATATCTTTCGTGAGTGTAACCATTTTTTTGGTGAGAAAGAAGAAGCCGAGAGAAATATTTGTCAAAATATTTGGCGTTTGAAAGTGAATATAAATATGATAATTTGTCTTTAGTTTGAAGAAGTATTGTTGAACTTTAAAACTCATCAAGTTTATTTTACAAAAAGGGGATATATTTTGAAGGAATAAATGTTTGTATTATCATATATAGTTTTTAGTTTAATTTAACTTATTACCCCAGGACATATTTTAAAATACGGTTTTGTTATAGTATCATGAGCATTTTATTGCATTCAAGTAAAGATTCTTTTCACGATTTATTTTGAAAAATTTGGAATTCTTTTTAAAAAAAATATTTAATCTATATGAAATTTATGCTAAAATAAGTGAGACTGTTAAAGAAGATGATTTCCTCCAGTGGTCTATTGTAGAGAAGAATAAGCTTTTTCTTGATTAATTAATCCCAGAGAAAAATATATTACAGCTACGTTATCCCGGTTGTTTTCTCTCTAAAAAGGAAAATCCGTGGTTTTAAAAAAGACTTGGAATTCCGTATTTCTTGTTACTGCTGCACTGATTCGAAGTAAGCATTGAGATAAAACAGCTTTTTTATTCAACCATTGTCGAACACATCTTAACAGAGAGACAAACCAAAGGCATCTGCTCCGATTCTTAATTAGATTGCATATTTATTTCTAAAACTGCTAGTCATCATTGGTTTCGTTTGGAGAGTAAAGCGCGCAAACGTATAAACGAAGAATATAAAAATTAATGAGCTGGAATTGGAATATAATTTTCGGTATGTCTTTTCTGAGAAATGATTAGCTGTTTAATTTAAGACTCAAATATGATGGGAAAATAAATGTTATATGAAAATATATTTTAATTTAGGTTATACAAATTAATTATTCTTGCATGTATGTATATATATATATATATATATATATATATATATATATATATATATATTAAATAGCTGTAAATCTAAATAGGCATAAAATAATCTATAAGACGGTATGTATGTGTATACGTAATTGCCGTAAATCTAATAAAAGCTGAACAATAAATTGAAACATAACAAAACGGTAGACAGTACCGGTCAAAATAAACAGGTCATTGTAGTACTCTTGACTTTAGGAACTAAGATAGTAGAGTTAATCATAGTTTAAAAGTCAGTTGACCATTCCATTTTTTTATGCCTGTACAACTGCGCTGATTAAAATTGAAAGTAGTGGAAGAATAACTTTGTGAAAATACTAAATAATATGAGTAATTAATAGTAAAAGATTAATACTTTAAATATTGTATATAAGAAAATTTCTTTATACCAAATACCATATAAGCATATTAATCTACATACCATAGCCAGGAAATAAAGAAATCGAAAAAAAAACCCAAAATAATTTTAATATCAATTGAGCACATCATGCGTTAAAAATAAAGCAAATCCAGCCAAAGGAAAACTGTATCGCGCATAACGAATTATAATTAAAATACTTTAAAGCAAAACATAAATATAGCTAAAAAACATTAAAAATATAAAAACAAACTTTAAAATATTTATTGCTAGGTAAAGACTACATAAAAAATCAATAATAGTCTGAATGAAAACAAAAATTTTCAAAATAATAGTAACCTATGGGGCATCTTGTTAACGTATATAGAAATGAAAGTAAAAACAATTTTAAAAAAATTTTGAAACAAGTTAGTAATACTGAACCTTTTTTTTTTAGAAATGTAATTATAAAGAAATTTAAGAGGGCATGTCATGATGTAAGCAAAAATTCAATATAATATATATATATATATATATATATATATATATATATATATATATATATATATATATATATATATATATATATATATATGATTAATAAATAATATATATTAATTATAACTATTTATTAATTATTCAATATTAATTATGATTTTATGATGAACTTGAAAAGTCATGACCTAATATTTTGCTTCTTAAGAAATTCATAGTCACATTGCTTTTAATTATAAAAAAACTTCTTTCCGTATTAATTTTTGTTTTTTAAAAGAAGAAAAATGACTACTTGGAATGAACTTGAATGTTCAACATATTAAAAGAGTTTGAAAAAATGTAACGATATACTTTAAAACCCTTATTTTAAAATGTTATTACAGTTTTTATAATAAAATAAGAAAGGAGGGGGTGGCAATCACAAGGAATTATATTTTTTAATATTTTGGGGGAGGGGGCAATGAACCTCATTTTTTTGCTAAATTCATTGGAAAAATATTTTCATATGTTTAAGATTTAATAAAATGTTTTTTTTATAAATCTTCTAATCGTGTGCTTTTAATTTTTATTAAATCCACTTTTGGAAGCTTAAAAATATATATTAAACAAATTTTGAAATAAAAATAATGTTTATGAAATTAGTTAGTAAAAGTTCCTTTTAAGAATACAAGGTACCCTTTTTCAAAAATTTTTTTGGAGACAGTTACAGTAAAAATAATTGATGTTTTATATTTAGATTATATTATTAAGCTGATTCTGTAAGTAAAAAGTCAGTTTGACCAGCCATTATTTTACAATTTTAAAAAAAATTATTAATTTGTGTAGTTTTTTTTCAAACTCTTATAAAATACTCAATTTTTTCATTTGTTTGGTTATTTTAAGTTATTTATGTTTCTTAGGTTATTACAAAGAAAAGTTAGAATCAATTTGAAAATCTATTGCCTTATTGATTTTTAATAATTATTTTTCTAGAAAAACCTGGAAAAAATACGAAATTTTTTAAAATATCAACTTTAGCATTTCTTAGAAAAATAACTGAAGAACTCAACACTAAATCCATACTAACTTTTATAAAATATACGTTTGGGAGTATATAGAAAATTTTAAAGCTCTATCTTAAACAGAAAAAAAGCCTTGGGGATTAAAAAACACTTGCACCTTCAAAATTTAAAGTCTGAGAAAAACGCATTTAAAGTTGGTAAAGTCATAAACAAAAACTTATAATGCTCGTAAAACTCAAAATATTTGATACGTTATTTTCCAAAGTATGTTCTACATTAAGAGGACATAGTACCTTTCGAAACCAAAAATTGTACATTTCGACATACTTTTTCGATTCAACATAAATCAATGATTTTTCCATATTCTTTTGGGGTTTTTTTTACAATTTATACAAAACAGTTCAAAGTTTAAAATACTTAATCAATTTTTGCTTTTAAGTTGATAAAATTTTTTTAAGAACACAAAATATGCATACAAAAATTTAAAAAAAAAACTTACCTTCTGTTACCCGCAAGATAACTTTTGAAAAATGTACTGTAGAATCTTCATTTATGTACCAAATTAAAGCTAAATAAAGTCTTTGTTCTGTAAACCTCAAAATTTAAATTTCTACCACATTTAAAAAAATCTAAAAATTTAGAAATCATAAAATTTATAATAAGTATTTTTTTCCCATCTATCATGTTATAAAATAAAATCTATTCATTCCATTAACAAATGTGAGGTTCACAGAATAAAAAACAACAAGTACAATACCCATATAAAATTATAGAACTCTACAATTAAAACTTTTTTTTTAATCTTGCGGGAAAGTATGAAAAATAGAAACTGAGAAAATCACGTTTAAACAATGCAATGTAATTTTATACAAGAAAATACAATTATTTAATGCTTAAAATTCACCCGCTTCATACGTTACACCTTATATTTCAACAAAATGCTCATGCATGGCTTTTTTTCGCATTCTCAAAGCCCTACGAGCATCTAATGTTGAAGACCTAGACTTCATTTCGGCTTCTTTTATTCGAACATTATCAGATTGAAAGGCATAAGTGACAGAAAAATGCCCTAATTTACAACACAGATGTTTCATAATATCCAAACGACCAGCCATTCCATCATTATACATTATTACTGCCTCATTCACTGCAACATCAACTATTCTCTTGGAAGATCCTGATTTTTTCGGGCAGTATTTCCATACCGTCGAGTTGAAAGACTCATTTGAGTTCTGAGTCTTTCCCCCTAAGCATTTTTTCAATAACTTAGGTGAGGATAATTCTGCAAATATTGGTTTTACTGCATCCATAACAGAGGTTGGCACAATACTGTTATGTTTGTATGATGTATTTTCTGAGGATTTCGCCTTTTGGTAACTACACCATGAGGACGCACCAACCGGGCAGAAGTAATGCATTGGTTCTTTGTCTGTTGAGCGGTAATGGCAATAAATGGCCCAAATGGATTTACGCATATCATCTGTGGAGCTGCAGTTCTCACGTATAGCATTTCTGTAGTATATTATATGTCGTGATCTTATCAATTAATTTATCCGTCAGGCGATTTTTTCCACTTATACTTTTGCCGTCTGATAGTTTTTTCCCACGATTCACCAATTTCAGCCTACGAAGTCTGGCACCCATTCGCTTCTGTATATGTCCAACACATTTAGTTTTTTCTAAATTGTACGACACCGTATTTTGAAGCTCTGGGAATGTTTTAGCGTCACCATCACCAATATATTTCACATATTTGGCATTTCGTTCCAATAATGATCGTTTAAAAATTCTCTTCATTCCCTCCACTTCCATTTTATTCGAAGAACCAGAATGATTTTTGACACAATATGGTTCATGGCTTTTTTCCATTCTTGATATGCTGTTCCATATTTTAGACTTTTCCACCGATCACAGCCTTTGTAATATGATGATAAAACTTCAACATCAATAACTTTACCAGTTATATCTCCAATAATGCTACAGACACCAATACGAGATGTATGGCCCAGAGTTTTCCAAGTTCCATCACCACTAACACAAATTTCATTTGTTTCGGATGCTGCAATCTCTTCTTTTGCCGCTTTATTCATCGAAGCAACAGCTACAATAGAACTGGCTGATTTTATATTATTTAAAATCCTATCATAGGACTTTTGTGAAACCGGTGGAGGCAAATCCATCACCGAACAAAAAGTTTTAATTCCACGTAGACCAACCCCTAGTGCACTCATAGCATATGTAATGCGGGTGTTTATTTCATAGTCATGGTTATTTGACTCGAACACCGGTGAACTTTTAAAAGTTGATTGCATAGCACATGAATTACAATCAATGTAAAATTCTGATACTAATCCAAACAGAACCCTATTTTTTCAGCTCTGCTTTTGAGCCACAGTAAAAGCATACTAAATGTTTTGAAATTTCTTAGAAAAAAATATCCAGATTTATTAATCAATACCTCTTACTTTCATTGGAGATGCTTTGATAGGAATCGCTATCTAAACACAGTTTCTTAGATGAAGCAGATGTCACATCGACAGTTACCGGCTCTAATATTTTGTTTTTGGAATGTTGATTCCCACAAAAACGTCGTTTCTTTCTTCTATAATCCGTAGATCTTCTAGCGGATTTACTACTCATATTTATATATGCACAAAAATGGATAATCAAATGAAAAAATTAATGGTTACTCAATATACTTTTACGAAAACTGTTATGAAACGAGGTAGACTTTAGCAAGCAAAAACAACAGCGCAGTAGAAATACAAACGTAAATAAACATCTGCTTGAATTAGAAATGTGTTGAGTTGTAGATATACTTCTTCTATCAAAAGACAATTATAAATATAATTGAAAATTTCAGAAAAAAATGCAATAATATATTCCCGGTCGAAAGTGAAACTTAGGAGGCGTGGTTTATTTACATTCCATTTAAAGAGCAAAGTCTCTTTAGACATTTACATTTTTTCTTGTACAGAACGTAATAATTATCGGATTTTGACGAGGTTTGTTTTAAAATGCTCCAAACAGTTCAAATTATTTTTTAAAGTATTTTTGAAAAATCGATAAATTGAAGGTTTAAAGGTACTATGTCCTCTTAAAGCACTATGTTCATTAAATATGACTGAAAATGTTATTTTTAATTGAAAATATATTTTTGCTTAATATTGACAGCATTTGTTAAGACATCAGTTTATTCAGCCTTACCTTAATCTAATATTTTCACAAAAGTTTTTAAGGTATCCGACTACGTTTGGAACCGAGATTTTGAAAAAGCGTATACATGTATAATATTTATTATATTTAGTGTCACTTAGGTTAGAAGATGTATATAAAATTGTTTTAAGAATAGTATTATAATAAAAAATTATTTAAGTACTATATTTTGACAAAAAATGAACGTAGAATGACCCATTTTCAAAATGTTCTCCTTTTGTGAAAAATGCTTCTATTATAATAATATTCCGCCTGTATATAGCTCAGACCTCCGTACAGAGGCTCAACTACAATTTTTGAACTATATATCTTAGAAGTGGGTCTATCCATGTTTTACCACAACAGAGCGGATAAATTTTAAGAAAAAAACGTCGATAATTATTTCAATTGGTTGTAACTCTGAAAATAATAAGAAATTTTCAAAAATCATAGTGTAACTTCTGTACAGAGGTCTGAGCGATATAGAGGCAAAATATTATTATAATAGAAGCATTTTTTACAAAAGGAGAACACTTTGAAAAAAAAAATGTTATTCTAAGTTAGTTTTTTGCCGAAATATATTGTATTTAAATAATTTTTTTTGTCAAAAGGTCTTTAAAACAATTTTATACATATATTCTAATCTAAGTTACACAAAATATCATGAAAATTATCCATTTATGTGCTTTTTTAAAATCATTGTTCCGAACGTAGTCGGATACCTTAAACACGAAGCATTTATGTACAAAAAAATAATGATACTAAGTTTAGCTAAAAATAGTCAGGTTTGTCCATATAATTTAATTTTTATCAGTTTTAATTAGGAGCAGCTTAGGAAGTTTTAGCTCTTGTCGTACGACTTTAAAATACTAAAATATAGTACTACGATATGTTTAGTATAATATAGTTTGGTATATATATATATATATATATATATATATATATATATATATATATATATATATATATACACATCAAGGAAATATTCAGTTATATCTGCAACATTTGAATTCAGAATACTTGTATTAGGAAGTCTAATTGCAGAATCAGCTGAAGACTGATTTTTAGAAACATCATTTTTAGTAGTATTCCATCTCTTCGAAACATTGTTTCTCACAGAAACCTGAGAAAGCATTTGCCATGGCATTTTCTCTATGGAAAAAATTAATGATATAGCTTTTAAGTTATATAAACTATTTTTAAAGCAAAAATTGCTCATGAAATTAATCTTAATTAATTAATTATGAGAACTCAAAAAAACTTAAAGCATAATCAAGCATAAATGATTTTAGTAAGGGAAATTGGAATTAATAACTATTTCAAACTAATAGCTCAAAAATATTTTTAATTAATTAAATTTAAGAGTGGAAATGATTTAAAATGAAGCCGAAACCAAAACCAATGTTCATAAAACTTCAAATATCTTAAAAACTAATTTGCTAACATGTCTAAAATTTCGTGGCAAGCATCTCAATGATATGGACCACCAAAAAATGCAAAAATAATTTTTCGGTAAAAATGAATTTTTTAGGGCACTGTGTAGTCTTAAAACGTTTTATTTATTCTAAAATGTTACGTAACTGTTTTTATCTTCTTTAAAAAGCTTTGTTGCTTAGATGTTTTCTTACTTTATAGAAAAACTTTTGTTTAATATTATTTATTTGAATCTTTTATGGTATTGAATATTTAACAAAGCGATAAGTAGGAGAAAGTGAGCAGCTTCTGTTGGTCAAAAAGACTGGATTCTTTGCCTGCAGGCCTTAGCTGAGCATAATGCAGTGGTCTTCACGCCTTGGGTGACTCTTCAAGGCGAAGTACTCTCCGGACGTACTTCGCCCGTTACGCCCTAGGGTCCGGGATGGGGAAGCAATGACGAATGACGCAATATTTTGGTCTCGATACCGATCAAAACGGTTGACTCTTTAGTTCAAAAGAACGAAATTCACAATGAAGTATAAGCAAATAAGAGCGATCAGTTGCGGTGGGCGGGAAGCATACTCGTTTGTTATTGTCTTGTCTTCGTTACGTCGTGAACTACAATTGCGAACGATGCAAAGTTTCTCTACGCATTGCATAGTCAGTTTCTTTAGCATAACTGCATTTTAAAGTTTATTTGTGTTATATTTACGATTTTAACTGTTATTCACAATATGGGTAGTTCAGCAAAAAAATGTGCAACCCAGAATTCCAAACTTGATGGGCGGAGACAAATATGACAAAGTGGTTTGTGTTTTATGATCTGGAGTAGCGGTATGCAGAACATGACCTGTGAAACGACATTTTGTCACAAATCACAAACACTTTTGTCAAAAAAGTGAGCCAAGGCAAAAATGTTAGTGGCAAGTGCAATGAAAGACAGAAATGTAAACAGTCAACGTCTATGATTAAATATGCTAGCAAAAATTTTCAAGCTTCCAGTTATTCGGCAGCAAATGATTGATTGGCATTGTAAACCTTTTCAAGAGGGAGAATTTTGAAGGAAGCCTGGTTAGCATGCACGTCCTCACTTTTTGATGATTTTGTTAATAAATATACGATGATTCAGTGCAAAGATATTCATCTACCTCGAAACACAATAAAAGAAAGAATCCTAAAACTGGGCGAAAATATAACAGATCAACAAAAGAATGATAGTAACTCGTTTTCTTTTTTATTGCTGCCTTGACTAAAACTGCAAGTTTAGCTACTTTTGCTCAATATCGTGTTGGAAATACCATAAAAAAATAATTGCAATAACATCGTTGTTAACCTATAAAGAGTAAATATGGAGGGCAAAACAGTGGTTTTTTTTAGTTTATTTAAAACAGACGTAGGACATTCGATTCTTGAAGGCCACTACATTATTCACCAACACGCCTTGTGTGTTAAGAGAGAGCGGTTTAACATCTCTTTAATAAGCAAGGCTTTAAATAAGCACAAATTTGATGCTTGTTGGATGAAATCAACTCTATGTATAACGGATTACTAATGTACAGGGTGGGACACATAAAAGTGGCCCAGACGAACCTAGAACTCTGTTCTCCGGGATAGTTTATTTGCTTTTCCTTGTACAATAGTGTGTTCGCTGGTTGAGCTGCGGGATGCACATCATACATTTGTTGACTACTTGGAAGAAATCAAACTCTCTCTCTCTCTCTCTCTCTTTTTCTGCAAAATGAGTGAAATATTGAACAGTACCAACAGTTATTGGATGCTATGTGACTTTCAAAAATGATGTTTTTTTACAGACATATGAGCTAATATTCCAATGAATTGAACATAAATCTTCATGGCACAGATTAAACAATTATCGTCAAGATGGGTCTCATTCACGCTTTTGACTAACTGCATGTTTTCAGAAATGATATTATTACAAGAAACTACAAGTAAATCCCAAACTTGAATAAAAAAAAGTGTCAAAAATTTAGATGTCCAAGAGAAACCAGATGAAAAAGAATTTATTTCCATAATTTATTCTTCAATCAAGTTATTTTCGCCGATATTTTCCAAGTTCAAAAATTATCGGAAATGCTCAAGTTTATTATGTACCCTGATGTGACTTCATTTGATAAACAGAACTTGTCCCAATTCGATTGGTTCAAAATTGAAAAATTTGAAATACAACTGTTTGATTTCCAGTTTTAAACAATATGGATTAGAAAAAATATTGAAAAAAGGAAAAGTTGTAATTGATTGAAACACACACAGAAAAGATTGAAAAGCAATATAATTAAAAAAATGAAAGAAATTTTCGAAACATCGAATTCAATTCCAGGTACATTTAACTGTTTGAAGAAGCTGGATAATGCTACTTTAACCATATTTTTATTTACCTATGTCTACGAGTCCTTATTGTTAGAGATTAATAATGTTAAGAGCTGGCCTGGAAACCATTTGGCAGACCCATTCGGCATGTATTCAGCTGAAAGTATCATCTTAGAATCCTAATATTAATTATTTGTCATCTAATCTGCAACTACAGAAGTCATACTATTAATTTAATTCGAATTACACGTATATCAAAAACACATTTACTACTTATACAGTGCAAAATGTATTCGTAGTAAATAAACATTTTCAAATTGTTAGTATTTAGTTTTATTATTTTCCCAAAATCACTAGTCAAAATTATCGGCACGCCTATATATCATTAAATAATTCTTTACAAAAAGGGCACATTGGTTCCTAAAGGTTCGCCAACCCAGCCCAAGGTACACCCTCTCGCCGGCAATGGGCACATTTGGAAGGACTAGAGGAGTAAACATTTTGCTGGAAGTCAAATGTGAATGTGGCTCTCAGGCTGATCTGGTTACACTAACAGATAAAGTACCTTAAATGTCTTTCCTTTCATAATTCTAGAAAAATCCCCCTCACTTGTAAAAAATGCTATGACCAACCAGGTTCACCGAATCACATTCTGAGTTGCATTGGACATTCTAAGGGGTCTTAGCAACCGATCCCTTTAATACCGTATTTACTCGATTCTACCGAGCTAATTTGTACTGTCACCTGTAAGGTGCTCAAGGCCAAGCCCAACTACAGGCGTACTTCTAGCCCCTTCCCACGATGAATTCCACAACAACATAAAACTCGATTATAAGGGGCCTCGTTTCTAAGCCGCACCCAAAATTCTCAGAATGTCTTTGTGAAAGAATGTTGTCATCGGTTTTAAGCCGCGCCCCCAATTCTTGGTACGTTTGGGGGAAAAACTAAAAGAAAAGGCGCGCGTAAAAGTTTAATCAATATCTGATACTAGAGAAATTTCTTAAAAAATGTTTATTGAGAAATAATAAAAGAAGTTAATAATTATAATGTATTTTATCCCTGTAATAAAGACTTTCAAATACATATATGAAATTGTAATTACTCTGACCATCAGTATCTTGTTTCGAAAAGGATTCGCCATTCCCATTGTCATAGCTGACTTCGGAACGGGTGTTGGCGTCACCCATTTCCCACAAAGCGTCGTCTTCCGTGCCAGCCAATCCATTTTTATGTAATTTTTTTTAAAAAAATAATTCATAAGAAGAGTTCGAAATAATTATTAAAGACTATTGAACAAGTACAAGCAAAAATGCTGTCATTTTCGCTATGCCACGATGTATATTTGTTTCATCCGTGTAAAACTGTTAGTGGACGCTGCTCTGCTTCCGTTTTTTTCTTCTTTTTCTGTATATAAAATTGTCTTTCTTTTCTTGCGTCAAAGTGAACTCGTCTTAAAGCTATATTACCGATATATTTGATATTTAGGTAATTAAAATAAAGTGTATAAAGAACACACTTTCCTTAATAAGAGCAGACAACGATGCTTGGAATAGACTGAATACTGGAAATAAACTGTGGAATGGTATGCGCGTAATCAATGCAAGTAACCAGAATGGATGCTACATTTTTCATCTTGAATGAGGGAAAAATTTATTCAACGAATAGGTTTGCCTTCGATTCTAAGCAGCAGCTGATTTTAAGCAGCATTAACACTGAAAAAGTAGTGCAACTTAGATTCGATTAAATACAATATTATAGATTTTTGCAGGTCAGCAGTCTGTAACTGATCTGACATATGTCAGATCCTTCGAGGATAAGCAACAACAACAACATGGAATTCAATGTAATTTAGAGATACATATATAGATTTTCTTAAAATTATATAAACATTTACAAAGCTCTTGATCCCAGTGACAAACGAAACATATTATATGAAGTCAAAAACAATAAGTAGAAAAAATGAGTCAGTCATTTGTATTAAAGTCTTTAGTATACAATTTTGTGTTATCTGATAACTAACAATACAGATTTTGCTGCAGAAAAATTAATGACCCGAATCGCATCAACCAATCGATACTAACTGCGCTGAAAAAAATTGGGCTTACTCTTTGATCTCAGAAATGAAATAAAATCCACGTTATTTTTACAATACTCTTAAAACAGCGTTTCTTAAACTGTGGGACGCGCCACTTGCAGGGGGGGCCGCGATAACCCTGTGAGGGTGGCTCGAGCATATTGAAAATAAAAGGTTTAAAAAATAATTTTTTGGAAGAAAGTAAAAAAAAAATGCTTCCTGACATAATAAAAAATACACATTTACACTGATATAATGTATATATAAAACTCGTGATCATCAAAAATAAAAGGTTCCACTCCAAACGTTCATTAGCTATCTTGGATCCTATAACCAAATAAAAAAAGACATTTTGTTTGCTTTGCTGTAATCCCACGATGTGATATTTTTATTACGTTTCTTTTAGCCCCTAAAATACTACTTTTGACTATCATACATTTGACCTTTACTGGTATGTTTCACTCCGTCCCTTATTCTTTTACGAAAGTTGTAAATAATATTTTTATGTTGCTTTTTTCCCATGTGAATGAGTTTTATGATATATGGATAAGCATATTAAGCACTTTGAAGGATTATTTGGCCAAGGTGTATTTTTATGAGTATTTTGAAACATATAATACATAATGAAAAACGTTTTACACAATTATTTTTTTAGAACTGACATCGATATTTTTATATTGAGTAAATACACTTTTAATATTGGAGCAGTCGCCTGAGATGCAGAATCAACCCACGCTCACGAAATTGTTAATTCTGGGAACACTCTTTATTCATTAACAGGGATCTTGAGAGTATCCTCCTATTAGACAGTATTAATGGGAACTTTTCCCTCATTTGAAGGAATTAGCAAATTTGCAATTAAAAAAAGGGTTTTATTTAGGTTTTTGGAAAGGTTTTATATGTGGGTAGAGGCTCTATCCACTGCCCACATAGAACAGAAAATGACCTAGAAATGTTCGCTTTTCTCCACACTTAGAATCATGTGAGAATGTTGTGGGTCGGAAATATAAACACACTTTGTTTACAGTATGTGGTACAAGATTCTCAGGTTCAAAAATCTTTCATTACAGCTTTTCTTCTCGGAGAAAACGATTGCATATTTTTAAGTTCCACAGTAAATAGATCATCAAATTTGTGAAATAATTTAAAGTCTCAAAAATATAACATTATTTCTAACTTTTTATACTAAATTTAAATAAAATATAAAAAGTGGATATATACCAATTTCAATGTATATTCTAAGTAATCTATATATATTCTTATAGTAAGTATCTTATGTTGTACAATTGTTCTTTTGTTATTTAATTACACTTATATACCGCATACTTAATAGCTATTGAAATAGTTATGACATAAATGTCAATTTTTCATAAAAAAATTACTGTAATATGTTTCATTTTTTCTGTCCTGAAAAGTAAGTTAAATGTCCTAAGTGCGCAGTGGCTATAACGTCTAGCTACCCCACAGGGAAAAAAACCCTTGTTCAGATATCTTTTTTTTGTGACTAAATAATGTTTATCGAATTTGGGAACATTACATTTATCAAGTACTTTATCACAGAAAAGCGTATTTTAGTTTTGTGCCCGTTAAAGGGTTAAAAAATGAAATGTTTCTAAATTTACTGTATGTGAATACACTGCAAGTTTACATTATATATGTTCCTCATGTATACTAGTGCATTCTGAAGTGTTATTTTTGAAATATAAGAAAAACATTTACTTAAAGAGCACATGTCATGACAAAAAGTGACAATTTTGAATAAATTCAGTTATGATAAATAAAAGTTTGTTTTTGTACAAAATAAGCTATATATTTGAAAAATTCCACTTCAGTATAAATATAAATGTTTCTTTATTGTACAGACAAGTTTTTAAGCTTAAACATTCAAAAGTTTCTCAGTGAAAGGAACCTAAAGATAATTCAGATTCCATTTGTCGTTGCGAGAAACTCGTGACACGCGTAAAAATATATAAATTTCATGTTTAAACACATGAAAAGTTTTATTTTGGCTGTTTTAGAAATCATTTGTCCGATTTAGAAAAACTTTTGAATTTTAAAATTTTTTGGAACTGAGTTTGCATGTCTTTAAGCACTTGCACAAAATATGCTGACGCTTCACACTTCTTGAAGACTTCATTTGAGGAAATTCATTCATCGTAAACGGCCGTAGTTCTTGCCGAGTGATTACTGATATCTTCTGCATGACAGCGCAGAAGCACATCGATCCCAATCGGTAAAATAGTTCCTCGACGAAACTCGCACTAACGTGCTTCCACGCACCCCTATTTACCAGATTTAGCCTCGTATGATTTTTACCTGTCTCCATCAAAGAAAAAAAATACAGGAAGGCCGTTTTGTGTCATTAGATGAAGAGAAAGCAGCATCGCAGAAGGCCTTAGGGGAGGTTGGGTTTCCAGCTGTGCTTCCAGAAGTTATACGAACGCTGGCAGAAGTAAATCGTTACCCAAGGTGACTACTATGAAGGGGGAAGTGCTTCGGTGCTGTGAAATATTCAGGGTAAGGATGCGTACACCTTGCCCCGAAATTTTGGATCATACTGCGTATTACATTTGTTACACTAGAATATTTAACAGATTAACTAATAACGTAGACCTAATCAATATTAGGGATAAATAAAAGATTTTAAATAGTAATGTGTGTAATTGTAGGTATTTATCAAATCATTTTAATAGATTTAATACTAGAGTATTCTGTCATAAAGGTTACTTAAAGAATTATAAAAAGCTAAGAACATATTATTACTAACATCATAGAAGCTACCCAAATAATCCTCAAATTAGTAAATTTAGGCATAAAAAATTCAATTTTGCAAAATACGGGGGAACAATAGGTGTAAAAGTATATGATTAATATATATCAATAAAAGAAAATTCTAGATTTACTTTTCTTAAAAACATTTTATTTTATATACGTGTTGAGTTGCAAACAGTGTCAGTTTAAATACATAGGACAGACATCTAACATGGTTAATATTATACTTGAATAACAGAGATCTGACACTAAAATTTTCAATAGTATTAAAAACACAAATCAAACAGAAATTAGACACTTTAACTACATGGTTTTGTAAATGGGGCACTTAATATTATTAAAGAGATCCCTAATACTAAAGAAAGATTATAGTGGGAAAATTATTAAATTAAATATTATAATGATGTTTATCCTTATAGACTAAATATACCAAGGTAAAATATTCTACAGGCAATTAAACAAAATAATATTCACAAAATTACTGCAATAATATGATTAAAAAAACTGATTAATGAAAACCCTGAAGTGCTAGAGCTAAAAGACTATATAGAGACAAAAATTTCGTAAAATTAGTACAGATTATGGATATTTGTAAACTTTTTGAGAATATATAACTAACACATCAAATCATTTATGTTTAGTCTAAATAAAATAGAATTATGTATCACACGAGATCTATTTAATGCAGATGAACTAAAGGATTGTCATGCATTACATATTACAAAAGACATTCACAAATATTTGAAACATATAAACACAAAATAAAAGTCAATGAAAATACAAAATATCAAACAGCCTAATTACTAAAATAAAAATATTTAATTACCTTTATGTCAATAGCTATTTTATGAAGAAATTCTTAATTATGAGGATAAAATTCTTTTGAAGATTAATAGTTTATTATTACAGATTTTTTTTTTATTATGAATATTCATTTTTCAAAATTAGATAACTTATATACACCAACATGTTCAAAATTATTTATGCTTTAGTTTTATTTTATCCTTAATAATATTTTATAGACAAATACAAAAATACTCCAGGGATTTCTCAAGTAACTGTTGTATTTTTTTTAATACACGTACGTGTTTATCGTAATTGTTTATTACTAATAATTTTATAACTTTTGCTAAGTGCTACAATTCAGCCAATACTACTCTGCTTTAAATTTGTACTTGGGTCCAGAATCTGGCAATTACTTGTTTATTTTACATAGATCCAGTCCGAGCTATAGATTTTTGAATGATATATTTTTGGTGTTATTTTTTCTTGTAAGGAATTTAGAAATTCTCCCCATTATTCAATTCCTACCATTAACTCCCACTCTCTCTATATTTATTTATTTATTTGTTTGTTTATTTATTTATATTGGTGGAATTTTCAATCGTTAATAATATACATTTTAAAGCGCTCAATTGAGCTGAAATTTAATATACATAATTATTTTGCATGACAATACAATAGTTTTTAGTTATAACTAATACAAACTAATTGGTTAAAACTAATTATTTAAAGAAATACAAATACAGCCCCATTGGCATCCTTTTTGGCGACTTATCGACCATTTTGCAAACTTGTGTCAAAACTTTAAAATATTTTTTTTCTCACGTTTTAAAGCATTCAGTTGAACTGAAATTTTATATATATATATTATATCGTTTTGGATGACAATACGATACTTTAATGATAATTAATAAAAATTAAGTAACACTTAATGTTGTGTTTCTGTCATATGTATATATATGTTTATATTAATTGTAACTACTTAATAAAAAGTAGCTAAAATAAAAAAAAATGTTCTTTGTTGATCTAAGTAGAACTGACTTAATTTTTTTTTATATTACTTGTGTGTTTTCAACAGAATTTTGCTAAGCATTATGAAAAGAAAGGGAGAATGTTGGCTAGCCACGAAGTTGATTAAACCCCATTTTTATATAAATTATTTTATATTTAAGAGCTGTTCTAAGTCAACTATGTTCATAATACTGCAGCATCCATATTTTCTAAATTCTAATATCTGATTTTTAGGTTTCATTTATCTTACTATTTCAGTGATTACTTTTTTTTAGGTAGATAATTAGAAACTATATTAGTACATATACATATAACTATACATTTTTCTAAAAAAAATAAGCAGTTAAATTTAATAAAGCTTTATATTTGAGGTTTTTAAGTCTGATTAAATAATTAAAATAAGCTATAATTTTCTCAGATAGTTTTAATTATTAATGCTACTTCTATTATGAATAAGTAATTTTTAAGCCCTAAATGTTTTTCAACAACAAAATATAAAAGTTGTAGCTAAATTTGAATCTTTAATCTGTAAACATTTTATAAGACGCGTACAAAATAGTTTCATCTGTGTATTGGTAAGAATATGTTCTAAAATGCATCTAAAAGTAGATTAGTTTTGTTGGTTTTTTGAAAATATCAGAAATCAATCTCTTTCATCTCCGATGGATAGAAAATTTTAAGTGTTGTTTATTTTTGATATTAAGAGATCCATTGCAGAAAGGCATCCATAGATACTAGTTACACAATCCATTAATATAAAAAAATACATTACTTTTTCCTTTTTGGCTCCGTTATTAAAGCAAAAAGTAATAAAAAAGTTAATGGTTCAGCTTTTACAAGCGACTTGGGGAAAAATGAAACTACACATTCTTTCAGAAAAGTAAATCACAATTTATGAAAGGAGATTCCAGAGATAATCTGAAGTAGTTCTTTTTTATTCTCTTTGTGTTTCCTTTGGTTGCAATAGAAAAGTGTTTTCATTGCAACTTGTTTAGGCTCTTAAGTCTACAGGGTTTTTTCATAAATAGATGCTTTATCTTTATAAAAAATCATTCTGATAAGATAATGTAAGCAGTCCTTCGAAAGCATTTGCATATCATGAAGTAAAATAAATTCCATGTTTAAATATTTATATCCTTACTCTAGAAGAAAAACACTGAAAATAGATCGATATTAGTTTTTACTTTAAGATTTTTTTTAATCTTAAGAAATTTAAAAAATAACGTTTTGGATGAAGTTAATTTTTTTATTAAAAACAACTTACCCCTTTTTAATCGCGAAGATTATTTTTAACAAATATTTGTTGTATAAACATTTATTTATTTCATTATTTCAGACATCTTCACTACTTTTTCAATTTTAAATGCATTCAGGCATTTAACATGGATAATAAAACATCACATGGAGAGTGTTATAAAAATTTAAAAAATTATTTTTACACACAAAACTTTATTTCGCAATTTCATGCAAATTATTATTTGAAAGGAACACTAAGAGATATTAATACTAGACAACACATAAAGAAGCACATACAGAAATATATATGTAGAACATTAGTTATATATTTTAAATCTACAAGTTCTGTACATCAATTAAATAATAACACTAAGCCACGAAAAAAGGAAAAAAAAGTTGAACCTAGATTTTATTCCTGCTGATTCTCATGTAAATGGACCTCCGTTATCCAAATATGACCGTCGTTGCTCTATCACTCAGCGTTTTCTCGAAACCACATCTAGTTTTAATCACTACTCGGTAATTTTATGACCAATTTGATTTCGAAGAATTGGAAAGGTTTCTTAGCCTATAAAGGTCTTCTGAGGGGCTATAGAAGTTAAAAGGTATAAAACATGAACATTTGTAGTGATGGGAATATAGTTTGAAGTATATAGAGGAGTTTTTTAATAACGCGAACATTTGAAGCTTATATATTTTTTTAAAAAAATCCATAAAAATGATTGATTTTTCTGCTTATTATTCTCAATTGTTTGCTGATTTTCTGCATATTTCGTCTTCATGCCTCTGTTCTTAATTTTTATCACCCCAAAACCACAAATACTAGAAGCGTATAGCTTTAATTTTGGCTCAAGGTGATAGGAGGGAGAGAGAGGTCTCGAAGCTCTTGAAAGAAGGTAGGAATGACATTGAATGAATACAATATTGCGCCGCTTTGAACAACTAATTATTTGAACATTTAGAGAAAAATATAAGATATAATAAATAATAATAATAATATATAATATTAGATAGAATAAATATAAATTACGCTTAAGTGTCTTCATCCGGTGCTTGACTTAATTTATTACCCTAAAATAGAAGGATATTCTACCAATCACCAGAAGTATTCTACCAGCATTCTCACATTCCACTCTCCTTAAAATATTCTATAAAAGTAAATGGTTTTAATAGGATGTTTTTCTCGTGATCATCAGAGGCTGCTCCTAAATTTACAGAATGAAGAGTCCAGGTACTATAGAAGGTAATCCACTTTAAGTGACATGTTACAACGCATGTCTTTGTACGCTGACAACAGTTTCTTTACATAAGTAACATAATCATCACTTTGTCTGCTTCCTAAAAAAGTTCACACACACTTTTCAGAATTTAAGCAATGCTCGAGTTTCTTTGCGATTTTGATGGCCCGTAACTGTCAAACCAGTAAAAAAACGTTGAATTTGATGCCCCATGAAAAATGTTTTTTCTTAAATTCTAGCTTCACTAAGACGAGTAAATTTTGTTTCCATAAAGTTAAGTCAATTACAAGAAATATCAATTGCTTTCCCAAACTATTTGATCAATCCGAGTTTGATGTGCAAAAGCTTAAATAAATATTTCCTTTCGGTATTAAAAAAACTTGAACGGCATTTTTCTGACCGGGAGTAAAAGTTTTTCGGTGAGAACACATCTGCAAGATGTATTGTTTGTCTCGAGATCAGATGCCCCATTCAAATAGGAAGAAGCAATACTTTGTTAAGCCTGTTTGCAGGACCATGAGTAGAGTAATCCATTTAAGTTAGCATGAAGTTCCCCATTATAATCAAGATAGCGAATTTTATCGAGGATTCGGCTGATGTCTTCATATCCACAAAATACGAAACCAGGTCTACTAGCAAATCATTCCCATTAGCCCAAAAATCAAATTTAAACTTTATCTTTGATGAGCTAATAAAGAGTCTCTGTTTGTATGAGTCATATAGTATCTTTAGTTCTACCATCAGTTCATTTGAAATAGGGCAGAACACAAGTCCTTCATCTTCCAAAAAAAAAGAAATTTCAAAGTTAATTGTCTGGTCCCATGAGATAGGATATTTAAGCCATTTAAAAAAAATGTTGCAGTTTTGAAGTCGAAATCCAAGAAGTTAAGTATATGTATGTTTTGATAATTCCATATACCAGACGAGATCAATCAATTATGGTTTGGTAATTAGCTAAGGCTGTTGTTGAACCAAATGATTTGGATACTTTTCATCATGATCAGTGGAGGTTGAAGGTCCAGGAAGTGACTCAATCTTTCAAATCTATATCTTGCTTTAGAGTACCTTTTTAGGGCCACTGTGATTGGCAAAGATTCAATGTGAGGAATTGGTCTTAAAGCTTTAATAATGTTAGGATATTTATTTATGAGGGGGAGAACTCGATTGTGGAAAGCATGTAAAATTTGTAATCGGTGAGATAACAACGAGGTTTACGCCAAATCGCGAGTGTAGCAAAATGTTTTGATTTAAGAGTATTTTTAAACAATTTTGAACAAAAAAACTACAGTAACAAGTAGTACAGCCCACCGTTTTTACCCAGTCCATGTCTTGATCGCAACTTTGACAGTCAAAGCAAAAATGATAAGCAAAAAGTTTTAAGAAACAGAGAAAGGGGTTTTCGTAGCACTTTTGAATCAAACATAATAAAAGCTATCGGTATTGTTTTTAAATTTGCGTTGCATAATAAAATTAAACATAAAATCAATATTCGGTATTAATTTCATCTTACGCTCACGTGCTACAAGTATAACTCATTTTTAATATGCCGCAGAAATAAAATTGGATCATTTAATAAAACAAACAGTTTAGAAACACAGAATCTCTGTCAAGAACTAACAAAGTTGACTCTCCGATAGAGAGAAAAAAAAGAATGTATGCATTGAGGGTAAATAACATTGATAAGAGCCACGGACATCTTAATGCATGAGCCCGATGGGCCAGGGCCTAGGGCCTCACCCTCAAAAAGAGCCTCATCTCGTTCATGATTCAGTCTCAATAAGACCTTGATCAGAAATATTTTTTTCATCAGTTGTTATTCTCGGACATACTCTCGGAACAACTGGCAACAATAACAAGACTGCATTATTAATTCATGTCATCGTCCGTATCTAGGCCTACCTCCACACTCCATCATTACTCATTTAGTCAAAAGGTGGCAGTTGGTCGAGTCAGTTTGAGCTAGGTTTATGGCTAAGGTTATGGGGACGTTTCAAATATTTTAATTGAAAGTACAGATTCAGGGCTGTAGCTTTCATATATAGCCAAATCTTACAGATGTTTTGACTTAAAAAAGGTCATTCAGTTTGTTCCTACAAACATAATGATTTTGAAAAGCCAGCACGCATTTGCAACGAATGAAATGATAAACTGAAACAAGATGCTTTTCTGCTATGTTATTTAAGAAAAAATTATATACCTAATACTAAGGTTACAGACCGTGAATGGCTAGTATATTATCCATCAGAAGGAAAAATATGATGTTTCATATGTAAATTACTTATATATATACCATGCAAGGATGCAAGTACAGCTATTTCACAACATTAAAATGTACCTTATGATGAGCTACTACAGAGGATATTAGTTATTTTGTGATACAGGTAGCCCACTTATAAAATTCAACACAATGAGCATCATTACAGGAAAGAGGTGCTAAAGAGAATATTGACTGCTGTAAGGCTCTTAGCATTAAGAAGACTCCCTTTCAAAGGGCAAAAGTTAACTATAGATTCAGGAAATAAAGGAAATTATTTAAGTTCTTTGAAATTTCTGAGTAAACTTGGTACACATTTTTAGATAAACATATCGAAAAAAAACGGTAATTCTTGAAAGGGTATTTCTTACCTATCTTCTACAGTTCGTAAGGATTTCGTAGAAGACATGACGTTAAAAAAGTCTTGGGAATTAACGTTACTGAAACACTGAAGGCTAAGTATGATTATGTTTCTGTTGATTCTTCACCAGATATAAGCCGTTATTTTACGATATATCTTACATACTTACCCATTAAGAGATTAGGTAAAATTAAAATTAAATTTAAATTAATTCGGTAAAATTAAAATTAAAATTTTATTAAAATTAAAGAGCATCTAACGGATGTTGAGGTTTCATTTTTAGAAAGTAACAGCACTTCCCTCAGTGATTATGGAATACAATAATCCGATAATGCCTCGAATATTTATGTCACGAAAATATTAAAGAAATCAAACTCGACTTCAGAAAATAAAGAAATATATTACTTACGTGCCATGTGTAGATAATTTTTAACTAATTGGAGCTCAAGTTGTGTGTAACTGTAATGCAGCAATTTACTTTGATTTTCTGCCCAAAATCTCTATAAATTTTTCTCATTATCAACCCGTTGTTGGGATATACAGAATTGAAATTTGAAGTGTGATAGAAATAAAAATGTATTGAAAAGCCAATAAAAAACACGTTGACTGCAATTTAAGCTTTACGCTGCGGAAATACAGAACATGTTATGAGCCTTGGTTATTTGAGTTACAGGCAGCTAATACTCAACTTTCTGCAAAACACTTAAAAAAAAAGATGAATGAATTGGACACTACTTTTTATCTATCCTTTGGAATGGCATTTTGACTTGGCAAAATAAATTTATTTAGCCAGTGTAAAAATAAAGATTTGTCGAAAGCTGGGAAATTTTTAAAATCTTTAATAATGTACATAAAAACCAAAGAAAAAAAGATTTTTTTTTAAAAAAAATTCTGATTAGTCAAAACTCAGGGGAATGTTTTTTTTTATAAAAAAGTGTCAAAGTTTTCACAGCTTGCAAGAGAACACAGTGTTAGGGCAACTTTTCTTGAAGGAAACAGGCATCAACGAAATGTTTGAATGTAGCCACAGGAAGAAACTAAAAGTTGAGAGAAACCTTTTATCAATAATCGATTCTCTAAATTGCAATATATTAGTACGCAGTGAAAAATGTGGGGAGATATGTGAACTGCTTTAGTTTTTTTTGAAAATATTTGTAATTTGGATTAGACCATAATTAAAATAGTAAGCAAGAAAGTATCGAAATTTTAAGACGAATATATTCATGGAAATACATTCAATTTAGAATGTGAAGCGTATTTAAAGTCATAACTGATCATCGACAGCAAAAAATTGAACAAAAAGCAAATAATTATATAAACAAAGATGAAGATAAAGATCAGTTGTTTGATGAAGAAACTGGGATAGATATCAACGTAGTCTACAAAGTTGTAAAATGAAAGACTATTCAGTGTTCCCAAATATTGAAATACTAATGATAATCTTCTTGTTAATGATAATTGATAAAGCAAGTAGTGAGCGTGCGTTTCCAGAACACAAATTGGTCAAATGTGAATTGAGAAATTATATAACTTATTTTGATGTTTGAATAAATTAAGCTTCATAAATACTGAACGTGATTTATTAACAAATAATTTAAAAGATATAATTAATCAGAAAGAATTTGGGAATTTTTTAAAAAAAGTAGAAAACGAATTTTCAAACAAAACATTGTTTTATGATGAAATCCTTTTGTTGAATTTTGCATGTCAAAACACCCAATTTGATAAAAGGGTTGCTGGTGGGCTCCTTTTTTGCTTAGACCTCAACTATCCTTAAAACGTCTCTGATCAGAGCAATGCACTTGAAAGCGTGTTAAAACGTAACATTTAATGCACAAAACACACCAAATTATTTAGAGCGGTAACACTGTAGTGTGGGTCTTCCAAACTGTTTCGTGAAGGCTTTGGGATCTTTCAATCCTCACTCGCTTTCAATCAAATTCGTTGCTATATGTGGATGAAGGAAGGGGCTGAAGATGAATAACTTTTATAGAGCATAATTTTAACTTTTTTTTTTAAACTTAAAGAAGGAAACCTCCTTTTAATAAAAATGTTTATTTTTATAAATTTTGACCTCTGTAGTCCCTCAAAAAAACTTAAACGGTTGAAATAATCTCGTCCTCCTCCATATTAAATCCATGGCCATAAAATCAGCAAACAGTGATAAAAATTCGGATACTGTCGTCGTCTCGAGAAAAAAGAGGCTAATAGAGGGAAAAGGGGACTCCTATTCGGATTCAGGAAATCATTTTACACAAGAGTTTGTAGGAAGGCTGTCGTGCCAGCTCGGTGGAATTACGGGGGAAAAATGTTTGTGCATAGAGAATTACGTATATAGCCTTTATTTTAGATGTAGTACTTTTGTTTTACAGATCAACATCAACATTTTTTTAATAAAAATTATTTAAGGTATCCTTGCCAACCTCTATGAAGATAATATTGAGAATGGATTGCCAGAACTGTCATCTGGACCAATGGTACTTTCTGATTTGGTCTTGTCAGGACACGACATCATTATCATTTAATAGAAGTTAAATCCTATTTCTCAATTAATGTTCATCTAAATATTTTTGTGAAAATTTAGCTCTCTGAAAGCAAAATATGTTTTAGCTTAATAAAGCTAATATATAAAGAAGAATTAAAAAGGGTGACAACAACCGTTAAAATCTTTGATATAATAAAAAAACTACATTAACTCCTTTTAGCCCATGTAAAATACTAATAAAGGTTTTGAAAAGATGTAACATTATGTTACGAAAACTACTTTCAAAAATACAATTTAACTTAGTAAGTAATTGTTGTTATCATATAAAAGGTGAAGTAATGTTACATGTACACTTCGAAGTTATTTTACTAAAGTTGAAGTATTTCCACAGATATAAAAAATTGTAATTCTCAAATGTATTTTTCCTACCAGCGTAAATGATTTCAAAAGCTTTTCGGCTTAATATTTGAAATAAATGTCATTCAATTCTTTATTTGTGATATTTTCAAATTTTTTATTAGTCCCATCAAAAACCAAAAGAAAAATATAGGCACACTGTTTTAAATATGAACAGTGCTATAGTAATTTTTTGAGGGATTTTTGAGTGTGTTCATCTTTTTATATATAACTTAAAATATGAGAGAGATTATAAATCATATTGTAACACAATTTTACCGTCATTGGTAACAAATCAATAAAGCAGCAATTGTATTAGTTGAAAAAGTACATTGTTGAATAACATGCATCGTGAGTAAAATAAATGTTTCTTAGGCTTCAAAGATTAAAATGTACACGCTGATATATAATTGTCCTTTCATTACACTGATGGAAATTCAATATGTCTTGGGACAGCTGTGCTCATTACAGAGTGCAACCACCTGTTGTCTAAAGCTTACATAAAAGTTCCTACGGCATCAAATTTTTGTTTGTATTTGTGAAACTGCAGATTAATGACAACCTAATTCTTTAGGCCTGTTATAATGAGATAACAGCATTGTCTTTGGGTGATAATCCTCCAGCGACCATATGTCGGGTGATATTCAGCAGTTCAGTGAAGAAATCTTGAGGATAGTCGATTAATTAAATCCTGAAGAATAGAAGCATAAACATCAATAGATCTTTATAGCTTCTTCATAATATTCTTTCTCATCTTAAATTAAAAGGTCGTTTGAGTATTATAAGGTATTACATGAAGGAATCAGAAAAAAACACAGATGGTGTATTAACAATTCTTCAAACATTTTTATATTTTAATGGTTTCTCATATCTATATATGTGCTTTTAAAATAACATTTAATCATAAGATATCTTATTAAACGAGAAAATGCGCTCCAGCAGTTTTATTCCATATATAATAAAAAATAAAATCTCAAGTAATGGTTTAAGGTTTTTTCTTCTTAGATTCTGATGAAGACAGTTTCTCATGTAAGTTATCCATGCTTTTCCAAAATCAATTTATATTCTGTTGATTAGGGTATCGAATAATACCAATGTCATCTCTAAAAGGCATTCAAAATTTTATTAGTTCGAAACGTTATTCAATATTACATTTTAGTTCACAATCTCCTATTTGTAGAACTTAAACTACTGAGGCATCATCGCATTTTACTGTCGCGTACGTTTAAAAAAACCTGCAAAAATCGAATGTATCAAAATTTCTGAATGGATATTCAAAAGCCAATTGTATAAATCCTTCCCAAATTACACAGTTATGTTTGTATTGCTAAACTCCGTCAAACTCTCCCTAAAGTCAAAACATAAATCCAATTTTCATTTTGATAAGAAATAGTTTCAAGTGCATCCATGTATTTTTGTTTCAATACGAATGAAACAAATCAGAGGTTTGTGACAAATTCAGGTAAATCAAGCAAGTAAGTTCAAATTTATTGGTTCGAATAAGACTTCTCATCCACCTCTAAAGAAATTCTCCGAACCAGCTTCCGCCACTGATCTCGTTTAATTTTCACTTCGATAGAGCCATAAATTTGATCTCAAGAAAGGGAGCGAGTAGTGGCGAGTTATATGTGTATTTATAGATCTACCATAAAAACAGCAAGAGCCTTTAAAATCTCATAGACAGTCGACAGAGAAGTATCACGTTTTTTATTGATAATATCAAGGTCGAGTTTCTATTCTGTACTTTTGCTTATAATGATCATTATTTGATTTTTGTTACACTTTAAAATTTGGTGTCAAATGGTTAAGTTAACGTGGCGCGCATCAAACTCATTTAAGAAGAGTACAAGTAAAATTTGTTTAATCATTGAGTAAGAAATTTCGAATGGATAGGAATGTGAAGTACAAATGGGGGAATGGAATGGGGATTTGAGTGAGAAAAATAAAATGACAGGATAGATATTACTGAATAAAATTGAGCTATTTCCAGAAATTTCTTTTCGGCATTATTTCTAAATTTTGCGTTACCTGTCACCAGACGGAAGTGTTTAGAGAAACTTATTTAACAGTTCATTGAGTTGAAGTGTCTAAGTTTCATAAAATTCAGAAAATTTTACTATCCACATAAATTAAAAGCTTAATAGGACTTGTAATAGGTCTATATCTATTATATTAGGGGTTTTTTTTAGTCACGGTGAAATTTATCGCGGTATTTATGCCTCAAATTTAAAAATCACAGTGAGGAATTCATTAATTTAACTACAAGGCTCTTGAAATCATTTACCTAACCTAATTATACCATACTTCTTTAACAAAAAAATTATTTAACTGAAATGCACTGGGTGATTGGAGTAGATAATGCTCTGAGAGAAAGAATATAAAGAGTTACTATCTGTGAATAGTATTTTTAGATACAAAATATAATTTTTTTGAAAGCTGTAATTTCTCATAGAAATTATTATTGTTATAAAATAGGTTCTGAGTAAATGTATTTTTATACATCAAGAATAATCTTAAGTTACAAAGAAAGTATGAGGAATTAATTACGACCAGAGAATTCTTTAAAACAATTGAACTAAACTGCTGTTTGAAAGCAACGCGATACGATGAAGTTATCATCAGAATAAAATGAAATTTAATGCATAAACGACTTGCATTAGTACAAATAAATGACGAAACATTTTAAGCACAATAACAATATTAACTATCCAAAATCAGTACTTGATGCAGCCGCCACGCGCTGTATTAAGTGTGGCTATACGACGTGGCATGACATCAAACAGATTTTAAATGTCTGGCTGTGGAAGAAAATTCCATATAGCTTGTATGAGCAACATAAGTTCGTCTTTTGAAGGTGAAGGACTCAGATCACGAGCGAGACGCCGACTAACCAAATCCCACACGTGCTCAATAGGTGACATATCCAGCGAATAATCAGGCCAAGGAAAAAGTTGCATATGATGGGCTGAACAGAAGTCCTGAACAGGCTTTGCAACATGTGGGCGTGCATTACCCTGCTGAAAGATAGCTCCAGGGATTCCTTAAAAGAAGGGAATGACTTGAGACTGTAGAGCACTTCACAGACGTACCTATTGCTAATGAGATTACCCTCAATTCGTCACAAATTGGATTGTTCATAATACGAAATTGCACCCCAAACCATAACTCCGGGTGTTAGGCCACTATGTCGTTCGATAACGCACTCTGGAAGGCAGCGTTCAACGGCATAGCGTCTAACAGGAATGCAGCCATCATGACCCCCACAAAATAAAGCGTGATTCATTTGAAAAGATAACTTGGTGCCGATCAGCTTGCCAGGCCCTGTGCTCATGAGCCCATTGCAGATGTAGCCGTCGATGGTTTGCCATGAAGGGGATCCTGTATAAAGGTACCATTGTGCGCAATCCACGGTGCAGCAGAAAGGTGTTGATCTTTACGCGCTGACGTCACTTTCACAAGTCCACTGCCAGTTTTTCGAGTTGTTCGGTGCTCTTCGGTCCACTGCTTCCGCACCATTGTTTAACTTTCCACTGCACACGAGCTCCTATTGTGTGATAGGAAAATCCTCCTTCTCAAAGGCCGATAATCCTCCCCGTTCAAACTCCGTAAGTTATTGGAATTTCTCCTTATTTCGTTGTGGAGGCATACTTAGGTCTCACTATACGTTCGCCACTAACAAATAATCATTTTCAAAGTCCCGCTACAGCCCTCTATTTATAAGCTTTTCGCATTAGTTCAGAGGGAGCTGCGTACGCCACGCATGCGCAGTGGCTGTGAAACTTATTATTTTACGTAACAACTTATAATTAATACTTGCTGCAAAGTTCATTTAAGTCTAATGATTCCTTCATGGTGTTGCTTTTTTTACAAACATCAGTGTATATACAAAAGCTTATCTTGATTTTGTACAAATATTAGCAAAATAAACATTTACGCAAAATCGTTTTCATAAGAAAGGAATTGCATGAATGTTTTATGTGAGATAAAATATTACATCAAGCCCGGGATGCGTTATGATCACAGTATTTATTTTTAAATATATTTTGTGGTGACATAATATTAAAAATAATAATAATAATAATAATAATAATAATTATAAAATCAATGAAATGGAAAAATACAGGTACAAAGTTTGGGATAAGAAATTCAAGACTATTAAATCAAGTAGAAAGACCATAAATTATTTTTTTTAATTATCATCCGCTACTATCGTTATTAAATGTAAATGGGACAATATTGTGAATTTCTTAATGATCTTATCAACAGAATGATAGCCTTTGTAGATAAAAGCTGTTTTAGATATAAATGATTAGAATAAAATATCCACCACACATTTTTATGAGGGTGAATTGTGAAATGGCTTGGAGAAAAAAACACTGTAAAATGCCAAAGTGGCCATCTTTAAAAACTGTAGAATATCTATTAGGTGTTTGTTGAAATCGTGAAGAATAAACAAAACAAACAAAAAAAACTTGAGTACCTATAAAGTATACGAGATTAAGGACAACTAACAAACGAGCAACTCATATATTCAGATAATCTTTTTCAAGAAAAATGTTTAAAAGGACACATCACTTACAAAACAAGGCCTTTTAGGGATGTTTGTACCTATTCTCTCAAACTTTATCAAATAATTTTGAAATCCGATAAATGCGTTTCTTTGTCATGGCCATAGAATTAAATTCCAGATCATACTTTTTTCAGAAAAATACATCATTTACAGCAAATTAAAAATTACGATAACAATGATTTCGAATTAAAATGAGAATCAGTGCTCTCTCAATTTAGAGTCATTTTGGAATATCAAAACCTTTTACGGCATTTTAATTCATACCATTATAATTCATTCCAAACCTTCAAAAGTTCTTTTATCCGTTTTATTTTAATTTTATCTTATAAACTCATACAACATATTTAAAAGGTTTCATAATTTTTTCAATAATAATACAAGAAAATAATTATTCACAAAAACGCGTTTACTTTTTTTTTAAAGAAACATTTCATTTTAACATGTTCTAAATTTATTTCAGGCTGCAAAATTTTAAATAAGAGGACTTTAGCAGTCCAAAAAAATGTGAGGTGAAACATGGTTGCTTTGAGTTCAATAATAACATAAAGAACTCGTCCCACTCCTCCTTTTGATTAATTACTTCTAGAAGTGAGACAAACATCTTGCATAATCTTAATCCTGAAAAGAATTCATCAAATTAAGTTATGGAACAAGATGTAAAGTTTTAAAGATTTCAAACATATATAAATAAAAATCACAAAAAAATTATTGGGTTCTGTATTAATAAAATACCTGGCAATTTTGCAGTTATTTATAAGAATACTAATATAAAGGACGTTTTCAAAAAATTATTATTTCTTGTAAATGAAAGCCATTTGTGAAAGATAAGCAACGAACCTTTTTTCGATTTTATTTTAACTTCTTTAACATATATTGAATTTCTTGGCATCTATGGTGCCTGAATAGTGCAAAAACGTCAATTTTAAAGAAAATGACGAAATCTTTTTTTCTACATCAAATTTTATATATTTGAATTTTCTGCTTTCTAAAAAAATCTTACTTTTGTTTGTACTTCAATTATTTACGAAGTTATAGCAGTTTTTATGTCAAGAGAGAGCCGCAGAAACGAACCGGAAGATAGATATTGAAACCGGAAGATAGATATTAATTATTATTTATGCATTTGCTTTTCGATATTTAGTTCCAGATTTAAATTTTCTTATATATTTGATAGAAAACTCTGTTCTTAAAGGCAAAATATTAATTAATTACTCCTAAAGTATGGTCTGGGAGGTCTAAGAAGCTCCAATTTAATGGAATTTGCTTCACCAGTGTTGCTAGCAGTAATGAGAATGTCCATGCATCTAATCCCAAAAATAAGTCAACTGGTGACAAAAAGTTGAAATCCATTCATAAATGTTTCGAAGTTTACCCATAAAGCCTTTGTCAGTAACATTTTATGGATTATTTTACTTAAAGATATAATTATTAAACTTGAAACATTTCGCTTATAGGTGCATTATTAACGTTAATTCCCTTTTAATTTGCAGTATACTGGTTTATTATCTTATATATATATATATATATATATATGTATAATTAAAAATGAAAATCTTTCCCTTCCTAAGATCCTGTACATGGATTTGTAAAATTTGATCTGGAACGCATTTTAACTGCTGCGTGACATCGCTGATAAATTAGAAAAATATTATCGGGGAAAAAAGAAAAGCCGCATAGAGTAAATAAAATTACTAATGATGGAAAAAAGGCAAAGTGTATTCACATGGAGGGTTTAAAAGCTGTTCTTTATAAGCTATTTATTATAATTCCTTTTAACCTTTGTTGTAAGCAATATTTTTAAAATAAATTTTCACGAACATTTACTGATAAAATAAACAGACACTAATACATTTTATATTACATATTTCTTAAGCTCTAAGATACTTAGTGGAAATATATATACCTGTTTTTCCTTTTAAATATATTTTTTAATGCAATAAAGTTGTTTAGCGTGCTTTTTCTGTCTGGAATTTGTATTTTAAAAAAACGATGTATTTAGACGTTTAGAAAAGCTTTTTTGACTATAAAATTGGTAACAAAATTTAAAAAAAAAAGAATTTGAAACAAATATATAATACAGATATGTTCTAATAAAGGATATATTTTTTATATAAGGAGGTTTTAGGTTACTTTAGCTGTATAAGTTCTTAAGGTTTTGATTTTAAATTTTAAATGCGTTTTTCTCCGAAACAGATTTTTCTATATTTTATCGCAAGGCAAATATATCTCAAAAAGCTCTTGGATAATTGCGTGAAATTTTGCATCATTGTTTATCATTATAGTATGCATGCTGTGAAATAGAGATTAAGAAAAAAATATATATATTTACCTTTTTTATGATTATTTTTCTTTGTGATAAATGCAAAATTTTCGAAAAATTTTCATTTTGTGCACCTTTTGACCCCTAATTTTGTGATAAATTGAAATTATTCAAAACATAGGTAACTGCTTACAGAATAAAATTCTAATAGTTTTTTTTTTTATTTTATGCATTAGAATTTATTTTACAGTGTTTACCGTGATGTGCAATGACGCCTAATTTTAACCTAAAATTGTCCATTTTCTTACAAATATGTATTGAAAAATTTTTTCTTTGTTAATTTTGTAAGTTTTCAGTTATAATTAAACAAAAAATGAGTTTAAAGATGTTTGAAAAAAATTTCATTCAACTAGTTAGGCATCATAACACAAAATTGCATGAAATTCTCGCACACTTAAGCACTGTTGCTATAGTTTTGAAACTTACTATACTGTTTGAATTAATTGGACAAACATTTTTTTCTTGTCTGAGTTGGTATACGAATACCAGTTATGTCCCGAATCACCTCAAATGGGTAAAATGTGCCCAGAATGACGTGATGGATCGACCTTTACTGTAATTGACTCGTTTGATTGGTTATAGAACATTGATAGCTCAGTTTTGAGCCTTTCAGTGTGGTAGGTGATGGTTTTAATTTTGAATTCCACTTAATACATGTTACCTTTGCTTCTTCTGAGATGGATGTTACTCCTAGGAAGCGTTCTATAAAATAATCTTTCTTAATGAACACACGCCCATGATTGTGAGAGATAGAGCTACGGTAGTTGGTGTGGGCCAATCAAGTGATTCAAAGATTTTGAGAACATTTCAAGATTCCTGATCATCGTCTCCAAAGAGAAAAGAAAAATGTGGGCTCAAACAGAAAATTACTTCAAAAACTGATAAAATTCTAATGAGAAATAGCAAAATAACTCAAAGTAAGAGAAGCACAGATCTTAAAAGAGATTTATTGGATTATGGTGTTGAAGCGAGTTCCTCAAATGTACAGCAAAGTGCTCTGGAAGTTAGTCGCAAGACATCAAGACTGAGGAAAAACATTTTCTAACTCAGAAAACAATATAAAAAACGTTTAACATAGGTCAGAAATACCGATTCTGAACTGTTAACGTCTAGGTAAAGGTGGTTTTCAGTAATGAAATGCATTTATTTGTTCAATTATACAGATCAAGTGTAGTTAGATGAAGTGAAGTTGCTGCCAGATCATATTCAACAAACTGTAAAACACCCTTCTAAACATATATTTTGGGGGTTTTGTTTCACAACAAATAACAATGTATGCTTAGTTTCTTTAAGAAGCATGATAAATTATGCCAAATACATAGAAATGTTACGCAGTAGAATTGTTCCATCCACGGAAACATTTGACGGAACATTGCAACATGATTTGGCTTGTTATCTCATTTCGATATTCGTCCAGGATTTTACGTGGGCAAATAAAACAAAAGTGCTTAATTGTCCTAGTAAATCACAAGAGGTAAGTCCTAATGAGAAAAATATATGCCTATCCCCCCTTTTTTTCTTTTTCGATCTCCCAAATTCCAACAGACTTGATTCAATACAAGTGAACTCAAATTACCTCTTTTCTGCCGTGCTTGACAGGAAAGCGAAGACATGCTTTTTTATCCCCTTTCAACATCCGAATCAAAGCAGAAATATTTGTTTTCTCCTCTCTATACATTGCGGTTAATAGTTGAGAAAATAATTCCCTTTGGAAATGAAGTTGTTTTAGGAATCTTATTTTGAAAAGCACTTTTACTCCCTCTCTTTTTGCTCTCATTTTATCACATGCCTGCCATCGTGTGGAATATTATCTCATGTGATGTTTTCCCGGCGATTTCATTAATGCCAGTCGATGAATTAAAAACAAGAACGAGAGAGATAGAAAGGAAGCCAGTTATCACATTATGATTTAACTAGTTAAAAGAGTTTTAAGTTTTGATTTTTGAATTTGTTGATGCTTTTCCATTCCATTTAGATCTGAACATATTGGGGTCGAAATTTCAGATTGGATGAAAAATATTAATCTTGCAGCTTAATTACTGTATTTATCTACATTTGAAAGCTGATGTACTTTAATGGGATGTTATCATGATTATATAACATATTACCATATTATTAAAGGTCTATATGTGTTCCCGTACATTGGCGTTGAAATATTTGAGAATAGGGTGTGTATATATATTATATAACACAGGGAATCATTAAAATAAACTGAATGCTCACACATCGTAAAAAAGTATTCAAGATTTAAAAAAAAATACACGTGAACTATCCCGAGGTTTTTATATACTAAATTAAAATATTTTCCCACGTTAATAATTTTTTGAAATTTCTGTTTGTAGTTCAGTAACTTTCGAAAAATTAAATGGTTCAAAAAGATTAAATTAAACCTGCCATTTTTTTAACTCCTACGAAGTTTCTCAATTAGAATAATGGGACTTCTACTTTTTATTTTCAAGATACTTCAGGAACTAATGTTCACAGCTCACAGGCATTTAAAAGGAAAATTTCATTTACTTATATACCTAAAAGAAAGAAGAAAAAAAAAATTTCGCATTATAAACGTTTACCGTTACTAATCGTATTTCATTTTTTTTGCTATATCCGAGCACATAATTGAATAGGTATTAAGCTATCCGTTGCATTTAATACGACACTATTAATTTTTCGAAAGCCTTCCACATTTCAGGAACAAAATCATAATATCTATCACCAGTACATCATCAATATTTGACCATTTATTGTGAAAAAAATTACAAGTATTATTATGAAATCTCTGAATACATATGAAATAAAATAAAAAAAGATTTATACTGGAACGGAACAAAATATTTGTTAGCAAGAATTTCAGAGCACTTTTTTTTAATATTTCTTTTAAGGTTTGTATACATTATTAAACAGTACTATGTGTTTAAGAAATAAATCATGAAAGATAATGCAGTGCTCTCATTCAAAATATTCATGAAAGGTTCGACTTTTATTTCCAATGAGCCAAAACAATTTCCTTCAAATGTTACATTGATTGATCCAAGCATATTTGTTCGTAATTACAGTATAAAAAATTATTTCATTTATATGTAAGATTATGAATAATTCTGCTTAACTAGGTCATAAGACTCTATTTTTGTCTTTTAAAAAAAACTAACTTTTCAATTTGTACATTTATTTCGCAATCATAAAGGAATCAATAAGATCAAAAGCAAGGTGAAAGAGCAGCCTTGATTACGCCCAGAATACATTCAAATGAGTCCTAAATAACATTATACACATGGTAGATTAATTAATATTTCATTTGACTTAATCAGATGTCATGCGAATAATGGTTTCAATAACGCCTTATGTGAAACCACCACTTTCATTTCATTAGGGACTTATCCATTCGAAAAAATATCAGTAACTGTAAATTTCACCGATATGTACCGCAAAAGCATTGAGTTGCGCCAGTATATAAATTAGAATGACATATTTAGCAGTTATGGTACTTCCTATGGGTCGCATTTTAACCCGATGTATGTTAATTCGTGAGCTCTTCTGTCATTCCATTTTCGTTAACAAATATTAGCGATGACACTAAAACAATACAATTGATATTACTACAAAAGAAAATTCTTAAAAACTAATGAAATTATGGTATTATGTGAAATATGCAAATAAAATGTAGTAATATGCAAAAAAAGAAGAATACAGAAATACAAGCAAAGTATGAAACTAGTATCCACGCAAGGTGTATACGAATCATCTCTCAAAATTCTTACTATCTTTAATGTTCAATATTTACAATAACACACTGAGTTTTATTCAGTAATGAAAGTAGACTTAGAAATAGTTACTCGGCAATTCACGTCCCTCAATGTGAACCTTTCGAAACAATAATTGTCAATGTAAATGTTGTGGGTTTTGACATTTTTGAAATTCTTCACGCTGCTATTTGTAAGACAATAGATTCATCAGTTAAGTTATTCCAAATGTAAATGAATCGTGAAACGGCAGAATTGCATACAAACTAACAAAAGTCTTTCGAGTTGTTATGAGTTGTTTCGAGTTGTTATATGAAGAAAGAATTATTATTATTTTGGAGAATTCCAGTAAAATAATTTATCATCTTTAATTAACAAGGATACCGTGGTTTCCGTCAAATAGTAGCGAGGTATGCGGCATATAAACGCGTATAATTTGTAAGCAAAATGCAAATTTTCATTTCTCCGTCGCACAACTTACTCCTTAATCTGGAACACCCTTTGTTACAAATGGATTTTAAATCGAAGAGTATCTCGGTTTCCTCTCATTTTCTACAGTCGAATTTAAACGAAACATAATGTAATATTGGTACCATTTCAGTAGATTTTAGAAATCAATGTGTTATTTGCTTAACTTTTATGTTTGATTTTATGTTCATTACATTTTTCATGAGAGTTTACTATTATTTGATTGAAAAATTACTATATATATCAAAGGTATGGAAGCCAAAATAAACACGGGAAAAATATTTTTCATTCGCAGTCAAGAATAGTACTTTTTAAATATTGTATTTAAGAGGGCAGATATACTTTGAATTAATAGAGAAAAAATTTACTTTTAAAATGCTGTACTTTTTAATCAGTTGTAAAAATATATTCTACACACACATTTATACTATATTTTTTAAGAATAATATTTCACACACAATTCAGACCCATTCTAGAGTGAACCGTGCATCATCACTTGCGAGATAGCATTGTAAAAGACTAAGACATTTGGAAAATCTCATTCTCTTTATCTCTTTGTATTAAAAATAAATACGATTCGTATCATACTTTCAGTAAGCTATACAATGAAAAGTAATAAAACAATTAATAATTTTAAATATGACATAAAATTTCCTATATAAAATGAGCAAGATTTTTAATTTTATTAAAAAAATGTATAATATGTTCTTTCTTCCTTACTTCTTGTCTATCTGCTTTCCTTTTCCCTAAATTATATACGTAGTTGTGTAATCTTAATTATTTCTGATACTTAACCCGAAAAATCTTTTTGCATTGCCACCGACACCTCTCAGAGAAATCAATGTTTAGTTATCATCCATTCCACTCCCCTAAAGCTTGTTACATAGAAATCGTATTGTATATATCCTTTTTATGAGGTAATGTTTTCGCTTTCTTTAAATTATGCTCTTATCTTATACATAATCTCGAATGATTTATGGCACGCAGAGTTATTAATACCCCAGTGGCGTTTACGTGTTGACGCGCTTTGAATCGCAAAGGTGACCTAAAACTGCACCACTCAATATTGTACTTTTATGTTACTGTAGTCACACAGTTTCTTTTATATACCCTGTACTTAGATATTCCGTGCAGACACAAACTGCAGCGCAATTCGCCACTTCTCTATACAATTTGCGAGCATAAAAGAGAATACTTTTCATTTTTTTTCTCTGCTCTGGGGACATAAAGGGAAAATATTTCCGCCCCCATCCACTTCATCCTGATAGTGAGAAAAATATTTCCCCTCTAAAGAATATGCGGTCGAAGCCCCTTTTTTCAGATAACCCTAAATCTGTGGCATTAGGTTTTATGACAGAAATGAAGGCAATGACGCCTTAGAATCGTGTTAAAGCTCTCGCGTGGGGGTCATAAGGGTTCTTTTACGAGGACCGTGTTTTGGTTGAGGCCAAAAGCTATTTGTGCCTTGACTTGAGAGCCTCGGCACGTGGTAAATGATCGGACGAGCCCCTAAAAGCGCAGACTCGTGGTGGGTAATCGCATTTTGTGGCACTCCGGACGGTGATAAAATGCACGAAAAACTTGATAAAAAATTTAAAAAGCGATGCGAAGTAAAGAAGAGGACGAGACTTCGATCAAGGTATTTTGTCCAGGTGAAATGATAAATTAGTAGATCCGTTGATGGATTACGATGACTGATGTTTCCTTGCCAACTTCTGCTTTCATTTAGAGATTTCTTTTATTTTTCTTGCACAAATAAGAATTAAGAATCTTGTATCTATGAATAACATGAAACTTTATCGTCTGAAACAGCTTTTATCATGAATAAGAAAAAGAGAAATAAATCGTGTATGCATGATTGTATTTCATATTTGGATATCATTTAAAATGTGAACTAATACATTTAATAGTTAAAAAACATAAATTATGTATACGTTAAATACAAACCATATGTCAAATTATATACCTAGAGCTATATTTTGCTTATACAAATGAACCTTAACTCTGCATAACATGTCTAGTCCAAGCATTGTGAATATCTTCTGTTCTAAAAATAGAGATTTGGGAAAAATGAAATGAATGCAGTTTGTTCGAGCTGTATTTTCTCCCATTCCTTTGGCTCTTCCTTTCACTTTCTTTAAAAATAGGCCTAGTTTTGTTATATTATTGATCTTAATAAACGAATTTGATATTGGGGAATTAGGAATTGGCAATTAGGAATCACACTGGCACTACACTTCCCCATCACATCACGTGAAAAATTTTAGGATAGTTTAGTTGATTAAGCAACATCCGGCATACATATAAACGTGATGTTTTAAATTAGACATCTATCAGAAAAATAAGTTAATAACACTAAAGTTATGTTAAATTCTCAAAAACTGTTTCAGTTGTAGAAATTTCCTTTCAAAAATAAAAATTTAAAAATAATTTTTTAAAGTACTATTTCGTAAATCCAATATGCTCCATATCATTTGCATCTTGAATCAATTGAATCTATGGAAATAAATTATTAAATAAAAGGAAAGCAGTTTTCTTACTTTTCTGATAAACAGGAAATACGTATAAAAGTTATAATTATCAGTTTTGAAATTGCTTAAAAGGCGGTAGAAATCCGGTTGAAACGGTTCAATATGTATGGACTTCTCGCTTCTTAAAATACTTTCATAGTATTTTATATCCAAGAAAATAAAGTGTGTCGCACAAAGCAAGAGTATTTTCCCATATTTATATTAAATAAAAAAGTTTGTGTTATATTGTATTATCACAAGAGAAAAACCATTTCACTTTCTTTTTACAAAAACAAATACAGCTACTTTCTTTTGTGTTAAAATACACTCCTTGCCATAAAAATTTACGTATCAAGGAAGAATTGTGGGATCGAAATTAAATTAGGCATGCAGGTACATGTCGGGCAGATATGCAAATTAAGAGGAATGTAGCGTAATTGTGCATTGCTTAATGCCACTAGAGGGCGTTGAACTTCGTTCCTTTCGGAATGGAAAACAGGTAAGGAGATTTTGTTTGCGTGTTCCCCTAAGATTTTGCAAAGCAAATGCTGAGATACACATGCCGTTACGCTACCATCGAAGACAATATGAGCAGCTGTCAGAGTTCCAAAAGGGGAAGAATCATCGGGATGATGGAAGCTGTGTGGTTAGCTCAGCAACTATCTCATCAATTAGGCCATTCTGATTTGACTGTGAGGAGATATTAGGACCAGTGGAGAGAAGAGACGTCATTTACACGGTGACCAGGTTTAGGGCGCCCTGGATAGATCAGTTGTCGAGAAAACCGTCGCATCATACGGCACGCACACCTAGAGCCAACTTTTAGACAACAATGGAATGAAACCAGCTCGTCCTCAGGGACGAATTTAGATTCAATTTGAACAGTGATGACAATCGTGTTTGTGTGTGGAGATCCCGCCGCAATGAACGCTTCAATCCTGCATTCGGTTTACAGCAACAAGGAGGTAATGGGATGGTATGGGATGGCATTGCTTACGATACAAGGTCACACCTAATATTGATCCATGCCATAATAAAAGCCCAGTGGTACGTCCATGAGATCCTTCAACCACATGTGTTGCCCCTCATTTCAGGGCTCCCAAGAGCCATTTTTAAACAAGACATTGTTCGGCATCACAACAAGTATACCACAAGATTAGCTCCGCCCCATTACCACCTTCCCCGGCCTGCTCGATTCCCAGATTTGTCACCAATAGAGCATAACTGGGATAATTTGAGACGGCAAGTTGTACAGCCTACGAGTTTGGTCGAACTAGAGGCGCGTTTACAGCTACTGTGGAACGAGATGTCTCAGGACACCATGCGGAGATTGAATGTCTCAATGCCCTCTCGTATCGCATCGTGCATTCACGCTGGAGGGGGTCCAACAGAGTACTGAACCGTCTGCTCATTTGTACTTTTTTCTGAAATAAATGAACCTTTTTCTTTGACTTTCTAATCACTTACTTACTAATCAGTTGTAACAAATGTGAAATTTCGTTTCATTTTGACGAATTTTTCTTGGTGCGCAAATTTTTATGGCAATGAGTGTATGTACAAATATGAAAACTTTTAATTCTTCTTTATAAAACTCAATGATGTGGTTCTAAAGAGCATGATTAGTTTAAAATTAGTATTAGTTGAGCCTGATGTCACAAAGCAATGTTAGTACAGTAGATTTTCTTATCACACCTCACCATTTAAAGCAGTGAGGATCCAGATGCTAAGTGAAAATGTTTCATCCATCTCAACAGTTTGTAACTATAGCTTCAAGTGTCTTTTGACGAGAAATGCCATTTAAAATTAGGGGAATTGGGAATAAGTTTATTTTTAAAATGCTCTCGTGCCATTTTAACGGGCAGGAGAAGTACCTCTCTGTCATCAAATATCCTGATAAAACTCTTAATACTAGGGACCACTCTAATAAGTTCTAATGAATAAAAGTTATTTACCCCCTCTTTTACAACGTGAATCATTATCTAAAAATTAAATAAGTACACACTAAATTCGATTGATATGCAATTTCTGACATTGTAACAGTAATTATCTATAAACAAAGTACAGCTCTTTGTTCAAGATATATTTTCTCTTGATATTGCTCACACACAGCATATTTTATTTTAATAGTTTGAAGGTTTTGGATTATTTTTCTAAGAATATAGCTATTTAAGCATGAAATTGAGGACTAAGGGAAAGTAATTTAATAAAATGAGTTGAGAATAAAAGTGATGATTTAAATATTAAAAAAAAAAAACTAATATGCAAACTTTTTTGTTACGATTTAAAACACTTCGTTTAAATTTTAAAAAATTTAAATTTAGAGTAAAATAATTAGAAAACTTACAAATTGTTATTTAAAATATTTAAAATATTTTCCGCTTAAAAATTCATATTTACTTGATGTTTTTTAAAACTAATTTCGAATTTAGAGCAGCTGTTGATGAGTTTTCTAAAGTGTTTCAAGAAAATTAGAGGTTTTTTTTCCTTTAAATAAAAATGTTTTATATTACTAAGATCATTAAGAATAGATGTGATGATATACAAAATGTTTTTTAAAACATCCAGACTGAATGTATTGAAATTCCACCTACGACTCTAGAAGCAAATTAACGAAATGAATTTCTTCAAATTTTCTCAAGAATTGCACTTTTTTGAAAACAGTGATTAATGTAGGCAAGATTCTGTAAAATAAATGAATGTTCATAACGTTAAATTTCCTTTTCTATACCCCCTCTTTAGAATGTTACGAAAGTTGGTTTGGCTCGCAAAAGGCGAAATACGCCAGTGACAAGATTAAAGTTTCATCACAGAAAAATACATCGGAGCGTGAAAACTACCCTCCATTAGTGGACTCCACTAAACTAAAGTCGTTACCCTCATCATTCGAAAAGAGAACTATTTTGTACAAAGTGTTTCCGAAAGAAAGATTTTAGTGATTTGTATTCGTAAACCTAAATGATATGCTTTGCGCGACACGGAAGCATTTGAAGAAGTGTAGCCTTTCACAGAAGGAGGTTTTGAAGACTTGCATCGTTAGCGACCAAGCAAGCCGGAGTGGCTTGTGCTATTTTAGAAAGTCGCAATTGTTAACTGCGTTTTAAAAAAGAATATGTTTCGCTGAGTTAAGCGTTCACTATCTAAGGGGTGTAGGCGTCGAATGGTGGATTTTAAGAAAGGCTGACGACGTCTTTCACGATAATGGTAACAGTGTGTCGAATTAAAGTGGTATATGTCTTACGGCGTTTCCCTGAATTTTTATTAAATTATTCAGTGTTACTTATCAGCGCTAGGACGAAATTGCTCACTTAAAAACTATTGTAATTTTGATGTGTGTGAAAATTTGTAATGTATTTTTGAATTTTTCCTCAAAACTTTATGCTTTTCTCATACTTAAAAGTAATGTAGGGTTGCATAAGTATCAATTTGAGACGCAATAAGAATAAAAATATATAGGGATGTATTATTACAAAAGTTATACAGTATTCTTAAAAGAATTGCTACAAGAATTTCAAATAAAGTGACACTCTGTGCATATATCGATGTATCCTCATAATTACACGCACATAGGTTTATACTATTTTGCACCCAAACCATTTGTTGATAACTCTTTAATAAAGTTATTTTTTATTAGAAGTAATTAAATAACAAAATAGATTTGAAAGCTGTACCAGTAAAACATTCGTAAATTATGTTTTTAACACGCTGGGATGAATGGATAAATCATTAGATGAAATTTTTCACCTTAGGGCTAAATGCAGTTTATTTTCTGTACAAAGGTACATATATGCAGGTCTAGGATAAATATAAACAATGCAGGAACATGATAAATATATACAAAATTCAGGAACATGTGGGGAAGAATTTCCCGCGCATTGCATACACTAGCAGTTCCACCGTCTTAATCATTTTTCGCCCGGTTTCCCTCCAGGGGGAAACTAAACTAGTACTCTGTCTGGAGGCGCCATCAAGCAGTCACTACATTAAATAAATGATAAATATTACCATTTGTTACATCCTCCCCTTCTGGTTCCGACGGCATCCCGACGAGGAACCAGGAGTCTGTGGGACCTTTGGTGGACGGCCACGTTTACGAAGAGGAATAAGGGGTTTTACTCGGTCATTATTATAAGGAGTTAAAGCAGAGGTGTGGTGCTTTAAGATAGTTGTTGCTTCTCTCCCTGGTTCAAAGATATTTTGGAAGGATTCCAACGGGAGGTTAAGTTTCTACTTCTGGACACACACACACACAGAGGTTAAACTTTCACCTTCCCCCTCTCTTAGTTGGCATGTGTTACTGGACATCTTCTCAGCTATGAACGGGATGTCCAATTATTTACCAAATGGTACTTGTGGGTAGGATTGTCACAGAAATACCAACAAGTATTCTTCACATCTAGAACCAAACCAGCAGAACTATAGAAATCTGTTCCTAGAAGTGTTCTAGTTCTCTTTGCCTTTGGGAGAATTATGAATTTGGTCAAGACTGTTCTCCCCTCAATTTCTACCATGACTTGGGTTGTGAGGGCCTCACCTGTGGTCTATTGATCATCTGCTAAGCTCATTGTTAATGTGGTTTCCTGGAAAAGTAGTCTCTTATATCCTTAAATATCTGGCGCATCCTTTCCCCAGCAATGGAATGTGAAGATCCTGTGTCTGCACATACACGTCATTTTATTCCACAGAAAGTTATGTAGATTATGGTCAATTGAGAGCTTCTGGTCTGAGCGGTGTAAGCATTGATGTGATTGGTTGCTACGTCTGTTCTTTGTGAGGCATTGGGGTTACAGGTAGGACACCTAGACTTTATCACTTCTTGTTTCCCACAGCACAGCCATAGAATTTCAGATGGGATCTCTCATTTGGTACCTGATGGGAATATTCTCTTTTGGGAAGGCGTTTAGGTTTCCTGAATGATACCGGTCTTTCATCATTTACGGTTTCACTTGCCTTCACGTGTCTCCTAGGTCCACTGGGTAGGGAACGCCGGATGTTGTCAAAATCTTCCAGATTATCTGCTAACATTTCTGGGGAGATAAGTTCTTCCCAGATATCCAGGTAATGTTCCTTACACTCTGGAGAGCATCTCTTTTTCATTTGATGGCAATCATCAAATTCTTCAATCCGTCAAATGAATCAATTTTAAGCTCATTGAGCCAACCTTCAAAATATGCTTGGATTTCAAAATAATAATCCTTCCACGTCCCATTTGGGCTTTTTCTGTGAAGTGAAAACAGCTCCCGGAATTTTTCTGCGAATAACTTGAATCATTGCAGAAGCATTCCTCGAATGTGGGAGTAATCCCTGCATTTCTTCTCAGGCTCACGGGCAATGAGGGAGGTTACATCACTAGGTAGGGCACTAATGAGATAGGTTACCCACAGATCTTCACCAAGATCCAAAAGCTTCATTGGCCGTTCGAATAAGGTGAGGAACAGGTCCGTGTTATCAACTTATGGACTGAATTTTGGTAGCAACTTTTTTAGTTCAATTTTTGTTTGGGGTAGTTTTTGGGGACCTACGACTCTTTGAGTCTCATTTTGCAGTCGTATTTTCTGCAGCTCAAACTCACGCAGTGTTTGCTTTTTTTTTGTTTGTTTTCCTCGTCTATATCCTATTTGATACGATTCCCTCAAAAATACATTTCACAAATTTGGCTCTTCCTTATAAGCATCATTTGTTAAAATATTTGCCCTTAATTCAATTATTTTTAGCTCTTCCCCATCCGACTCACACTCACCTAACTCAATAGTAAGCTTAATGAGATCAGCTTTTTTCCCTTTTCTCAGAAATGATATGACTGAGAAATTTATGAGTTGTAAATAAATAAAATAAATAACTAAGTTCCAGACCTTATTTTTTGTCCACCAATATCTCTTACATATATGGGAATACACTTTAAAATATGGCTAGCTTTAAAACCTTATAAATTATTATGCACTTCAAAAAACAATTAAAATGGATAAATAAATTAATAACATATTCAAAATACCCACAAGTAACATTAATTCAAATAAGAAAATAACAAAGAAGATTTAGAAGTCATCAGTTGTAATGATACAAAAATTCAATGCAATGAAAATACTAAACAAAACTAAAATAATCAGGCATGAAATGCTACCTAAATTCAATAGGAAATCAGAAAATTATCAAGCAAAATAATAATTATTACTGTGCATTTCACAAAATTTTAAACAGGAAACGTTATCTCACAAGAAAAAAAGAAAAAAAAGAAAAATTAAGAATTATCATTGCATAAGAATACCAAACAAATCAATGAAATGAAATATTAAAATAAGATTATGCAAATAAAATTGTCAAATGCTACATAAATTCAATATGAAATTCTATAAAATATCAAGCAAAATGATTATCGAAATCAGTATTCATGTGTAATGATGAATTTAGTATATATCATGTGTTCTGACACAGTGAATAACACTTTTTGTCTTGAAAAAAAAAACACTCACCACGCTGTAGCAGGGTTGCTATCACTTTTCTCTTTTTTCTTCTTGATAAAAAAAAAACACTGACCACACTGTAGCAGGATTTCTACTGCGAATTTCCAGGAAATTATCACAAGCACTAACACACTGTAGCAGGATTACTACCGCGAATTTTTGAAGAAATTATCACAAGCACTAACAAACTGTAGCAGGATTGCTACCACGAATTTTGAAAACTTTCAACAGGAAATATATTTTTTTTCTCTACAGACAATTGAAGTCACGATGATTCACTTTGTCTCTTTCGATTTCCGGATATTTTGGCAGGAACGTAGAAAATGAAAAGGTATTGGGGGTTCTTCTCTTGCTTTAGAAGGATTGCGGCACAATACCAGTAATTTCTTTCGTGACAGTATGGCTTACAAAGCCGGTTAAATTTTCATTTTCCTGCAGCGTTTCGTCACAGCGGTGGTTTCTGCTTCTACGGGGTCGTAAGTTTTAGGCCACGGGTTTGGGCGCCAGTTTTAACACGCTAGGATGAATGGATAAATCATTAGATGAAATTTATTTACCTCAGGGCTAAATACATTTTTTCAGTACAAAGGTACATATATGCAGGTCTAGGATAAATATATACAATGCTGGAACATGATATATATATACAAAATTCAGGAACATGTGGGGAAGAATTTCCCACGCATTTCGTACACTAGCAGTTCCACCGTCTTAATCATTTTCTCCCGGTTTACCGCCAGTGGGAAACTAAACTAGTACTCTGTTTGGTGGTGCCATCTAATGGTCACCACAATAAATAAATAATAAATATTACCATTAGTTACAATGTTCAGTTTCAATTAGGAAAAATAAAAACCCTACTGTGAATTTTGATATGGATCAATAGAATGATTGTTTATTAAAATTCAACTTTGGACAACATGTGATCTATTAAAGATAGATCCCATCCTTTGAAACCATGGTAAAGTAATGCATGTGGCACTTAGGCTACTCGAAACACTCCTATTTATCACACCCTTCCATTGGGAAGATTTAACTCCTCTCTATACTAAGTTTATGGATGTGTTGGGAGGCGATCCCACTTCCTGACAGGAATCAACTCATAATGGCTAACTCTCATGTATAATCTTACAGAAGTAAAAGTACAGAAAGAAAACAGATCTTCTGATAAAAAAAAAAATGTTATTACAGGACGAAAAAAAATCATTGGTATATTCAACTTAGTAGATGTAATAGGTATTTTTTTTTTTTTTTTTGGTGAGAGCAAAAATTTAGATTCATCCCACCTAAAATAAATACATATATAAATATATTATCAGCTTGTATAGAAACTCTTAATTTATCAATATTTTTATAGAATATTCTTTTATTTAAAGTATTCATTTTTATGGAGAAATTTACATGCTTTCTCATAGTTGTATTTATGTTTCAAAGTAAATCGTATTTATGAGTTTTTAACATTAATGTGTATTATATGCTATGTGTTATGTTAAAAATGGAAATATTATGCTGAACCGATAATGTTAAGGTGTCCGTACACCTTTAAAACGTCAGTTTCGTCCAAAGTTTCGATTTTTGAATTTCTATGTTATTTGAAAATATGAACTTTTTTCTTTAAAATGGTGTTTATAAATTTTGTTTCTATCTTATTTAGAACTTAAGTTATGGGGGTGTGAATTTTACTCGAAAGCTACCTTTTGAATCCAGAAGTACAAGTCTGCATTCCGGAAGTTGAGAAAAATGTCTATTTACATTTTTATTTTTCAAAGTATCGCTTAAATATGCAAAAGTAGAAAATTTATACACTTTTAAATATTAATTAGAGCTTTCAGAATCTTCAAAAATATAATTGGCAACATGTTTTTGTTTATATTTTTATCTAGAATCTGGCAGGAAAATAGAGTGATTTACTGTTTGTTTACATTTGCTTATGATTACGTAGCTCGTTATAAGTTTCTGTTTAATCATTTTTTATTGCTGAAAATTTTAATTTGTTTACATTTAAAATGGGTAAAGCTAAACGTAGAATTAGTGCAAAGAGAAAACGGCAATTTTGAAGTATTGGATCTACTAATAAACATTCAAAAAATAGCAGCTGAATATGTTCTAACGCCAGCTCTTCAAAAATTGAAATGCCTGCTGTGTTTGATGAAGAAATAGAAGAATATGAACGTAAACCACTTACTGGTAACAAAGTAATTGATATAGAAGTCCCCTCTTTTAAACATATTTTATCAACTTTGTTGCCCAAGTTGTTTTAAAGAAGGCTTACTACTTTTTGAGGATTCCAGATATGGTTTGTGCTCAAATTTTGTTGTACGGTGTAGACATTGTGACTTTTACTCAGAGTTTTCTAGTTCAAAAAAAACTTTAAACTGCCCTGAAGTAAATACACGATTTATTTATGGTATGGGACAAATTGGGAGAGGTTTTTCTGCTGGATTTAAATTATGTGGTACGTTAAATTTACCCAGACTCAGTAAAATTGCATACACTACTCATGAGAATAAACTAATGACTGTGAATTAAGAAGTTTGTGAACTATCAATGCAAAAATCAGCTTCTGAATTGTTAGTGCTACATCCTCCTAAAAATAAAATTGTTGAATGTGGCATTTCAGTTGATGGAACGTGATAGAGTAGAGGTAACACTTCCAAGAATGGGTGTGTCACAGCTTTGTAAGTTGACACTGGTAAAGTAGTGGACATTGAAATTATATATATATATATATATATATATATATATATATATATATTTATATATATATATATATTTATATATATATTTATATATATATATTTATATATATTTATATATATATATTTATATATATTTATATATATTTATATATATATATATATATATATATATATATATATATATATATATATATATATATATATATATATATATCCCATCATCATAGTGTCCCACCTGCAGAAAGATTTATAAAATGCCCAGAAGCATTGAGTCGGAATCTTTTGCAGCATATCATGTGTTCCATAGCAATTTTCAAGATTCTGAGTTAAAAATAGAAACTGCTGGAGCTACTTGAATCTTCCAACGTTCTATTGTCAAAGGAGGCCTTAAATATGAACATTATTATGGTGACGGGGATTCTAAGAGCTTTATCAATGTCAAAAATAATTATGGGACAGATAGCATCACAAAATATAAATGCATCGGTCATGTTCAAAAGAGAGTAGGGCGAGATTGCGCAAACTGAAGTCAAAAAATGAAAATCTGTCTGGTAAAGGAAAACTCACCTATTCTTTTAATGACCGATTTCAAAACTATTATGGAATTACTGTTCGTAGCAATGTTGGAAGCCCATCTGATCTTCAGCAAAATATTATTGCGGCCATGTTTCATTGCTCATCAAGCGTCGAGAAACCGATGCATGGGCAGTGTCCCATCGGAAATGATCATTGGTGCTACTACCAGCGAGCACTGTCTTGCGGCAAAAATCCAAAAGAAAAACATAAAGGCTTATCAAATGAAGCGCTGAGTAGGATTAAGCCTACAGATTTCGAATTATTTAACAAAGAACTTATTATATTAAATGCCTGCATGACAAAACAAAATTCTAACGAGTGTTTTAATGGTATTATATGGCAGAGAGTACCGAAAGAAGTTTTCGTGTGCCTCAAAACTTTAAAATATGTTGTATTGGATGCTGTGATCCAATTTAATGGTGTATACAAGGGCTGTGTTGACATTTAAAAAAAACTTAATATAACTCCTGGTTATTTTACTTTTAAATCATACAAACATCTTGGCATCAATAGAATTAACGATGCAGAACGACATTCAACACCAAATGTAAAGCAGCGTAGAAAAATTTTAAGAGCTACAAGGGAAAAAAAGCAATGTTTCAGAGAGTACTGAAGGTGTTATTTATAAATCAGGAGCATTTTAAGTTTATCTAACTGTGTTTAGTTGAAAGATTATTTCTGATTTATCTCAAAATGAATTTTTTTAATGTATTGTCATCTAACGATGTTAATATTAGAAAAAGTTGTGAACCAAATTAGTTTAAATTTTATAAGTGCATTTATATTTTAAAGTTCTAAAGAACCCCTATAGTTTTCATAGTCATATTGTTGGTTTTTTTAGTAATTATGGTATATATCTTGCTCTTAATAATTTTTTAATGATTTTTCAATGGTCTTTTACTCGAACATTGATAAAAATTGTAATAAATTGATTATCATCAGGAAAATGGTACCATCCCTAAAAATGTTATGATGATCAACATTAAATTTACAGAAAGTGATATGTTTGCTTACATTTGAGTTATGTGCAATATTCCAATAATCAAGTTAATTACTATTTACACTATGTTTTACTCCCTAAAAAATTTTTATGTACTACGAGTAACATATATATAAAATGTATTTTTCATAGTTTTAAGTTTTATTTCATTAGTAAAAGATATTTTAATAGCAAATATAACAGTTTTTCAAAAACTTTTCTTCGAAGGTGTACAGATACCTTAAATTCATATCAGTGTAAAATTGTTTAAAATCTTATGCAGTTGAGTTAACACTTTACACAAGTAAATATATTTAATCTTACACTGTTTTCTGTACAGCTAAGACGTATTCCTTTTTTTATAATAAAAGAAAATTAATTTTTCATACACGGGTTTTTACAGGATCGATTGTTTCAGGAACATATCTACTATGTAAAAAAGAATCGGATATGTTTCGATTTCAAAATAAATAGATCAATAATACTTTTGCTTTAAATATCATTTACTGAAAAGTAAGGATATTTCTAAATTTGAACTTGATTTTATAGGGTGGAAAAATGAATAGCATAATTTACTCCGATGCTAATAAAATAATGGCATCTGATGCATATATGTTGTATTTATGTTTATTGTTTTCAAAATAAAAGCACTCAACAATCATTCACTAAATTTAAACAATTTAAATACAGAAAAGAGAGAAAAAAATTTGCAATCAAGAGATCCACGATAGTCTTACGAGTGCTTAGCACGAAAAGCACAAATAATTAATAGTTGCCATTATTTTTAAAATATTCTTTTAATACTTTGCTAATTCATTAATCCATATGAAATAAATTTAAATATTTTTTTTCGACTGTTAAAGTTATAGGAGTAATATAACATAACCGCACAAGAACTAGTTCCTGGACCCTTCTCATTTTCCCTATGGAATTTTTTATCTTTTCTTCTATCAGAGTATAAATGTGTCGGGAGTAAATCTTACATACTTGAGTTGAAATATTCTGGATAATACTTTTACCTCACTTTGTAAGCAAATATTTATTTGAGTTATTAACTGAAACACTTTGAAATAGTTATTCTAAAGTAGCACCATTAATTTATTTATTTTCACTTGGGGAAAGAAATTCAGTTTTTAAACAAAGAACATTTAAAAAGAATGCTTTTAAAATTCGGCTCAAAATCTACAATAACTTCTATTGATACAATTTTTCATATGCTTTATAAATGTAGTAATAGGGAATTCAGGTCTTAATTCTCAAGAGTATAAAATTAAGTTTCCAGTTTGTGAAAATTTAACATATTTCTTAAATCAAGAAATGCATCAAAAAATAAGGAATGTTAGCTCTCCCGATTAATATGCCTTGCTTATAATTGTCCAGTGTAATGTGGGTGCAAAGGAGGATTCCTTCCAAGCCAAAATCAATGATTGTTTAATTCCTAACTTATTAATACGTTTTCGAATTGAATAGAGATTTGTTCCATACTTTGCTTACAAGTAATACATCTTTTATCCCCCAAGAAATCTTCTTTTCTACTGTACAAACCTCTGTTCCAAGGAGGCAGCGTTTCTCAAACGATGGGGCGCACCCCTTAGGGGTGCGTGGGAACTCTATGAGGGGGCACGAGCATATTGAAACGTCAAAATATTTTTTAAAAATTATTAATTTACTAAAGTAAACAATCAAAAATACATTCTTACATAATAAAAAAATAAAATAAACTTTTACATTTATATAATACATTGAAAAATGTATCAGTCATGCACAGTGTGTTTCCTAATTAATTTGACAATACTAAGTTAAGATCAAGTTGAATAATCCTGAGTGCCCACATAGGCTCTTGTCATATGTACCAGTATATACAACACTTATATTTATATAATTTGTACAGTTCTAATTTCTTCCTTGCTGCCGATTGAAAGTTATGTAATTCTCTCCCCAATGCCACGTAAGCGCGAATATAGGATGTATGGGGAGGGGGCAAAGGAATAAATAAGCTAATCTTCTGAAATACGTAAATCCTGCGCAAACACTGTCAAGGTCCTTTTATTGCATGCCAAAGACTTCGGAATAATTCTATGGATAGCAGTGCGCATAAAAGATCGTACTTCGGAAAGAAGTATATAAACGTCGACGTAATTGACGCTCTGGCAAAGCGAGACGTTTATATAAGGGGGTAGCACATCAAAAGTTAAAGTCGTATTGTAGCTTTATCGTCTATGCACAGTATTATTGAATTGAATGCACTGTTATTGTATGGAGGAGGGAGGTGGGTTGCGATAAAAAATTATCATTGAATATTGGGCCGCAAATGGAGAAAATTTGAGAAGCACTGGTCTTAGGTACAAAGCCTTTTTTTAATTTTATTCTATTATAATTATCCTCATAGAATGCATATCGATCTTTGGCCTGATATTATTTATTCATTCGAAAATGCTGTCTTAGGTGGCAGATTTTCTGTGTTCATAAACCGGATTGAATTCTTATGCTTTAATCAGGTGCGATTATTCCAGGTCAACATATACTTATAAACCAGGTTTCTGTCGACGAATATTAACCAGGCTTTTCTCTCTCACGCACCCATTCAAATTCTCTACCAGGCTTCATTGAATTCTTCCTGATTTGTTCTGAGTCGTATAAGAATACGGAAAGTATCTTTATTACGGTCAGATTTGTATGATATTGCTTACATAATAGAAAACATGTTTCATACAAAATGAGGACACATATATTTACATGTCTCTATTCAAAGCTACTAGAATAATAGCAAGGTAATGTTATTCATAACAAAATACGAACATGAATTGAAATGTAAATCGTGCTAGAGAATAAATGCTTTAATAAAATAGCATATATTTTCCATACAATGTAGGTTTCCTGAATTCCGTAAGATGAAATTCCGTAATTTAATACATATGCGCAAGAGACGTCATGACATTTGCACAGTTAGAAAGTCCTTTTACTTCCAAAATTAAATTATGCCTATTATTACACAACTATTTGCTTAGCATCTGCTGATAAGCTAGAGCAAGTTCAATATCAGTATTTACTTTGAACTTTTAAGCAAATATTTTTCATTTAAAAAAATAGTTATTTTTAACAGGAATTTTCATTTTTTGAATTGTTGGCTTTTTAAGTACTTTCTGTTAAACGGCTACTAATGTTGAATAACAATAACACACACACACATACTTAAACATACATACATATATAATTAGTGTACACCTTCATAAAAAGCTTACAGACTTTTTTGGTGCCTGAAAATTTAAAGTTGGTACAACACAGAAGTAGATAAAAGAAATAAAATTACAAATAATTATACCGAATACAATAAGTAATAAGATAACTTTTTAAAAATAAAACATCATTCAAAAACTTCTTTCATGTCGTATTGTTACTATTCTTATTTATTATTTACAGTTGGTTCATTACTATTAAAGAGCAGTTTAATTTACTTATGGATTCAAATTACTTATTTTTTGGGTTTATATACATATATGTAAGGATAATTAAATTAGATTAAAAATTAAATTCCCAATCTAGCACTTAACTCACATTCTTCATTTCATCTTCAAGTATCAAACTAATCACCCATTTATTTTTCCAAACATTCGGCCTAGTCAATAAAAATGTCTAATTCCAGATCGTTAGATTTAATAGCCCTATATGTCAGCATTAACTTTCAAGTACAATCATAAAATCCACGATACTTACCCCATTGGTGTCTTAAGTGCTAATCTTGACTTAAAACACACCGTGGAGTGTTTGTTTTTTCCTCCCTGCTCTTTGCGTCAGAAGAGGTGAACTCATTCTAGAATAAAGACCTTTTTTAAAACTAAGCCTGATTCTGGCTCAAAACATGTCGTATATATACATGACATGTTTTGAATCAGAATCAGACTTAATTTTAAAAAGGAACTTTATGTTCAATCATTTCTACATCTCTTCTGACGCTAAGAGCAGAGACGAAAAAGTACGCCACGCGCTGTTTTAAGTGGGTTAACACTTAAAACACAAATGCGGTAAGTATCGAAGATTTTATGATTGTACTTGAAAGTTAATGCTGACATTAGGCCTATTAAATCTAACGATCTGGAATTAGACATGTTTATTGGCTAGGCCATATGTTCGGAAGAAATAAATGGGTGATTAGTTTGATACTTGAAGATGAAATGAAAAGTATGAGTTAAGTGCTAGATAGGGAATTTAATATAAATATACATATATATATGTATATATATACGTATATATATGTATATATATGTATGCATATATATATACGTATATATATATGTATATATATATATGTATGTATATATATATATATATATATATGTATATATAATAATACTATGATATTGTCCAAAGGTTCTAGTTTTAGATTATTGATCTCTAATAACAGCAATGCTATCAAAAATGAAATTTCTAAATATATTAGTAACTTCATTACAAAATTAACTATTAAATATACAGTCTTCCTATTGTAGCTTTAATCAATTTAAATGCAAAGTTTTATATGAATTATACTGAACATTAACTATAAAACTGATAATAATATAATTTTCAATAATATTAAATACCAAATTACACATCTACAAATGAACTTCATTATCGTTTATGTTGATAAAGTTCCGGCTAATTATGTAACTATTTGCAAGTGGCTTTATACTAATATGCTAAACAAACATTTTCAGAATAATACTGCTTTTAAAAAATCTAATTCAAGCAAAAAGGAAATTTTTAATCTAATCTCTGCTTTTTATAAAAAAAAATAGATTTACGTATTTTGAATATTAAACTCCCTCATATTTTCTTAACTGCTAAATTTCATAAAAATCCTTTTAACTTTAAAAATATTACGAGAATAGCGTTAAAACTTATTACACTTCCGGGCAAGAAGCTGCAAAATATTATTCAATCTACATTAGACAAAATTGATAATTCCGTTATATTTAAGAATAGTATGGACATTATTAAGTATATGCAAGTTAAACAAATTATTTCTACTTATTCCTATGATTTTGAAGATTATTTAACCGCATAGATATAGAAGACATGTTTAAAATTCTTAAAATAACATATCGCAAATATTTTTGAATAAGATAATAAAATATGATAAATATATTTCTATTATTGAATTAGTATTAAAAGAAACTTATATTTTCCATAATAACGCTTATTATTAGAAAATTAAAGTTTTACCACAAGGAGGAGCCCCTAACAACTGCTTAGCAAATATTTACTTGAATTTTTATGAAAATGAATGTATTAGTTATGAATATTGATACTTTTTTAGATACATAGATGACTTACCGTAAAATCCGGCCTATAACTCGCATCGGTGTATAACGCACACCCATACTTTCAAGATGCAATTTTTAATGTTTAGGTATATTCGCCATGTAATGCGCACTCCGTTTTTACGAAGAAAACTGAAATCTGCTTATACAATGCTGTTATGTTTTAAAGCGATTTATTCGAGTTATTTTCTTAAGCTTTTGCAAAAATAGTATACTTTTAGAATTACAACCTTTTAAGTTCATTAAAAATGTTACTTCTTTTAAAGAAACAATATTTCGAAGTTTATAAAAGCCTGATTTTTGTATGCTCATTTCTTTCTTTTTTACTTTTAAAGCTCTCATTTTTATACCCGGCGTACAACATGCACATGTAAATTTCGATCTTTTTAGCGTTAAAAGGGCGCATTAGACGCCGGATTTTACGGTGATTTTATTTAGTAATATAGTAGACTTTGTTCTTAGCTTTAATTATATTATCCCTACTATTTAAAATTATTAAAAATTAATTATATTAATGAGTCAGCTAACTTTGGGAAATTTTTCAATAATTGTTTAGAATACAAAGAATAATTGTTTAGAATTTGAATGCAAATTTTTATCCTAATTTTTTTATAGAATTTTTTTTTGTTATTCCTCTTTTTGAGAGATACATTGTTCTTTTTTCATAATTTTATTTTACTATATTCTCAGAATTATCAACCACGTGTTAGAAATAGGCTTAACTTTTCACCATGGCTCTAATTATCGTTTTTTCTATTATGTCGAAAATATCTGCAATACAGGGAAGGTAGATCCGAAGCATTGCTTAAACCTAAATCGCTGGCTTTTTCAGTGACAGCTTTATAAATCATAATAGGTATCCAGTTTAGTCCAAAAACTTTGTATATACATCTGTTGTGTCTCGTGAACTCCAATTTATTTCTTCTTTGGCATTGTAGGTTTTAGAATTTTTTTCATTTTTATTTTATTATCCTATATATAAAGGGTGTTTTTTTGACAGGTATAGAACTTTAAATTGCAATAAAACAACGATGTATTATTCGATTGACATGAATTTTTTTTATTCGAAAGATAATCTTGTGGCATTACATTTTAAATAGGACTTCTGGCACAGGACTGCCACGGCTGGCTCGAATGTAGTCGAATCTAGATGTCCAATTTTCGATGACTTTTTCCAACATTTGTGGCCGTATATCGGCAATAACATGGCAAATGTTGTCTTCCAAATGGTCAAGCGTTTGTGGCTTATCCGCCTAGACCAATGACTTTACATAGCCCCACAAAAAATAGTCTAGCGGTGTTAAATCACAAGATTTTGGAGGCCAATTCACAGGTCCAAAACGTAAAATTAGGCGGCCACCAAACGTGTCTTTCAATAAATCGATTTCGGCACGAGCTGTGTGACATGTTGCGCCGTCTTGTTGGAACCACAGCTCCTGGACATCATGATTGTTTTGTTGTTGTTGTTTTCTGTTGCCACCTGTCTGACGTAGTCAGATCGAGGCCCACGAAATTCATCGTGGCATGGGCAAGAGGTACGCCTGTCGTTGGCTTTAAGCACCATACAGGTGACAGTACGATTTAGCTCGGTGAAATTCCCCGAAGGGACGTTAGATGGCGACACGACCTCTATCTCCACCTCCACAATTTCTGCATGTAAACTGAAGGGGAGGGAAATATGCTCCAGTCTCTACGCTCGTGATTAAGTCCATAAGACTACGGACCCACTGATTTAACGAGCACGTACTCCATGTTTACTCAGAGGTTGTTTGGTGGCATCGGGCATCGAACCCAGGCCTTCGAGTCGGGAGTCCGATGCTCTAACCACTAGGCTACCCACGGCCATCATGATTGTTCAATTCAGGAATGAAAAAGTTAGTAATCATGGCTCTATATCGATCACCATTGACTGTAACGTTGTGGCCTTCATCGCTTTTGAAGAAGGATTCCACCAGCCCATAAAGAGCACCAAACAGTCAGTGTTTCTGGATGTAACGGTGTTTTGACATGCACTTGTGGATTAGCTTCACTCCAAATGCGGCAGTTTTGTTTGTTGACGTAGCCATTCAACCAGAAGTGCGCTTCATCGCTAAACAAAATTCGCTTAGGAAAATCGACCATTATTTTCGAAATAAAATTGCACAATTTGAAAGCGTTGTTCAGGCGTGAGTCTATTCATGATGAATTGCCAAACTAAACTGAGAATAAATCACTTGACAGCTGTTAAATCGTTCGCCATCTTGGAAAGTAATGCCAACTTAAACTTCTATGCCTGAAAAAAAACACTCTGTATATACATATATATATAAATATATATATATATATGCATATATATAATAAACAAATATTATACACAAATAGTTATAAGCCTAAGTTTAACCATTCAAGACAGTAAGAAATATTAGCCAGAATAGTACGAAAACAAACTTTTGGTCTTAGGAACCGAGATGTGTCTAGTCAACCTTCACCTGCATTTTGCCTATACACTGAGTCATAGGAAAAGGAAGAAATATTATAGAAATGTAGTTATTACAGTATATAAAATATTCAAGAATATTTATGTATAACGATAAAATTTAATAGACTACTCACATTAGAGTTCAAATCGATGCAATAAGTCTAGATGATGAAAAAACTCACTTCGTGAGCTCAGCATCAGGTTAATGTTTTCTGCCAAATACAAAAGTTTTACTGCATAAAAGTGAAATTTATACATTGTGATAAAATAAAAAAATGGCTATATATTTACATTTAAAAACCTTAAATATGGATATACGATTTATTGAAAAAAAAAAGGACTTCCTAAGAATACACAATGATACTAAAATAAAATAAAGTATCATTTATTTTATAAAACATACAGCGACATCTTTTGAGTAACTGTATATTTAATTAATTAAAAAAAAAAACATCCACTCACTTAATGCAAGTATTGTTACATTTTCTTTTATCTGAGAACTTTTAGAAAAATTATTGTAAAGAAAATTAGCAGGATATTCATGTTCAATACAATGACTAATAAAGTTATTAAAATTAAGAAAAAAAATATTAGATTTATCGCTAACCAAAATATTATTTCGATACATATAGTTAAAAATAATACTTCCTTATATAGAAATTGATATATTAAAATTCGAATATGGCACTTTAAGAATGTTAAAATCAAAAGCATCTCTGTTATCATAAAAATCACTAACTATTTTTTAATTCTTAATACAATGATATATCCAAGTAGTTAGTTTTAATTGACTTAACTTTTATTTTAGCTTCAAGCAATCTGTATAAAAGTTAATATTAGTGTTTAAACTATTATTTGTACCAAAAACAATTAGATCATCTCTTTATATAAAAATTTAATAGTCATTATTAATAATGTATTTGTATTTATAAAACCGTAAGTATAAATGTGCCAAACTACTGCTTGCAGGACCACATTTAGTTTGTTTTACCTTTAGTTTAATTATACAATAAGTCATTAAAATTAACGTTATTTTCTTTTAAAACTAAATATAAGAGAGTTTTAAACTTGTGGAAATTAATAGTAAGTGTATAATTACTTTGATTTTCTAAAATGATCTTAATAATATCGTTGATATCAATGGAATTAAATAGGTCTTCAAAATCAAAAAACTATGAACATATATATATTTATAAAGTATTGTTTTAAGAGTAAGACTTGATGTTTTTTTTGTTTTAATGTAAAACAGTGAAGCGTAAGTACATCTCCATGCTCTATTTTTTATTTACAATTAATACAGAATTAGAAAATATTCAATATATGTTTTATGGTCAAATTTATCAAAAGTTGTTCTCGATGTAAGATTACTTAAAATTTCGTCACAAAAATATTTTTGCAGAACTATTATTAGTTAAATTTCCCCATTTAATTCAAAATGCATGCTTTGCAAATTGCTGTAGATTTTGGAGAATATTTTTTTTAATTCTATGCACAATTCGTTATAAATACTTTTCCTGCAAATCCAATACATATGAGAGCAATGTGTTGTAACCATTTTTATCTCAGGATCCTTTGTTCACAATTTCCACAAAAATAAAGAATCTCTCTCTCTCTCTCTCTCTCTCGGTACCGCTTCCATCTTACAAAGTAGAGATCTAAGAACGAATAACATCAGGCATAATAAAAGTGGGGAGTGATACCTTTTAATTTAATGAAATTAAAATAAGACAAAGAATGAGTTTGTGTAAGAGCAGGTTTTGCATTTCAAAATTGCGATATACACGTTCTTTCCAAACTTTTGTATTTTCTTAAATAAGGTCTAAAACTGATAGCTAGACAAGATAATAAAGTTATTAAATTATTATTTTCTATAAAATAAAAAAGCTTGAGATGCAAGAACAGGGAAATGGCACTGTAATATTCTACGGATTTTAATATATTATTGGTGTAATTTTCACCCAAATAGCTCGAAGGAATGAATATCAAAGCGATGATAACTTTGAATATGCTGCCGGTCCTACCTTTTGAATCACGCCGCACGCATTCATATAAATAAGGCAGTTTTATTAAAGATCTCTGCAAGTATCAAAAGAGCTATTTCTTCTCTTTTTGGTTACTTTAACGAGCTGGCTTACTTTTAAAAACTTTTTTGTTTAGTTGTCATTGCGCTACTCGAAAAATGCTTTAATGTTGGGAGCAAAGAAAGGAGAAGAAAAAGAAAACGCAAACTAATTACCGAAACGCCGAGGGTTAAAATACATTATCTACTTTAATCTCATAACAACTGCGATTTGAAACTCTATCATTTTTTGTAACAAGCTGATAATCTAAATTTGGGCGCAGAAACTTGTCGGGATTTTAAAAGTATTTTTTTCGAAATTCCACGATTTATTTTTTCTACACGCATTGTATTGCTACAAATTTATAGACTAAAATGGTTAGTCAGTTTCTAAAAATTTATTTCTATAATTATTATAAAAGTAATATATATATATAATATATATATATATATATATATCTTTTATTACTCCTCTCCTTGATAGATTCATTACTGTTCACTTTTCTCAATTACTTTTTACGATTTTGTAAGGTTCTACAACCACGTGCTGTATTAAGCTTAACTTTTCAACTTGGTTTTTTTTTAATATGTCGAAAATTTCTGCTGTACGGGGAAGGTGGATCCATAAAGCATTGCTAACCCTAATTCACTGGCCTAATTCTGCAACTGCTTTAGAAATCATAATAGGTCTCCAGTTTAGTCCTATGATTTTTTGTATCTACTTTTGTTGTGTTTGCTGAATTCCAATTTCTTACTTCTTAAGTACTGTGGGTTCTAGTTATTCTTCACTTTTATTTTATTATACTATATATATATATATATATTACTTTAAATATAAGACAATTGAGACATTTAAACCTTAAGAATGTCAATGACAAACATCATTACATTTTAATGGAATATTTAAGCTAATGCCTTTCGGCTTATGCAATGCACCTGCAACTTTCGAGCGCCTTATGGAAACAGTCATAGGAGGACTTTCGTACAAGGCCTGCCTAGTTTATCTCGATGACATTATCATCGTGGGTTGCTCCTTCGAAGAACATCTGAAAAATATCAGGCGTGTGCTACAAAAGCTGAAAGAAGCTAACCTGAAATTAAGTCCATCCAAGTGCCACCTATTCCGGCGTGAAGTTTCCTATCTCGGACACATCATTTCGGTAGAAGGTGTACAACAGACCCGGATAAGATCTGGGCTCTGAAAGACTGGACCTGCCCGACGGATGTTCACCAGCTCCGGAGTTTCTTTGGCTTATGCTCGTATTACCGGAAATTCGTGAAAAATTTCTCAACGATTGCCAGACCTCTTCATAAGCTTTCCGAGGCAAAACAGAGATTCATTTGGACGGTTGATTGTAACAGCGCCTTTAATAAGCTTAAGGACGCCCTAACATCTGCTCAGAGCCTGGCATATCCTTTAATTGGGAAACAATTTATTCTGGATACGGATGCAAGTCATGAGAGTATTGGGGCTGTATTGTCTCAAGAGATAGATGGTCAGGAGCGTGTCATCGCCTATTTTAGCAAGAGTCTGTCCAAACCAGAAAGAAATTATTGTGTGACCAGGAAGAAACTGCTCCCTATCGTAAGAGCTGAGGAGCACTTTTATCCATTCTTCTACAGTCAAAGGTTCCTGAAGCGAACAGATCAGGCCTCATTGACCTGGCTGCGGTTTTTTAAAAATTTAGAAGGCCAAATAGCTAGGTGGATACAGAGACTACATTAGTATGACGTAGAAATTCGCCTCAAAAAAGGATCATCACATGGTAATGCAGACGCCCTTTCGAGAATACCGTGTACTGAGAGCTGCAAATACTGCTCGAGAATTGAAAAGAAATTTGGCGTACTAGGTCCAATAGTCCGCCAAGTTACAACGTCATCAACATCAGAATTGGACCCGTGGAGTGCTCAGGGAGTCTGAAAAGATCAACTGGCTGATCCTGAAATAAATCCAATAATGGAATTCAAAGAGTCGTCTCACGAAATGCCCAGCTGGCAGGGTATCGCCCCTTTCCATCCTACTACGAAGCGTTACTGGACTCTTTCAGACTCTCTTCATCTGAGAAATGATGTTTTATATCGAAAATGGGAATCTGATGCCGGAAAAACATTCAGGTGGCAATTAATACTGCCAAAGACAAGAGTTTCAACAGCCGTTAAGGAACTCCATGACAGTCCCACTGGAGGTCATTTTCGTGTTATAAAGACCTTATAAAAGGTTTGTGAGCGCTTCTACTGGAACAATGTGTGGAGTGACGTCGAAAAGTGTTGTCGCACATTTGAACCCTGTGCTGCACGCAAACGTCCCAGAAAACGCACTAGAGGAAGACTGCAGCTGTATAATGTGGGAGCGCCTTTCGAACAAATAGCATTTCACATCCTAAGCCCACTTCCGAGATCATCAGATGGCAAGAACATCATCTTGGTAATCATGGACTACTTCACTAAGTGGCCTGAAGCGTATACTATTCCCCACCAAGAAGCCTCAACTGTTGCAGCGGTTCTAGTTCAAAACTGGATCTCACGATTCGGGGTCCCTCTACAACTGCTCTCCGATCAAGGGAGAAACTTCGATTCTGCAGTTTGCAAGAGACTGTGTGAAATACTGACCATCGACAAAACCAGGACATCAACTTTGCATCCTCAGTCTGATGGCAGGTTAGAGAGGTTAAATCTGACAATTCTGAACAGCCTCTCTCTCCTGGTATCCAGTAATCAACCGGACTGGGACAAACGCTGCCCTTTTTCTTGCTTGCCTATAGAAGTGGCGTTCATGAGACAACCAGTTATTCCCCATCCCAGATGCTCTTTGTACGTAATCTTCGTCTGCCTGCACATCTTCTGTTCAGCCGACCACCAGAGTCATCCTTGTCTCCCTAAGAGTATATTGAAACACTCCAGACACGGATGGAGGAAATGCATCATCTGGCTAGGGAAAGAATCGGCATGGCTTCCGAGAGGATGAAGACCCGATACGACGCAAGAGCAACTGGACACGACTTTTACGAAGGCAACAAAGTGTGGTTATGGAATACGAAACGTCGTAAAGGACTCTCTCCTAAGCTACAGGCGAACTTGGAAGGTCCTTAAACAGTCCTAAAAAGACTGAATGATGTTGTGGTGCGGTACAGAAATCCCCACACTCAAAAAACCGAAGCTAACACATTACAATAGGCTGGCACCTTATCTTGGCCAAGATGAATAAGATCTTTTTCAGACCATGGGCATTAATTATTTTGTAAATAATGTAAATTATTTATCTTTTCTAATTCCTTAGTTTTATTTTAATATTAGAATTTATATTTACATCTCTTCATGCGCTTTCGATTTATTTGTATTGTATATGCTGTGGAATTCATTTGTTACTTTATATGTGATTATTATGTGAATAGGTTGCCTGTAAATAGATTCATCTTACTAGGGGATTGTACTGCCCGGAACGGGCAGTCTTTAAGGAGGAGGCAGTGTTACGAATTTTGTGTAAATAGTGTAAATAATTTGTATTTGAGTGTTTAATGCATTTATATTACTCTATGTTATATTTATTTCATGTTAAAATTAGACTATTCACAAGCAGTGACACCCCATACGTTATAATGCAATTCAATGAGAATTTGGCGAAATCTTGGCGGTAGAGCCAAGTTGGCATCATTTTTGGCAACCAAGTTGGCGGCCAGTTTGGAACCCTCTGTAATCTTCTAGAAAGTAGTAGATATCTCCACTAGTGTCACGTTCAATGACACGAGCGGTTATATTTCTAGAAGTTTCTGTCGCGCATATAAAAAGGATGCACGCCGGTACGGTGATGAGTCTTGATTAAGACAGCTAGTAGTGAGGATTGTTTTGACTAGCGATTAGCTCGGCTGTGCTTGTAAATAATCTTTACTTGCGTGTCTCTTTAAACACTGTTTATTGTGTTTGATTGCTGTTGAAGGTGTGAAGACCTTCGGATATTTACCCTCTGAATATTGCCGATGAATTCTGTATTGAAAGGATTGGATTTTCGATAATAAATTCGCATTACTCTTAAATAACTGATTATTTTTTCTTTGTGATTGTTTTTGCATAAAATCCTCGAACCCGTAGATCTACGTAACAATATTAATACGGAAGCGTTCGTGCTTGCCACAAAGTCACCCCGGTCAAGAAATCATTAATTCTGTAGATTTTCTTTTTTTCAATGGCCTTGTTAGCATCTATTCATAGGACGGTCTTCATGGGAACTAAAATGCATTTGTCATTTATTTCCCTTTGGTAGTGGCAAACTTTTCATTACAATCTTAAGGTACTCGTTTTGAGTGAGAATCCCGTGCGGTCACTTTTGTTATAAAATACTTTCTATAAACAAGCTACATTTTTCACTTCTGACCATCATAGTGGCTTTGATTGCTGCATTGTTCTACTTATTATGGTTTATAAATATAAAAAAGCAGAATACAAAAAAGAAATGGGCATCTGTGATCTGTATGGAAAGAAGTTGAAATTGATCAAGAAAGGGAAGAACCTCCTGAAATATTTCTTATTAATCATGAATGTGAAATTAAATATTAGAAAAGCGATTAGCATGAAATGTTTGAGTTGAATGGAAAATTTTCAAATGCTACATAAATAACTGCATCAAGGAAAATATGAAGCCCTAAGTGTACCACAAGATGCACTTTGCCTTGTCAAAAAGACTCAAGCAAGAAAAAGTTCAGCAGGGTGTTTGTCGGCCATCAGAGGAAAATGAAACTACAATAACTTGAATAAAATATGGCAGTCTATAATATGATAAAAATATGTCTGTAAATACCATTACTGTAATATTAGCGGAAAGTGTGTGGGATTTGTGTTCGTTATTAAACTCCTGCCCATATAAAACTTCTTTTTCCAGTTTGATTGATATTTTTCTGAAATTATCAAAGAAGAATGGAGTCCTTAAAAGTAGGTAAATATAATTTCTCTTGATAAATTTTTGACTTGAATAAAAAATTTTGCTTTGTGCAATAAAAATAATTATTAAAATAAGATTGATGTGACTCACAATCACCCAGTGTGAACAATAGTGTTAGTATCGAGTGCATGCCTTTTACCGGGTTAGCTAGACAATTGCATTGTCCAAACTTCATTACACTTCAACAATTTTTTCTTGGTGTTAGGATTTTTTCACGTCAGTGTATTGTCACTATAAACTCTGACAAAAATAATTAGCGCACCAGGAAGGAGTTGTCAAAAAGAAACGAAAATTTACATGCGTAATTACTTTGATATAAGTAAATGATTAGAAAATCAAAGAAAACGGATAATTTATTTCAGAAGAAAGACAAAAGAACAGAGGATTAAAAACCCTATTCAACCCCCTCTGGCGCGATTGCACAATGCGATATGATAGAGCACATTAAGGGTATAAGTTCTGTATGATGTCTTAAAAAATTCCGTTCCATATTTGCCGTAACCTTGTCTGTAGTTCGTTCAAACTCGAGGGATGGTCAACTCGCCATCCCAAATGATGCCAGATATGCCCAAATGGAGACAAATATGGGAATCGGAAGGCCAAGGAAGGGTAGTAACAGTGAGGAGACAGTCTTGTAACAACCTTGCCGTGTGAGGTCGAGTATTGCCTTGTTCATAAATGGCTCCTGGGAGCCATTGTATGAGTTGCAACACATGTGATTGCAGGATGTCATGGACATACATCTGGGCTGTCATGGAACCACGGATCAATACTAGGGGTGACCGTGTATTGTATACAATGACATCCCATACCCTCTTACCAGCTGTGGGAGTGGTGTGTTGCTGTAAAGCAAAGACAGGATTGAGGGTCTCCACACACGAACACGAATTTCATCAATGCTGAGATTGAATCTTGATTCGTCGCTAAAGACGACTTGGTTCCATTCCGCTGCTGTCCAGGTTCCTCGTGAGAGGCACCACTCCAAATGGATTCGTCGATGGGTGGGCGTCAAGGGCAGTACACGTAAGGGGCACCATGCGCCCAAATGTCCTTCAGCCAAGGGTCTTCGTATGGTTCGAGAAGACCCTAGGGAAGGTGTTACATGTGCCTGGATGGCGGCTGATGAAACAGTTGGCTGTACGTGTGCATTTTTTACGATTTCGCGGTGTTTTCAAGGACTGGTCTGTCCACAGTGTGCTGAACCTGGTCTTCGGTTAAATGATTTCTCTCGGACCCACTGGTCCAAACACCTTCTTACAACACAATCAGAGCGGCCTAATTGACGTGCTACTCGCCTAGCTGACCACCCAGCTTCCATCATGCCGATGATTCTTCCCCTCTCAAACTGCGATATCTGTTCATATGGTCTTCCAAAACGGCGTAATGACATGTTTTTCTCATCATTTACTTTGTAAACGATTCAGCACTCTTAAACAAGTTTTGGTTACATTTTATCTTCATGGAGAACGACGCTAAACGCTCTCTACCGGCTATACGTAATGCACAATCACACTGCATTTCTAATCATTTGACTTTCTCCCCAACACGTTATTTCATGCCAAGTTTCCTTACGATCCCGCAATTATTTCTTAGTGCGCTAATTTTTTTGTCCATGAGTATATACGAAAACTTTATAAAATTATTTTTGCCATTTTACTAAAATTTTATTTTACTTACAAGATGATTTCATATAATTTACTTAACGATTAATTGGAGGATAATAATAATTTTAATTGAGATAATATGATAAAAGCTGAGAATAAAAATACACAGTTTTAGTTAGTACCAAAAATTGAAACTGAAGACTATTTTAAATCTAAAATGTAAGATGTGTGACACAAAAAAATTAGACTGGACTAATAAATTAATCTACTTACAGAATAAATTCTCTACGACATTATTACTTTCAAAGTGTGTGTAGTTCCCTTCAACATTCGTTGCTATCATTGCAGGTAACAGTTCTCGAAGGGATTCAGACAAAAACCCTTTAAGGGTGTTCTAACTGTTGTTATTGTCGTGTATTTTTTACTAGGATACATACGAAAGAATGTGAGATAGATGAACAGAAATATCTAACGCAATCACAGAAGAATACAGATTTTATTACAAATGATGATCCCAGTAAAGAGAAGAAGCAGTATACTGCTTTCCTTTCAAGACGGGAATCCATTTCAGGTGAAAGTCCGATTTCTTGACATGGATTCATCGAAGCCTTGCTCCGGAGTCGAATGCACTCGATTACAAGCCGAGTATCATAACCACCATACCAGGTGGAGCGGCGCGAGATCTAACAGTTAGAAATAAAAAAAAGTCTCATAGAGCCAAATCAGGTGAATAAGTAGGATGTTCCGTCACAGTAATATTTTTACTGGTCAGAAACTGCTTGACACATAGGGTCGTGTGAGTGGGTGCAATATCCTGATGCAGCAGCCGTGCATTATTCAACTAGCGTCGCTTCTTTCCCCCTAATTTTGGCGTCCAACAACTTATCCAAATAAAATGTCTGTTATTTTTGGAAGCAATTACTGAAGTATTCCCTACAAGGGGAATAGAAGTATATTATTTACAGAATAATATTAACTATTTTTGACATATTTACACTGGAAATAAAAAATACAATATTTTTAAACCATTCTAAGTATTGAAAATTAAACGATTATTTTGTCATTTTAAATAAAAACAGCTTATATTAGCTCCACTTAAGCAAATTATAAATGATAGTGCGGAGAGAGAAAAGTTTTTATTTTAATATAAAGAAAAGCTTTTTTTTAAATCATTTACATGTTTTGAGCTGATTGAGTAAATCTTGCTTAAATAAGGAGGAACAGAACTGTTGTATTATATATGTATTCTAATCCAAAGGAAACAAAAAAAGATATATTTAAGACACAGAAATTAAATGTTTTATTAAAATTATAAAAATATGGATTTTTTGGGGGGTTTTACTTAGGCTAAGTTGTTTTAGCCGCAATATGTTCCTCCAACATTTGAGCAAGGGTTTGATGCAGGTTCAAATTCTGGTAGCTCAAATTCCTAATGTTGATATGAAGTTTAGATTTGGAGTGGAAGATTTGGAGTAATTAATGGTAACACTGAATTAATCGATCGAAGCATTTTGATTGGAAACAATAAGATGCCATTTTGACTAGTTTTGAATTTTCTTCTGAAACTATTGTCTCATTTCAAATGTGTGTTTCATATACTTTAAATTAATTTGAAGGGGAAAATGTCAATTTGTTATTTTATTATAATAACTATTTGTGAAAGGAAACCTCAAGAAAATGCTCATATTTTTCTTTTTTCGGATAAGCCTTGTGCACTATTCAATTACGTTAGTGAATTGGAAATGAAACTCTTTTGATTTGGCTAAATGCCAAATCTTTGATTACCTGATTAACACGTGAAACTTCCACTTCACATTCAATCTTAAGTACTAATTTTCTCTAAAAATTTTTTAAACTTTGGAAAATATATTTCCCAAGATTAGAAAATTGAAAATGTTTTGATTTAACTTTGTAAAATGAAAATTCGATTTCTAAATTCTATCAACCATTCTATGGAACATTTTTGCTGTTTTCATCTAACACAGGGCACACTAACAATCACTGGGTTTGAATTTTCTTCCAAAACTAGAAAAAACCTTTCAGGCTCTTAGTGTAACAAAGTATATCCATAGAAAAGACAGCTACTTCGAAAGAGAGAAGAAAAGGCGGATATATAAGTGCAAGTAATGTTTTACCTATACCATAACATAAAAACATATATTTATGTTGTCAAGAAATATTTGAAAAGCTGTTGAATGTAAAATTACTTTTCTAGAAAATAAACGCTTGTAAAGCAATCCTTTCAAAATTTTACCTTCGTTTTAACAGCTAAAAAGATAAAAGCTTGATAGACGGTGCAGATAGTTCACACAAAAGAACGCTATTTTGATATTAATCCAAATAAGTTTAGCATACATTTCATAAGAGCTGATCAAATTGAAAAATCCTCGTAACAAACAGGTGGAAAGAATTCCCAATTTTAATGAACTTTGTAGTATGGTGTATGGTCTTAATATTATGCTAAAATGTAACTGTATGCGTGTGTGTCTAGAGTTTTGGTAAAAATGTAATACATATTCATACAAACGGCTCGAGACACTGCTTTTCAAGAATTATGTAAAAATGCTTAGAATTTTTTTTCTAAAGTTTCTCTTAACTGTTGTAAGTATGGCAATTGTTTCTCTGAAGTTTCTGAATTTATTTAAGAAATATTTGTCTTGTTTTTTGATTATAAATGCTAACTTATTTCATATGACGAAGAATGTTATTGATTTTAACAATTAGTTAAGGGGATGGTGGACCTCCAAAATGTCAAACTGTGGTCAAAATTGCGATTTTTACTTTTATACTAATAATATTCTTTATAATTCATAGAATAATTCTGTCAAAGGCTTTGTCATTTTAATTTGTAATTGCTAATTCTTTTTACTCAAATAAATGTTTAAAATGCACTTTTCTTAGTTTATAAATTTTCCCTTTTCATTGTTACGTAAAATGCTCCTATCGCTTCAAATTATGTCATATTTCTTTGAAATTTTCACAACTTATGTAGGATGATACATTTCACAAATTTGTGCATTGGTTTTCTAAAGAATTAAACGGATCATATTTTGTGTTGTTTTGAATACCTTCAATGTGTGATACTTAGTGAAATATTTCTTATAATATAGAAAATTTACCTTTTTTTCACCAAATTTTATTCTGAATTTAGATTCCATTCACAGATATATTTTTTTGTAGTCCATCTGTGTATAAAACAAAAATTATGTAAGTATTTTAAAAACTAAAGCACAAGGAACATTTTTAAAAACAATTTTAAAAATTTAATTTAATTTTTTTTTAAAAAAAATCAGTTTATAATATTTTTTCTAAAAAAATATATTTAAATTATGAAATATAATAATCATTTATTATATTGATTCCATTTTCAGCTGATTAAGATAATTTAAGAAATTAGTTTTAATGGTCTACCATCCTCTTAAAGTGAAAAATAAATTAAGAGATAAGGGATAATTTGGGTGATAAGTAATGATTTTTATAGTACATTTATTTAAAAATAACTTTCTTTTGAATTTTCTTAAAAAATATGGTTTTAATAAATATTTGACGATGTTATGTGGGGAAATATGTTTAATAGTTACTCTAATATTGATAAAAAAATAGGTTAAGAACTAATTTAATACTTCGTTTAAGCAGATCAAATATTTGTCTCAATTAAAATAAAATACTTCAATTTCTTGATTTCCTATCCTTCTTAGATGATGCTAAGTAAAAACTGTAATATACCTTACATAGTTTACATTACTTATAACTTTTACCAATAATTTTTTTTAAGAAAATGCTTTATAAAAAATGATTATAATTAAAGAAAATATTCTTGTGGAAATCTCTGTATTTTAAATTCCATTAAAACTAACATGGAAATATATTTGGTCTCTCAAAACAAAAACAAAACTTTGAATTAGAGGAAAAAATGCAATGAAACTTTTGTAACGCTTCAACAATCATACTTTTGTCATGGAAGATGAGAAAGTTCTAGCATAGCAGGTTAGGATTCAAAATACATGTTGTGTTGTTTTACAGAATTTGATCTTTTTTTTAAGTGCACAGAAAAGTCGTAGAATGCCTTTGTAAATCGAATTGTGCTGCTGAACGAGCTTGTGATTTAAACTGACATCGGATTTCTTTCTTCGAGCCATGGGATTTAAAGAGCTGATTTTTTATTTCTACATCTAGAATTGAATTACGGTTACCGATATCTAGGATCAGTCTTCTCAGAAATCTATCATTTCATAGATTTTTTTTATCATCCTTAATACAAAATTGAAATATAGGCCGTAGAAATGCAAATATTACAAATTCTAATAGTCAATATTTAAATAAATATGCAAACGGTTTGCAGTTTAGAATAAATTTATAAAATAACTTGTTAGTATTCTTTTTAAAAAAAAGAATTCGGTTTTTAAGGGGACACATTACCCTAAAAATAACGATGTTAACGATTTTTTTATTGCCTTATTTTAGTTCTGTGACTTTTTTAAATATGTTTGTAAAATTTGGTAGCTCTCTAGCTGCATTGTTTTGCGAGTTATTTAACTTTTTTTGACAGTATGTTGAAGCAAAACCCAAACTAAAAAACGTGACGTCTGCTTCTTATGCAGACTCTATCATCCTAGCCTAAGCAATTTCGATTGATTTACTTTTACACGTGATTCTAAATCTTTATACTTTAATTAGAAGGGAAGTGAATTAGTTCGTTTGTTTTTATGCAAGAGAGTTATTCCATTTTTCTCTCTTAGATTAATTTTTTCTTATTCTAAAACCCTTAGCATCAAAACAAAAGGCTTTCTTCAAAGCCAATTACATAATTAATTTATTTCTTTATAATTTTAAATATTCGTTTGAATATCTTCTTATTAATAAGTAAACTTTAATTCATCATGCCTAGACAAAAGCGATCTGGTCTTGTTAGTAAACAAAAAAGCTAACAAAGAATGGTGCAGTGAATATTACAGTCATGAAACTGATGTTTTCAGAAAAGATAAAACTTCTATATTTCCTCAGCATTACCAGAAAAAAATATGAGATGCCAAACTTTAGAAGACAGTTGCTTGAACGATTTAAATTGTTACGAAAATTCTGAAGCCCTTCATTATGTAATAATGGTGTACACTTTTTAAAAGGACTTTTAAAAAACTTACTGTGAGATGTTTGCAAATCGTATTCACTAAAAATTGGCGTTGGTGAATAGCTTGGATTTTCTAGAAAAATATCTGTATTTTGCCCTTCTTGCGATATAATTAAATCAAGTATTTTTACATCCAGAAGACTTTCTGACAATGAAGGTAATGAAAATCCATAATTTGGCATAAACATGCGCATGGTGCAATCATTTTTAAGTGTTGGGAAATGATATTTAGCTATGGAAAAATTTTGTATATTAATGAATATGGATTTACCCTCAAGCAGAACAATACATATAAAAAAAGTTATGTATATCTCTGGTTAGATCTACAGAAAAAGGCTTGAAAAAATGATGTTTGAAGTCAGGTGAAAAGCGCTTGTCAAACTATACTGCTGGCCACCGTAAATTCAACACCAAGAAAGACAAGAGATAGCACAACAAAATTTATTTTGTAGATATCACGCGTTCACCAACTATCAAATTATTAAATTTATAGACTTCTGTGGAGTGTGGTTCCTGTCAGAATCAGTAGCCAGAGTAGCCGCCATTGTTGGAGATCACCACTGCCACACGCTTCGGCATTGATTCAAAGAGACTTTGGATATGTTCTTGGGGTACAGCAGACCAAGCCGCTTCCAAAAGTTGCCAAAGTTGATCTGGAGTGGCAGATGGGGGTGTAATCTGGGACAATCGTTGAGAAACCATGGATCACATATTTTCTATCGGTGAAAGATCCGGAGAGCGAGTCGACCAGGGAAACAATTAAATCTGTTGATTGACGAAGAATCTTTGGACAATGAGTTCCACGTGTGGCCACGCATCATCCTGTTGAACAATGCGTACTAAAGGAGTACGAAAATTATATCCAACACCAACCCTTACCATAATACCCGGTGCAAAACCAGTGTGGCGGTGCATAACGCAGCTGTTCAGTATCCTCTCTACATGGTGTCTCCAGACTCGATTCCAACCATCGTGGTGTTGTAGAGATAGAGGCGTGATTCATCAGTAAAGACAACTTCATTCCATTCTGCCACCCACATCCTTCTTTCATCGCACCATTCGTGGTGGAGATATGTGTGGCTCTGTGTCAAAGGTAGACCAAGCAATGGACGTCCTACGGACAGACCACTCTGCTGTAAACGGCATAGAATGGTACGCACAGACACTGAATAATGCGTTACAGAATTAATGGGCTGTGGTATGGTTCGTGATGCGACTCAGCGATCTCTCACTGTCATGCACACAATTTGCCTGTCCTCACGTGAAGTGGTGCCCTGAGGGGGATGCGGTCGACCACGTCGGTCCGTTGGTCCCTCTTGCATCCAACGATCACATATCTGCATTACATTTTTTTGGTTTCGTCCAACACGACTACCGATTTCCCTGAAAAATAATCCACACTCTCTCGGTAGGCCACTATCCTTCCTCTGTCTGTTGTAATCCAGGGGGATTCTACCTTAGACACTAAGATTGATTTCAGGCAAAGAACGACCTGACAACATTTTTGTAATAACAAATTATATTTTTTCAATTGAATCAATTATCAACCTTCTAATTACAAAGATTAATTGATATGTCGACGTCAATGTGATTGACCTTTACTATTAAATTAAATCACAAAATATAATATTAATCAACTATTAAACTCAATATCGAAAGGTATTCCCGGAATAAAAGAATGGAGAGATACACGCAATTTGAATTACTAGCATTCATTAATTAAATTCCCACTAAACTTATTATATGAGCCGATAATCTAGATTTAAATCTCACCTTCCTTTTAATACCTCACTTTCCTGGTGTAACAAAATTTCCAATTGTAGATCACTGTCTAACGATCCACGAGCCGCTAATCGCACAATTAACTTGAATCTTTTTAGATCACTGTCAACCTATCTCTTGGCGTTATAGCCTACTGTTAACTTACAACACTCTTCTTGAATACTTTAACTAATTTGCATATCCCAGTTTCTGCTTTTAGAACTGGTTGGAAATATACGCAAGTTTACAATCCCCAAAGACGCCTAAGAGTATGAATGATAAAGTGTCGTACAGATTCGTCACTATCCCTCCAAGGAGAAAACGGGATTTTTTCAAATGTCTAAAATGAAATGAAATAAATTACTTAGCGATATTCTGAAAAACTGAATTTTTAGTCCTTAAGAATTTAATATACCTATATATGTGACAATTTAAGATGTTTCCTACGTTAAGGGAAAGAAAAGAATGAAGACCACAAGCTCCTCTTTAAATTGCTTATTATTAAAGCTTGACGAAGGCATTTACGTACTTAAATTTCCCTACAGCACACCCAATTCTGGCTACGGACCAGGGAAAAACCACAGAGTGGAAAACCATGGCCGTGCGCTTTACTTAAAACTACTTAAGCATTGTAACATACTTTCTTGTTTTACAGAAGTCTTACTGCTTTCTGTACAATGATCAGGGTCAGCTTCCCTGATATTTTATGTGCTCCTATCTGCCAGATCTCCGTCCAATGCTTCCACACTGAGGCTCCTTTTCCTGAGGTTGCTATGTGAAAGGCTGTCGATCCCCGTACTTCTCTGCTCCTCCGGTAATCCTTTTGGTTCTTTGAAGCAGCTCCTTATATAATACGGGCAAGGTCTCAGCGTTGGCTTCCTTCTAGACCAGACCGGTCTCCCCTCAGCTGCACTGTGTCCTCTGTCAGTACTTCTAATGGTTTCTTCGGTTCTGTCAGCTTCCGTTTTTGTTTTTCGACTGCATGTTTATGAGGTGGATTGGGCCTCCTCGTCTGTTCCTGATTTGATGATCCTGGAGGTATCTCAGGCTGCTGCGAAGAATGTTTATTAATGCCCTTCCACATATGTTTATGAGATCAAGTATATAGGGACGATGGCACCACTCTCTTCAAACCCTGGGGCAGTACAGGCGCTTTCATCTTTCGCCGCCGTAATAATCAGACCCTCTATATATTTTTCTGCCTATTTTTTGCCTCTTTCCATCGTACCTCTCTGATGTACCCGTCAACTCCAGTGTTCTGTTAGATTTATGTCTCAGACCCTACAATCCGGCATTTCCCTTATCTGATTTACAACACTTATTCTCATTTTCCAATGGTTTTCTAGAACGTCTAGATTCATCCGAGTCCGACCTATTAGACCAATTACTTGATTCTTTGCCCTAATATGTTGCCTCATTAATGCTATCATAATTACTTGTTTCCGAATTTCTCGGATGATAAATCCGCACTTCTTCAATATTTACTGTGACACTTCTTCCCCTTTTCCAAATGGTCACATTGTTGTTTTGAACTTCCAACACTCTGTACGGCCCTTCAAATTTAAGCATAAATTTTTCAACAACTCTCCTGCCCGCTGCGCTAATAAAATGAGTTTAATCCAAGACTAAATCGTTAACTGTGATATTAACCATTCTCCTTTTTCGATTATAATATTTCTCCCACGCCTTATGTTGTCTCTGCATATTCTGCCTCGCCTCATAAAATAATTCTTCAATATTACCTCCCACATATTCTGCACCATTCTTTACCATTACCTATTTAAGAAAGGACGTGATAATTTTTGGGCCTAAGAATAATTCAGCCAGAGTTTTACAAGTAGTTTCATTAACCCTCCGGGTGGTTTGCTTCATCCTGAAAAGTCATTCCAAAAGCGTTTGCTGTTATTTTGCCATCTCCTTCAAAAATACAACACATACTTCATTGTTTTCCCCCTTTTAAAACTTGGGAGGTCAAACATGGAAAATGTTTTAACTTAGTTCGGCCTCTTTGTCAAGTGAGAACCAATAAATCACTCGTTTACCGCTAGCTGTTAAGTTGCCTTGGGCAATCTTGAATGAAAGTTGTAATTCATGTTGGTTGTTTTCCCGATATATTCAGTCAAAGTAAAATTAAAACGAAATGAAGGGTAAAAAAATGAAATAAATGGCGTGTTAGAAGTTGAAAAACAATTATATTTTCTTCAGATAAGATTTATTTTTCTGTCATTTTTTAAAATTAAAAAAAAATTGAAACAAAATTTATTTTGGTATTGCGATTTAAACCAGAAAAACACATCCTGTATTCATTTTTGAATATGAGAGTAAGGAAACGCGATCACTTTCCTGTTTTTAAAAAAAATAATGATGCAAAAACAGTAAAGGCAATATCTCATTTTTTAACAATAAGACAATAAATAGTGCGTACGGTAATATATAAACGATGATTATATCTATCAAATAATACCATTTTTTCTCTATTGCATTAAATTTTTAATTTAAAATAACATAAAAAGGATTTAAATAATTTTAATTTATTTAAATTTAAATCTTACAAATGATATTTTTATGTTAAATGAATATTTTTCGGAAAAAATCTATATTTTCATTTCTAGTGATCTCCTTTTCGAATTTCTTGTATTAAATAAAAATATCTTCTCTACGTCGGCAATTTTGATGGACATAACACACATTCAGCCAAAAAATTTTAATTTTAATGGGGGATATACTTCTTCAAATGCGCATGACAGTATTTCTAACCATTTTCTAATCAAGTTTATTTTTTTATTTTATGTTCCTTATATTAGAAGGAAAACTGTCACACATCGATAACTACATTTTCACACAATTCAGTCATTACAAATTCTATTGTGAGAAAAGTTCTCCGTAATTAATTTTGTCTTTCAAAACTGTACCCTTAAAACAATTTTGATCAGTGAAGTTAACCGACAATTCCACAAAGTATCCATACCAAATTTTAAAAATAATTTTAAAATTTAAAATTGTATCCTGCATTAAATCTTTTGAGTATACACAAATATTGCCTGCTGTAGGGAAGATATAGTATGAGATGTGGTGCATGGTTTTGAAAGAATGTTTTCGTAGGTGTAGACTATTTTTGAAAATTTAAATATCACTAAAGCTGATCCTATAACTGCAAATGAGCCTTATTTTAATGTGTGCTGGTATCAAAATAAAACATTTTACAATATTAAACAGCCTATGGGTTTATACTCAATATCAAACTATTCGCAAAATCGCTTACAAATTCTGTTCAAATTGTAAAGAAACTGAACTATATAAATATATCTTACTGCAGTCAAAAATATTCATAATATGTAAATATCCTATTCCTCCACTTATTTCAGTACTTTTAAAAAGTGTAGATGAAAGCAATTTTTTACATTTATAAACGAGACATAAAAACTCGCATAGTTATTCTTATATTTCCGTTTCTCCTTCCTTTTTAAAAACTAACATGAGCCGAGTTTAAATACTAGCTCGATTTGCATGGCAGTTGCTGCCAACCTCAAATCACGAAACTCAAAAAGATCGGGTTCGAATCGGTGTGCTTACTTTCATTAAGATCATGGAACGGGATTGGAAAAACAACACAAGGAGATCATAAAAATTTGGATCCGACTTTTTAAATGTCTAACAATCGGCCCCCTTTTTCCAATCTCGCATACCATTATCTCTTACAAATCAGTAAATTAATTTTAATCTATAATCACATGTTATACAATTTAACACAAAAAATACATTTTATTCACAATCTTTATTGTAATAAACAAACTAATATTTTAATCTTAAAGAGACAAAGTCTTATTCTCTAGAAAGAAATAATTTTCTACAAAATTGTAACAATTTTTCCTTTACCATGGGTTTGGTACAAATGTCCGCCAAATTATTTTTGGTACCTATATATTTAATTTGGAAAACCTCGTCGTATATCAAATTCCTTAGAAAATGATAACGAACATCGATATGTTTTGTTCTATAATTTTCTACCGGTGACTTTGAAAAACTTATAGCAGCTTGATTATCACAAAACATTACATTTTCACTTAATTCCAAATTTAAACTTTTATTATCAATTACATTCTTTAGCCAAATGAATTCCTTAGCTGCTTCTGTTAAACTAACATACTCAGCTTCCATGGTCGACAGACTAACGGATTTTTGCTTGAAAGTTCGCCATGAAATTGGAGTTTCGTCTATAAAGTTATGAACCCTCCCATTGACACTCCATCATCCCTATTTGTAGCAAAATCTGTGTCTGAATAACATCTTAGTTTTAATGATTTAACTTTTGAAAGTTCTAATTTGTATTCTTGAAATACCTCGTCAAATGACTCACTTCGTAATTGTGTGTTACCTCGTGCAACTAAGCGGGCCTTGTATCTAACAATTTTATTATTTGCATCATATTTAATGGCATAAACCCAACTGTTTTCTAAAATTTTTATATTATCCGGATGATCAACTAAATCCCAAACTTTACGTTCCTTCATTACGTTAATTTCTTTATCCACATTGCATCATTCCATTTAGATGCGTCTCTGGATCTTATTGCCTGTTTGTAACAGTTAGGAATAGTTACTTCAACCATAAGAGCTTATTGCTCTGTCAAATCTGAAAATCCCTGGGATTCGGCATTATTTTTTCTAAAATTAAATAAACTAGGATCATACTCAATATTATGCCATTTACAGTATCTCTCTATTTCGTTAAAAGATTTCAATCGGGTTGCTTCCCCTTCTATACTATAATATACGTTAGATCCAGTTACTTTCCTACCTATATTTCGAATCCACTTAACCTCTGTACATGGGATCAAGCTATGATTATCGGAAGATACTTCTGGTTTTTCAGATGTTGAGGGCGTTTCCGTACTTGTCTTTGAAACTAAACGACTCGTTAATGAATCTTTTACTCTATCAGAATCATCCTCATCATCATAATAACCAGGAAGGTTTAAATTATATCCAAGGTTACTATTAACTTTTGTCTAAAATTAATTCCCTCTTATTTTCATCGAATCTTACATTAATAGTCTCGACTAATTTATTTTCATCTATCAACCATATTCTATAACCCTTAGTACGTTGTGCGTATCCCATCATAATTCCCATTTTCGCACGCATATCGAATTTTTCTAATTTGTTTTGGCACACCAGCATATGCCAAACATCCAAAAGGTTTTAGATGCAATACCGATGGTTTTCTATCTGAATATTTTTCGAAAGGCGTTTTGTTACTGTCTTTGTGACAAATTCGATTCCACGCATAAGTGAAACAAAGTAATGCTTCTCCCCAAAACTTATGGGAACTTCACTAGACTTAAGCAATGTTTTGATGCCATCTAGAGCGGTTAAATTGAATCTCTCCGCGACCCCATTCATTTCTGGCGTATATGAATTTGTTACCTCATGCTTTATACCCAGTTCTGTCAAGAAATTATCCATATCTTTATTACAAAATTCTAGTCCGCCATCAGTTCTAACTGCTATTACCTTTTTACTTAGAAAACGTTTTGCTCGTTTCTGAAATCTTATAAATGTATGAAATACGTCAGATTTATTTCGGATGGTAAATACTGTCACCTTTCTTGAATAATCGTCAATTATACTCAAGAAATATTTATTACCGCCTTGGCTTTCAGTTGGCATTGGACCACAGAGGTCCATATGCAACAATTCCAATGGACGTTTTGATCTTACGGCCCCCGTCTTTTTGAATGAAACTCTCTTGGACTTTGCTAATTTACACGGTATACAATGAGTCTTACCATTATCAGTTAAGCGTGGGAGACCTTTTACACTATCATTTTTACTAGTTTTTACCAAGTAATTGTTATTAACATGACAAAAGCGTTGATGCCATATTTCTATTGATCCGTTTTTTGTTTTAGCGGTTACATCACTAAAAAAACTAATTTCTTTACTCTTTGGTATAATATAATGATCCGGCTTAAAAAAATACAAATTTTCATGGCGTGTCGCCGAAAACAATTTTATCCAGTCTTTATTAAAAACATTAATTTTACCTTTAGTACCCACAAAATGCGCACCTTTACTTTCTAATCTGGAACCGGATAATAAATTTCTCCTCAACTTAGGATTAAATAATACATTAGTCAAAGTTATTTCATGAAAACTCCCCTTATATTTTACCCGAAATCTAAGTGTACCGATTCCTTCTACGGGACAACTTTTATCCTCCGTTTCTAACGACATTTTCATGTTAGTTATCGGCTTAAGATCTAAAAATAAACTCTTGTCATTACAAAAATGACTCGTGGCAGCAGTATCTATTACCCAAACACCTTTATCAAAGTTTTCCTCAAATAAGATAGAACTAGTTACGAGTTGTTTATCTAGTTCTAAAAGACTAGATTCAGCTTCACAAAATCTTAAATTTATATTAAACTCTGTGTTAAAAGTTTCATTTACAGTTGAAGGAGATTTTTGTAGAGACTTTTCTCTTTACAGTTTACTTTAAGATGTCCGTACTTATTACATACATAACACGGACCTATAGTCTTAATAGATTGTTTAACATTTTTAATAGTTTTACAGTTAAATACCTTACCATCTTTTCTTTTGGTAATCATTCTTGCCATTTGGATCTCCATGAGCTGCAGCCGTAGCACCAGGTAACGTCTTCGACTTCTTCGAAGTGAAACTGCTCAAGTAAGCATTCTCCGCTTTCTCCAAATCTTGTTTCATCAACTGAAGACGATTGGCTTCTAATATCAGCTCTGCTTCAATTTTGACAACTCTGAAGTCTTCTTTCCATCTGTAGATTTGTTGCACGGTAGACTGGAATTCCTGAGGAAGCCACCTTATTAATTGAAATCCTATGTACAGGTCGTCCAATTTATGACCCGCTTCCTGTAATCTGGTTGCCGCTGTCTTTACACGAGATATGAAGATTCCAACATCTTCCCCTGGTTGGTATTTTGTTCCAAAAAATTGATCTAATAGTTGAATTACCCTTGCTCTTGTGACTGGTTCGAAGTGATCTTTTAATATCTTCCATGCCGCTACTCCGTCAGTTGTTTCCGTTATCAGATTTTTCGAATCTGAACTGATGTTAGTATAGATCAACGTATAACATCTATCCTTACGAAGTTGTAGATCTAATTTTTCCTTGTATGTTGCCTCTTCATCAGGTTGCTCTGGATTGGTCTGTATTATAAACTGTCAGCAACCATAATGCATTAAGAGTACTTGCATATCATGCTTCCACGTGTTCCAGTTATTTGGAGTCAACACTGATATCTGGTTGTTAAACTCCATACCTGTTACTCGATTTAGCGTACTAGCAACAGAGTTCATAAAAAATAGTTCTAGACTGGAACAGTATTTAAATAGACAAAGTTCATGGCCTGGTTCAACTGTTTAGCCTGCCTCGACACAGTACATGGACTGGGCCCATAACCAAATTTGTTACACTTATTGGTAAACTAATTTAAATTTTGCAAAGCTAGCAGTGAAATTTATGTGTCGAGGAGGCATGAAGACGAAAAACAGTTTCTTAAAATTGGCCTTTAATAATCAATCATAAAGTCACTCTGCTCGTTACTGGAGCGATAAAAACAATAAGTTCAAAAAGCAACATTACCAGAAACATCCAATTCGAACCGTCTTCTAATACTATAAAATTAATTTCTAATATAAAATGGTGATGCAATCTGCAGTTGCATTGCCAACCAGTTGTTCTCTCCCTCTAAGAGTTAAACCACTCACATACTTCTTATATTTCCGTTTCTCCTTCCTTTTTAAAAACTAACATGAGCCGAGTTTAAATACTAGCTCGATTTGCATGGCAGTTGCTGCCAACCTCAAATCACGAAACTCAAAAAGATCGGGTTCGAATCGGTGTGCTTACTTTCATTGAGATCATGGAACGGGATTGGAAAAACAACACAAGGAGATCATAAAAATTTGGATCCGACTTTTTAAATGTCTAACAGTTATAAAAATGTGTTTATCATTTTTAAATATACTACTATAAAACGTATATGGATTTTAAGATCAGTTGTAAAATCCTAAAAGCTTTTCGAGGAGCTAAAAACATGTAATTTTGGATTGATCAAATTTTTAATATAATACACAAATATACATGTTATTAAGCAAATACATTTGAAAAATCAAACTTCCTTCTGAAATAAACGTAATTGAAACAAAAATGTTTAATTGCAAATGAGTCGAAATACAAGCTTATCTAAGGGGTATCCCCAAAGTGAGGCAATCCTCAAACTTAAAACTCAAACTGAGCGGCACAACAGCCTACGAGGGCCAAGAACTACTATGCCTATCCGAATATACGTGATCATTGGGCACTGAGGTGCATGAGCAGTTGTCCCGATTTGGTGGTCTGTCTGAAGTGAGACCTTCAGTGTTTAAGACCCCAAGCAAACTTGATACTCATTTATCGACCCACTGTAGGGCGGATGAAAGGCCGAGTTATTTTTGTCCAGCCCGTTAATAGAACCCGGACCTGTGGTGTGGAAGCACGATACACTACCAATCGATCCTATTTGATGAAAAATAAAACTTTATGTTGAAATCTTTACAATTTCCTGATAAATGGGGGAGTCCAAACTTTTTTTTCCATGTAAACTGTTTGGACCGAAATGGTTAAATATTATCATTTGCTAAGTTGCATAAATTAAAATTAACCCTTATAGTTTATATAAGTTTTTAGAGTGCAAAATGTGTATTTTGGCTGAACGAATGAATTTTAAAAGGAGTACGATTACAAAAAAGTAGTACAAATCTATCTAAAGTAGGGTTGGTTACCTTAGATATTGTCAAACACAACAATGTATCGGAAGCTATTTCCATAATTCGTTGTTATAAAAATGTAAGGAAAATTACAAAACTTATTTGTGCATTTGTAATTTTTATATATTTTTCCCCTGAAAGCTTTAAAAATTACAGCGGCATCCATCAAATCCGCGGGTCCCTCTCTGTTTTCCCAGATCGCCCCTGCCTTAACCGGCTCTGACTAAGCTGGCTGAGCCATAGTAAGTGAAAAACCGTATTTGTTTTTCAAGATCATTTTATTGCAGACTGCTCTTTTCCTGTATTTTAGATAGTCGTTTTAATATTTTGCATCAATATCTTCATGTCTGAATTTAAAATTACATAAAATTCTTGACATTCGCATCACTGATCATTATAATTTTTATTAGTGTATGAATGCGTCGTCAAAAGACTAACTATTACTAACACATCATTTTAAACATTTAATTATTATTAAGTATAACATAATGCACAAAGTTTCTGAACTTTAAAATAAATATTTCGAAAAATACTTTAGATATACTGATAATTTTTCTTTCCTACGGATTAGCTTCTCAGCTTTGCTCCTATGTAATTGATTGATTGAATTGATTTAATATTAACGTCGCACTGTTCAGCTACACGAGGGCTTTTGGCGACGGACCACGTAATTTTGAACCATGGTCAAGTGACGTGGACGACACCTGAGCTGGCACCCCCCTCTCCTAACTACCACACCACACCAACGGGAGGACGTTTCAGCTCTCGACAGATTTAACGTGCATCGCTGCCCTACACGGCGGGTCTTTAATGGTACTGGGATCGAACTCGTGACCAGGCAAGCCACGATCCGATACCTATACCACTCGGCTACCGCGGCCACTTGCTCCTATGTAAAGATTTATTGTATGTTCATCAATTTTTTTTGCATATTTTTTGCCCTTATCAAGCAGTTTTCAACCAAATTGTATGAAATTTTTGAAATATATTTAAAAATACTAAAGATTCTATGTAATTAAAAAAAAAATATGAGATTTATATTATACTCAAAGAAATTCTAGTAGTTATGGTAAAAAAATTTTAACTGTGCGAAACATTTCTTTTTTCGAAATTTCAAGTGAAATTTCTTACATAAAACTTCTAGCTTTATACAGTCGAGATTTCAAAATATATCCAGATTTTAATTACTTATTCAGTTAGCCTTTAAAAAAGATAAATGTTGAGGAATTTTGCATAAATAGATATTTTTGAATAATAATTTGAATGTTTTTGTATAGCTCGATTTTAAAATTGATCTTTATGTTTATTTATATTCATAAATGTCTACTGTAAATTTTTCCGTATAATTTTGATTACCATTTAAACAAACGTTAAAATTATAAAAAAATGTTGGAAAATTTTCATTCATGTTCTCTTTGATGTAAATTGAAGTACAAGCACGTAAAATCCAAATATAATTCGGTGTATTTTAGGAATATATATCTAGGTACTGTACGCAAACTTCCGTGAACACCTGTCTTTGAAATCTAAGAAAAAAAAAACATCTGAATCAGTTTTTTTCTCGTTATTATTTTTTAAAAAGTGTAAGAAAATGTTTCAAATTATTTGATGAAGTTTAAATTTATTCATTTTTAGTAGTTGGAAAGTTTAAAAAGTTTCAAATTTTAAAGTGTTCGTTGTTTTACTAATATTTTTTTTTTGACATCTTATAATGAAATAATCATGTTTCGAAAACTGAAAGCATTGATTAAGATAAGAAAAATGAAGTGAAAGAATATACTTAAAAAGGTGATTTGTGTAACGGTATAAAATAGCAGATTGCCCTGACACGCCCCAACTTGTAACAGTTTCAAATTAATATGAAACCAAAAGATAATTGTAACATAGTTTACTTATGCGTTGGGACTTTTCAAAACCTTTAAAATACACGCTAACAAACAAACACTTCCTGGGGTCTAAAGAAATTCTTCCCCGATTTTTTGCGATTACTCCAGGGTCAGACCGCGGGGTTCCCTGCGAGTCATAAAACTTCCTATCACGGTCCTGCTGTGTGGCTTTCACCGTCCCTAAATATCTTTCAAGATGTTAAACCTTTAAAAGGGTGTAAGGATTTCAGAAAAGTACGGCTCAACTGCTTTTGAGAATGTTTCTTGAAGGCAAAAATACCCGTGCGGTGTATTTTCGAAGCATCTTTACAATGTCGGGATTCGACGTGCAGAACGCTTAAAGGGTTAACTGATGTGCGTAACGCGAAAGAAAACTTATGGAGGAATCGGCCCCAGTTATCGTGATTTTCTTCTACAAAACAAGCTACCATCTGCACTAAAGTGCTGTTTACTCTTTCTGTTAGAGAAATTTGGCGCCGATACGTTACAGTTTTAATATGTTTTATGTCCAACCTTGACTTAAGTGTTCGAAGACGTCGCATATAAATTAAGTACCATTATCACTAATTAAGAAAATAGGAGCTCCATATCGGGAAATTTTCAAAAAGGGTCGAAGCTTTTCTTAAAGGTATAAGCTCACTCCACTTAGTGAAGTGGTCAGTTATTACTAAGATAAATCTATATCTTTCGGATGCTGGGTAGGGGCCTAGTAAGTCTAATGTCACAATCTGATTGGGGTAATTCGATACTATCTGAATTAATCGACCAGCTGGTATCACGTTTTTATAATTAAATTTTTTTACCGGTCCCAGGTTGATACGTATATAAATATGCATTTCCTCATATACGGAAAATAATACGTATCACGTAATTTTAAATATGTCTTTTTCTTTCCTAAATGGCCTGCTAATGGCAGATCATGAAATTCTTGCTTCGCGAAGAAATCTAGGAATACACACTCTTAGTTCTCCAAGAGTTGTAGAATATTTTTTGGGTAAAAAAGTAGACCATCAATTAATTTAAAATCATGGGACCAACCCTCGCATACAGTTGCATTAACTGATACCCCTCCCCCAATACGCGTGCCGACGTGGAAGACGATGCCATTGGGGAGGGAATCGCATAACTTTTAATCGGCAGTTAAGGGATTAATTATAGAAACCGTACAAATTACCAAGATGTGTTTTTTTGTATAGAACTTTGTGTATGCCAAGTCCATGGGCAGTGGCGTAACAGAGAACATTTGGGCCCCCCTGCAAAGTCAGGTATTTTCCGAAGTTAGAGTTTACAAAAGGTAGGTACTTGGCGTCAATCCGGCTATGTTTGCGACTTTTCAATATGCTCGCGCCCCTCTCGTAGAGTTATCACGCCCCCTTAAGGGGGCTCACCCCACAGTTTGAGAGACTTTGAAATAGCTGCATTATACACTTAAACGGTAACATATATATTCTTATAATATTCAAGTCATTTTATAGTCCCTCAAATGAGCTGGATTCAAAATTATACTACATAGTACACATGTATGTATTTATATATATTTCTGTAATATAATGCTTTTAAGGAATAATTACTTACATATTTTGAAGTTATATGAGCAGTGAATCCCTTCGTATCTCATTATTTCTTTCGTCTTTTGTATTGTTTTAAGACTCCATATCGAAAGGCAGTTACACGTTAAATATATCCCAATTTAAAGTCTTTTCTTTGGCGTGGTATGGAATTTGGAGACTGAGTTACTAAATTCATAGCACATCCTATTTCGGTAGGTCGTTTTGCTGAGAAGCTGTGCTTAATATTAATAATGTGGAATACATAACATCTATAATTTAATAAATTAGTACTTTTTAATAGAACTTAAATATATTTAATTATGATATTAGTGGTACCCAACCCCCGAGCCATGGCCTGATCCGTGGATAAAATAGTACCGGTCACACCCAAGAAACATTAAATTATTTTCATTTGACTCTCATGGGGTGTATTTCTTTCGGGTTAAAGTGGGACTTCCGATTAAAAAATCACTTTATATTGCAGGTTAAATCCCTCTACATTCATTCTTTTGGTATAACTATTTAATTTTGAAGGCATATTTAACTAAACAGCCGGATCTCTATTTAACGAAGTCATTAAATCCTGAAAAAAAGTTAAATTGAAATTATTAAATCTAAATAATCTAAAATATAAACAAGCCCCATCCTACCCTCAGTGGGGCCGAGTACAATTGTGAAACGTTAACTGGTCCGTGATATCAAAACTTTTGGACAGCACTGCATTGTACATCCAAGACAGAGAGATAACCCATTAATATCTAAGGCGCGGGATTCTGGAACGGCTCACTCACCTCTTAACACAAAGATTTTCATCAAACTCATGACACACCCCCGAGTTCGTGAAGACTTATGGCTGGCGTGTCATGAGTTCGAGTCTAGTATTGATGAAGACACACCGTGTAAAGAGCCGATACGCGTTCAATCTGTCGAAGCTCAAACGTCCTGTTGGTGTGATTCGGAAGTTAGGAGAGAGATTGCCACATAGCTCAAGTGTCTTCCTCACCACTTGACCAGGGTTCTAAATTTCGAGGTCCATCGCCAATTGCTCTTGTGCAGCTGTTGACTTTCTCGTTCATATAACTCTCGCTCACTTTGCAAAATAACTATCTGACAAAGTTCTCACTCACCATAAAAAAAAACTAAGTAATACTCAAAAATAAATTTTACGTAAAATATCGTGAAGAGTTCGAAATGTTTACCTACCAACGTGCTATAAATAATCTCTGACACTCCCCTACTTTATTTTAAGTAATTAAGTTTTTCTAAAATAAAAAAATATGGAAGTTCCAAAACTGTAACTCTTTAATAATTATCTTTCCCTTTAAAATTGTGCATTCTTTCACTCCGAGAAATAGCATTTAATAGATTTGTTATTATTTTTTATCAGTTTCAAAGGCCCACTGTGTTAGAGGTGTACTTAGATGGATTTAAAACCAGAGTTATGAATGGTTTATGTTAACTTTCTTAAAGAATTCAACGGTTAAACGACTCATGATTGATTTCCTTTTATATATATCCGATTGTATTTCTCTTGGAAAACCCATCCGACAAAATACCTGCAAAAGTGCCTCTATTACAGATTTTGATGTTTTACCGGACACCGGAATGACGTCAGGATATTTAGAAGCAAAGCATCTAATTGTAAGAAGTTTATTATTATCTTCCGTAGACGCATGCATAGGCTCGTAAGCATCAGTTTTAATGGATACTTCCGAATTTATAGGGGCAAGTTCTTCACTGTTTTGCTGTTTAGCAATTAAAGTACTCGAATTTATTTGAGTCGCGGGATTTATGGCACTGCAACAGTCAACAGGAGGCAATATCTCTCCGGTCTCTAAAAGTTATCTCTGTACCCTTTTCCAAATTCAACTCAGTCTGTTCATCATTTTGGTCTGACTCATCAAAAATCTCATTTTCCTTACTTTCTCACGTCTGCAAGCGAGTAACTACAGTATTTACCTTTCCGACATACGAAGGACAATTTTCCTCATTTCTTTGGAGTAGAGCAGCGGTTTGGTTACCCAAGATATACCGCCCCTGATCCAAGTGGTTCCCTATCACCGCTGCCTTGGATGTCACTGTACCCACAAATCGCATTCAATATCCCCCTCAGCAACAGGTAAGCATGTCATGTGATCGTCCAGGAGATGACGAACCCATACATGCTCCCCCTTTATTCTGTCTCTATCTGCATATTTTTGGCAAATAACATCTACCGTGGCTCCGGTATCTCTCAGAATTGACATTCTAAAACCGTTTACTATTCCTTTTGATGTATAAGGATCTAAGAAACTCCCTTCCGACTTCACACCTATTCGACACAACTCTACTTTCTGAGTTTTCAAGTTAGGGCATTGTGGACGTAAATGGTTGAAATACCCACATTCGTAGCATTGGAGCCTTTTCCTCTTATCGAAATTCAACTCTGGCGTTTTCCCTGAATCACGTGCATCGTTATGATTTCTAAAATGTGTGCCCTGAAAAGTTTTAATTCCTTTAAAAATTTTACCATGGGAATGATTATCACCTATCTGTCTATCTGCTCTTCTCAATTTATATGATCTACCAGTTTCAATTTCCCTCCGATCGTTTTTTTTTTTTTTTTGCATCTTCAAATTCCTCAATTTTCCCTACCAAATTTTTTGCCGAAGTAATGGTTGTCCATTCATCTAGGAAATGTTCCTTAAATTCATTTGTAGCGCCTTCTAATTTGATCAACCAACATTAGATCCCTTAACTGTTCAAAAGTTTCTATTTTTAATCCTTTTATCCACCCATCTAAAAATGTCTTAAGTTCGTGGTAAAAATCGTACCACGTAGCATCCGAATTTTTCTGTGTCTTAACTAGAAGTTGTCGAAACTTCTTCGCGCTTAATTTAAACCTTCTAAGCAACACTTCTTTAATATGTTCGTAATCACTCGCCTCTTCCTCGGGCTCCCTAGCTATTATATTGTTTACCTCACCGGAAGGACGCCAATGGTATATGTCACCCACTGATCTTTGGGCAGTTGTAGAAATTTAGCTTGCCTCTCGAAAAGTTTTAAGAACAGACTTATATCATCATTTTTTAAATTAAATTTGGGCATTAGTTTATGAAAATTTTAATTAAATGCCGTTTCATCTATAGATTTAGTAACAACGGTGTCCTGCTTTACTCTAAGGTGGCGTTCTAGCTGAAATTCTCTCTCCCGTGTCTTATATATATATTTTCTAACTGGACTTCACACGCTAATGTTTGCCTCTCCAAGTTTTCACTCTCCATCCTTTCATTCACAAGAGATTCCAGCAATTTTTTTTACGAATTCCTCCTCAAAATGTTTAATACCCACGATTATTTGTTTTAATTCTATCACTTTCATGTCTTCTGAAACTGCTTCCCCCCAACTCTGTGGCGACAAGAACTAAATCCTTTTTCCTTCCTTTTCCCCAAAACGCCATATTTTTCCAGAAAAAATTTAATCTTTAAGCAATTAATAATTTAGCAGTGAAAACATAGTTAATACAGAATGCACACAACAAAAATACTCAAACTAACAACAAGAATTCAATAAGGTATTAATGAATATTACAAATAAAAAAATATCAGAAATATATAAATAACCCTCTTAAGTTTTACAAAATTAAGCAGATTTAGAAAAAATAAAACTCGTTCATTTTTAATTGACCGACAATGAGGACACAGCAAGCATAAAAACCTTTAGTAGTATTGAGAAATGAAATACACAAATTAAAATAATACGTTATTTTCACCTTGCGCTGCGAAATAGGTAGTAGGTTTTCTTTCACACAAGCATTTATTTCCGTTAATAGACGTATTGCATCTAAATAAGCTTTTTTTTTGTTAAAAGCTTTACCATTTAAAATGACATGATAAAATGTAATACTTTACATAAAAAACACACAGACGCACACAAAAAACGAAAATTTCTCGTTATATTCAACAACAATCTGAGTGTTTAAAAATATTATGCACTGATGTGCCTATGGGAATGATTTCCCGAACTCACATAAACAATAGGTAGCTAAATTATATTTTATATTTTCTGGCCTGGAAATGAATAATGTGGAGAACACATACCTTTCTCTCTTGTCAATTATCTCGGTGTGAAACCTCCATTTATATAAGTTTGTAACGTCCCAAGCATCTAAGTGATGACACTTATTTGGTCTTTTGTAGGTTTATTTCTCAAACTCACAGGACAGTTCACAGACATACAAAAATTTGTACAATATTAACACTTTTGTAGTGTATATATATTTTAGCAATATTAGTACTTTTGTAGTACAATATTAACACTTTTAAATCATTGGCGATCCAATTATTGACATTTTTAGAGAGGTCATTCTTTACGCTCGCTGATGGAGCCAAATACAGTTTCTCGTCGAGAGGTAAAAGCCGACTGCAGATATCCACACTGCGCTCACGGGTGGAGTTCACAGATCCCAACTGTTCTCCTCGAGAAGTGAAGGCCGACCACTTATGGTTTGGAATCTCGCGCACTCGCAGTCCTTCCGATCAGTCCGCGTTGCCACATCGAGTTTTAGAAGTGGTCTCGAGTTCGCTACAGTGGCTCGGTTTTTTGGAAAATGTACACGTCTTCCTGATTTTGTGGTATATGTTGGTTTGTCATTAGTAGATAATTTATCATCTTGTACGATTTTGCTTACTGTAGGCGGAGATTCACATACAGTTTATGAAAGATAGTGTGAGGATTTAACGCGATCTAGAGAGAGAGAGAAACTGTATTATTTCGACCATTAACGTCAAAGGTGATGGTTTTGTATGTTCTGGTCAGAACTTTATGTGGTCCAGTACACGATTGACGTAACGGGGGTTGCACACGATTGATTCTTAGAAATATATCAGATGATGATTGTAGTGAGGGATGAATTTAGAATCGATCTGTCCAGCAAGCAGATGTTTCCACATGATTCAGTTTGCGACGGGCTCACGCGTTTTTTTATTAACATGTCCTTTTGGGGCCAGAATAAATGGCAATTCTTTTCCAACCAGCCCTAGAAGTAAAACGTGAAGGAAAGGTGCAAATTAGGAAGCTTTTAAATATCAGAAGTTTAGAGTAAGCGGGATGGCATTTGGGGAGTGTTATGATAGACCGTGTTTCAAGTGTGAAGAGTATTTTGAGAAGTTAACCCTCTGACTGCTCAATTTGTGGACCGAAATCGCTTCAAAAATTGTGTAATTTTTTGTTTTGCATATTTTAAATCTATATATACTAAAGAATTGAAAAATGCATTTTTTCTTTCTAGAAAATATTTTTTATACATAATTTTATCATGAGAAACTAAGTTCCCAGAAAAAACAATTTCAGATGTTATCACCAAAAAAAATTTTTTTTAGTAAATTTCAATAAAATTATAGTTAATTTCTATTTATTGCATAGTAAAAAAAGTCAAATGTATAAAATTCCAGAAAATATAAAGCACGGATAAAAAAGATACCTTAGAAATTCAGTTTAGTATGATAGAGTTCAAAACAGGGTTCAAGGCAAAGTCCAACTTCACAGTCTCTGCACCAGATTCGTGTTTCTTTGCGAATTTTTTTTTTCCATTTGCATCTTTTCTTGAACAGCAAACAGCACATTGTCTTCGAGACTCTCTTTTTGTGTGATTAGGTTGCATGTGGCTTGTAAAATGACGAGCTGTCAATCGTTCAGAGTAGAACTCGGTCTTCCTGGACCACTGCAGTTCTCTCTATCAGAATACTTTTGGATACTTTCTTCAACCATTCGCAATCGAAATTCCAAAAGCTTTATATTATGTGTTGGGTTTTGCTTTTTGTAAAGTACATAGGCATTCCACAACGATTGATCTAAAAACTGCCTGAAAATTTTGATATAATACTTCCCTTGTTGTTTTCGTAGCGTAGGGTAGTAAGACATTTCTTGGTCGCATAAGTCGACGCCACCCATTGTATTATTATAGTCACAAACGACAACTGGTTTCATAACAGTCTTTTTAGATTTGTATGTCACCAAATAAGTCCTTGTATCGTGAATAGAATTCATAAGGCAGACACTCTTCTTGTCCTGCCACTTCAGGGCCATGACTTTACCTCTTTGATAAGCAACAATTTCCCCCTTGGGTACTTTTTCTTTTGAAAAATTGACAGGGAGGTCTTTTTTGGTTTTATTCACTGCCCCATAAGTGTCCGTCTTTTCTGTAACTAAGATGTCTGCAAGCTGTGGAGACATATAAAAATTATCGAGAGTGACACAATAGCCTATTCCCAGGAATCGATCCATCAAGTGTAAAACAATTTTGGTGGAAACTGGATATTGGCTGTATTTCGGATTATACACTGATCCTTCACCTGTATATATGAGGAAATCTGAAATGTACCCACTTTCTGCTTCACAAAGAACGAAAATCTTCAAGCCAAATCTTGCTCTTTTTTTGCAGTATACATTTTCCACTTAGGCCTGCCTTTGAACTTCATCAAACTTTCATCTAAACTCAGATTTTTCCCGAGTATATAGACTTCTCGACATTTGCGTTGAAGATGTTCCATTAGTTCATAAATTTTATTCAATTTCGGCCATGGGTGTCGGTCTTTATCAAATTCCTCATTATTAGTAAAATGAAGAAATTTCATGAGCAATAAAAACCTATTTCTTCCAATTACTTTTGCAAAAATTGGTGTGGGTAATGTTTGACGCTTACACCAATAATGCACCTGTTCTTGCTTCTTTATGGCTCCTTGCAGTAACAAAACTGCAAAAAATAGTCTTAGTTCTTCAACATTTGTTTCCGTCCATTTTTTCCAGCATGATCCCTCTTTACAAACTGTTTTATGGATATATTGTTCAGCGTATCTATTGGTTTCTTGGACTATCATTCGTAATATTTGATCATCAAAAAAAGTTCAAAATAATTCAATATACTTGCGTTGTTAGCTATATTTACAGTTATTCCCGGATTTCCACGAAAAGGAACTGGAAGAGGAGGAGGAGGAATATTCTTCATGTCGATTTTGCACCACTGCCTAACACTTTGCAAGTTTATTGAATCATGATCAGATTCATCGCTAGAAGAGGAGCTGTCCGAAAATTTTATATCACTATCACTGTCAAAACTAAAATCGCTTTCAGAATCCGATAAGTCATCAGGAATATACACGCTGTAAACCGCCGAACGTTTTCTAGCAGCCATCTCTGATTAGAAAAAAGCGGCAAAAAGTCAAGTTTGAGCGGGAATACCACGGGCCTTCAAATGCCGTAATTTAGTGGACAACTATCGACATCGGTTGGCCAAAAGTTAAATGAAACGTTAAATACTGTACCTAATTTATTTCAATGGTTAAACTTAGAAAAAACGGGATGCGCTCCTCGATAAAGGAAGAAAAACACATGCCCGCGGAAATCGCGGGATGAGCAGATTTTGCTACATTTGAGTTGCCCGTGGAAATCGCGGGGTGAGCAGCTAGAGGTTTAAGTGACAAGCGCGAGAGGTTACCCGTGAAAGAGTTCCTTTAGTCAAGGTGCATACATTTGCACGCCAGTGGATCGCAACTTCAGCTAAAATCAGATAGATTGCCGTTTCATTGGACATTAAGGTAGGAGTTACCATTTTAATATTCAGATCTGTGTTTACATTAAAATTGAATTTGGGCTCAATTCAATATTAATATTAATAAAGTAATATTAAGATTATGTCTGCTTCTGGTTCTTCATTTATTCCTACACCTCTAGCTCACGCTGATAATGTAGGAGAAGGGCACCCAAGGGGGCGTCCTTACAAGTTGTTGCATTCTGTTACAAAGATTTGAGATAAAACGATTGTCACAAAAAGGAATCTTTGACACATCAATCATGTCACTAGAAAGACGTAGATTTGTTCCGTAAACAATTTCAGCACAAGAAAATTGCAGATTCTTTTTAACTGTTGTTCGTATGCCGAGAAGAATGACGGGGACTATTTCAGACCATGTGTAATTTTACTGAGCTTTAATGGCCGATGGAAACATTCCCCAATTCCATTTGCAATCGAATGATATGCTGTAGTTTTGATCTTTTCTGTTCCCAGTATGCGATTAAATTCAGCGTACAGTGATGAACGAAATCTGAGTTCCTTAATCCGAGGTGATTACAGATGGGCAACCCAAACGAGATATCCACGTGTCAAAAGTTGAGCGGCAAACGGCTTTCGCTTGCATGTCTGGAATAGGGATTGCTTCTAGTTATCTGGAGTAGAGGTTGATTATCGTAAGTACATAATGATGACCTTACGATGGTGGTAAGGGACATACAATATCTATGTGAATGTGACTGAATATGGCATCGGTAAGAGAGAATGTTTTTAAAGGTGTTTTAGTGTCCCTTTGGATTTTCGATTTTTGACATGATTCAAACCACGGGACCCATTTCCTTATTTGACATTTCTTGCTAAGCCACACATAGTGAGAGCAGATGAGTTTAGTTGGAGCTGCTATCCCTGTATGTGAAAGCTTATGAAGATGGTCAAATATATTGTTTTTCGAAACGATGCAGGGACAAAAGGTGGAACTCCTGTTGAAGTATCGCAAAGATAATTGCAATTTGAGGTTTGGCATGGTTTCAGTTCTAATTTAAGAGATGATCCATTAATCTGAAGAAATGTTTTAGCGTCAGGATCATTTTTTGTGCTAATGCAAATTCTTTAAAATTAAGAATAGGAGATTGAGTAATTGAATCAATTCCGATTCTAGAAAGAGCATCAGCAACTGTGTTCTCGGAAACTTAAACATGCCGAATGTCGGTAGAAAGTTGGGAAATTAAATCTAAGTTGCGTAACTGCCGAGGAGACCATTTATTCGGGCTTTGTTTAAAAGAATAAATTAGGGGCATTTTTGGTCAGTATATATTATATAATGGTTTCTGCCTTTTAATGTACACTGTTTGCCACCGTAAATGCAACACCCTGAAGTAAGTATGCAAATAACATGAAATTTACAACATGCATTAGCGGAGATGAGATAGCCAAATGATTAGAATTTCAACGCAGACACACATCACGCGCGTCTGTAGCGCCACCTCAAAGCGATATTTCAGGCATAGATATTTCGACGATTTCAAGTTCGGCATGTGTGTTTTTCATGTGTTTTTTTTAAAAAAAAAACGATCAGTTATGTCTCGTAGAAAATAGCGATCAGCTTTTGATCAAGTTTCCGAGTTCGACAGAGGAATGATAGTGGCCTACCGCGATTGCGGATTATCTTTCACGTAAATCAGTAGTCGTGTTGGACGAAACCAAACAACTGTAATGCGGATATGTGACCGTCGTTGGATGCAGGAGGGTACGACGGACTGACGTGGTCGACCGCATCTGCTTCAGTGCACCACTTCACGTGAGGACAGGCAAATTGTGCGCATGGCAGTGACGAATCGCTCAGTTACATCACGAACCGTAGCACAACACATTGAGTCTGTAACACATCATTCAGTGTCTTCGCGTACCATTCGACGCCGTTTACAGACGCAAGACGTCCATTGCTTTGTCTACTCTTGAAGTAAAACCACAGACGTCTCTGCCCCCAATGGTGCGATGAAAGAAGGATGCGTGTGGCAGAATGGAATGAAGTTGTCTTTGCTGACGAGTCACGCATCTGTCTTCAACACCACGATGTTCGGCTTCGAGTCTGGAGACACCGTGGAGAGAGGATGCTGAACAGCTGCATTATGCACCACCACACTGGTCCTGCAGCGGGTATTATGGTATGAGGCGGTATTGAATATCACTCTAGCACTCCTCTAGTACGCTTTGCCGGTACTTTAAACAGCCAGCACTATATCTCCGAGGTGTTGGAGCCAGTTTTCCTTCCTTACCTTCAGGGCTTGGCCATAGCCATATTTCAACAGGATAATGTGCAAACACACGTGGCACGCATTGTCCAAAGGTTCTTCGTCAATCAACAGATTGAGTGGCTTTCCTGGCTGGCTCACTCTCCAGATCTTTCGCCGATAGAAAACATGTGGTCCATGGTTGCTCAACGATTGACCCAGATTACACCCCCAGCTGCCACACCAGATCAACTTTGGCAACGAGTGGAAGCTGCTTGGTCTGCTGTACCCCAAGAAGACATCTAAAGTCTATTTGAATCAATGTCGAGGCGTGTGGCATCGGCGATCTCCAATAATGGCGGCTACTCTGGCTACTGATTCTGGCAGGAACCACAATTCACAGAAGTCTATACATTTAATCATTTGATACTTGGTCAACATGTTACCTATAAAATGAATTTTTTGTGCTATCTCTTGTCTTTCTTGATGTTGCATTTACGGTGGCCAGCAGTGTGTTTGAATTTTCATATAGCCGAATAAATTGAAAATAGTTCTTTATCGTAAGTTGACAACTTTTGCTGACTTTTGTTAAGTTTCATGGAGAAGAAGGCTATTGGTTTCCGTTTCACATGTGATGATTGATATAAAGTGCCTCCAATAGCAATATCTTAAGCTTTCATGCAAGAAAAGCTTGTTCTGCGTTTTCATTCCCTGTTAATGGTTCAGATGATTTGCGAACACTGGAGTGAGGTTTCTTTTGATTTGTATGCCCTTCTAAAAACTGAACAATGGGAGCAATTATATTTGCGGCTTTTGGTATAAAACATCTGTTAAAGTTAAACATGCCCAAAAATATACGCAACTGAGTTAATGTGTTTGGTTTAGTAAAAAATTTAGAATACATTTTTTTTATGAGGTAGAGGTTTAATTCCCTTTTCTGACAGATTGAAGCCTAAAAAGTCTATTGACTATGCACCAAAAATGCATTTAGAAACATTAATGTAAAGACCGTATTCGTCTAATTTCGAAAATAAATGTTGATAATGTTCTTGAGGACTTTTAAATATAATTAAAAGGTCATCGACAATTGCGTAAATACAAGGGTGCCAAGTTTCACTAGTGACTTCATCTATGAAACGTTGAAAAGTTGAGGATGCGTTACATAATCCGAATTTTATTCGTGTATTTTCAAATAAACCAAACGGAATGCAAATTGCTGTTTTGAGAATATCATCCGGGTGAATAGGAATTTGATGATAGGCTTTTACTAGATCGATTTGACTAAAACTTTTGAACCATGTAACTTAACTGTAAAATCAGCAATACAAGGAATGGGGTATTTATCTTTTAATGTTTGAGCATTTAAAGCTCTATAATCGCCAATGTGTTCCAATCTAAAGAAAGTAATTTTCTTAGGAATCATGTGAAATGGCGATATTTTCAAATTCTGTTTTCGGAATTTTCAGGTAGTCTGGCGCCAGCCTTCAGGGTTTTTGCCACCAGGAGGATAGACCTGAAAACCTAGAGGACCGACGTTGCTGTTTTGGTGCCAAAATTTTCGCCAAAAGCGCCAAATTGAAGGTTTTCAAAAAGGCGTCAATGACGAAAACTCTTAAAGCGCATGCGTCAGCGGAGGGGAGGGCGGATGAAAAATGTGTTTCTAAAAAGATGAAAAATCGAATAAATACATTAAATTAATCATTATATAAAGAAAAAAACGGAGAAAGCAATGAAATTCATTTTAAAAAAAAAAAAGTATTCTAAAACCAGTGTGTACAACATGATTTACATTTTAAAAAAGGACGAAAGGGGCGTTTCGCAAAGATAAAATCGAAGAAATACATGAAATCACCTTTTAAAAATGCTAAAAAGCACTTACCTTTACGCTTGCATTTCGTCATGATCTGTTGGTGGATACACCCTTGCGATGGATGCAAGGAATTTATGAAAATTTCTCATTCACCAACTTGTGATCGTAAGATCGCCGCCACATGTCTTATTAACTTTGTCTCATATTCTTATTAACTTTCAAGTCATTCATCACGAACTCATTCATGCTCTTTGCCAAACCAATATCTCGTCAAACGCAAGATAATAGTTATAGCAAGTTTGCTTTCGCTAAACCAAGTGCCCTTCTCACACTCCGAACGACGTCGTGGCGATTATCTTCGACTGGTTGCGGCAACGCCATTCGTAGCCGTCAACCGTTCCTTCGCTTTTGCAAACGCATATTTTTTTTACACCTCGAACATTCATAACGAGAAGCAATTAAATTAGCTTTCATACACCATTCTAACGTCTCTTTTCCCCTATGTGCCCAGGAGCACAAAGAAACCTATCGTAGCCTCACTTTAAAGTATTCCTCACACGCCATTCTTAACCTCCAGCGAAGTCAAATGTCAAAATGACGTTTTTTCGAAAAGGCGAAAATGTTGCACTTTTTTAGGGTTGCCATTTTTTTCGGTGATTTGAAAATCAATTTTTTGATGAAATGGAAAGGTTACCATATTGTAACCTTTATCGCTCAAAATTTGGCGACAAAAAATTTGGCGACCAAAAGTGGGTCCTCCTAGGATTCAACCGACCTTTAGTTATTATATGGTGAACAGTGTTATTTTTCACTGGTTGATTTGGATTAGGTAATTTTGTGATATAGCGAAATTCTTTCAAAAGTTTATGATATATTGCATCTGTAGAAATAGGAATTTGATTTGAATGGACGTCAGCATGCTTTAAATGGTCTACTGATTACAATTTTGTTTTTGAGTCTCTAAGGCATTTATTTCTGAGATCTGACACTAATTGAAAATAATGGAGAAAATATGCTCCAAGAATAGGTGAACTTACTTCGGCATCAGAAAAGTCCACATGAAATTTCTTCTTAAATTAAAATTTAAAGTTAATGTTTTCTGCCCATATACGTTAATTGCGGAAGAATTCATGGCAAAAAGGATTTGCTGAGAAGAGTTCTTTTTTGATAGACATTAGCAGGAATTAAAGACACGTCAGAGCCGGTGTCGACCAGAAAAGATATATTTGTTGGCCGGTCTCGAATGAACAGGTGACGTGATTCTTTGGGCAAAGAATAAGTCGCCATTATTCTTTGCTTTCTTCGTTTCCCTGTCATGTGCATGGTTGAACGCATTTTTATGCTCTACATTTTTTTTCCGAAACGCCTGTGAAACAAAACAAATCGAAACATCACTCTATCTCGAAATACCCTTCACGGAATCTTTGAGTGACCACGGAGGTTTAAATGTGATCGATTCTTTCATTTAATTTTTCTATTTCACGAAAACAGTTTCTTAGATTCTAATGTGTTTTCATTTTTATTAGAAACAGCAAAAGTTTCAATAGGAGATGGCGAACTTTGAGAATTCTCTACGCAATGTCGGCGGCTTTGTTTAACGTAAGGTCAGAAAAAGCAGCTAAAATCATTTGAACAGTAGACGGCAAACGCTGAAGAAATAACTCAATCATCAGTTTATCATCAACATTCAAAGATTCCGCGTGACGTTTTATGTTACGCAGCGATTCGCGGAAGGTTTTCTAGTACCTAATTCTCCCTCCGAAAGAAGTTTCCTTACCTCCGGCTGTGATGATTCCCCTGAACGATTCATGAGTTCGTTTTTTATTTGCGCATAGGAATCTATTGTACCTGGATGCACGAGAACATCGCAAACTAAGGACGGGGTGTCGTGGGAGGAGATTAGCTATAATGTAATTGTATTTATTTACAGATTATGTTGGCGGATTTTGGGGTTGCTAGTTCAAATGTATTTCGCACATAATGCACCACAAGGTGGGAATCAGATGTATTATATATAGTGGTGAAGTGTGTACAGCACTTACTTCCGACATTGTACAAGGCTTTAGAACAAAATTACTAAATAAACAATGAAATACATTTAATAATACAGCAATAATGATCAGAAATATTATAGTTAATCAGAATTTGGCATCTTCATCTATAGTACATTGATATTTTTCGCATGTATTATAAGAATTTTATATCATCAGAAATTATTATATGCAATTAATTAATTTTAGCATTAAAGATGAAAAATAAAATAGGAAATTGATAAAACAATCTGCTATTAAAAGCACAGAAAATGAAACAGAGAAGATAAATCCACTTATGTGTGAAATATTTGCAGCTGAAGATCGTGCCACACCGGAAATCAAAACCATGAAGTAGATGCTCCGATCCATGAATAAAAGGAATTGAGTCCTTATTTTAGATGCAAGTAAAACAGCAATGTTTTTTCTTCATGACCATCGATTTAGTAAGAGACTCGTTCACAGGTTTAAGTTTTTCGTGAAGATACGTGGTCACCATTATGGTGCAAGAAGCATTCCTATTTTCTATATTCTTTTTATTGCAGTGATCATCACACACCGGCTTAGTGTTTTACATCTAGAGTTCTGTCTGCCAGGGCAAATTCTCAAAACTATTCTAAGAGGTTGCCATATTCAATTCGGGGATCCATGGTCGGGTTTTTACATATTACAATGAAATTATTATGCTAAAATATATATTACAAGTAGTGGGAAGTTTTTGACCCCTAAGGCACCAATATCATTAAAAAATGAAATGATATAAGACACGGAGAGACTGTTACTGGCATATATATATATGAGTGTAATTTTATTCACCCAAATTTATTTTAGATATTAATCACGTTCGAGTTGTCTACAATAATTCGTAAACAGCAATAAAACCCGTTTATAATGTATTTATTATGTAACTAATCTCCTACTGTCGCTGTTGAAAATGCAATGTTTCCTCGTATTTTTAACTAAATATTATTATTAAGTCCCTCCATTGAGAAAAAAAAAAAATTTAAAAAATATATACATTTTTCTATTATTAAAAAAATTATTATTTCATTATAAAATAAAACCTTCTATTAAGAGATTGTGTAATCGTTTATGAAAATTGTTTAGATGGAATTGGATCTTTTTAACTGATGTCGATCCTATCAATTTTTAAGTCATTGTTCTTTTTAAAGGTTCAATTATGGATGTGTGCGTGTGTTCTTATAAAGTAATTTATATAATTGTGTGTGTATTTACTTTGAAACAAATATTTTTTTCTTCATTGTATGGAGAATTGTATGAACTCTTTCATTTGAAATGGACATATCTGTAGCTTTATTTCAGCATTGCAAACAAATTTTAACATAAATATTTTTATCGTTTACTGTGTATTTTCTTGTTCAGTCATCCGTTATATATCTTTTTCCGAATTGTTGTTCTTTGAAACAATCTCATTCTTTTTTAAACAAGTTGTATTAAAACATTCTTCCTTATTTAAATACACACACACACACTTTTACACACATATATATATATATATATATATGTCATATCTATACATATCTCCATATATATATATATATATATCTACCATATATATATACTCTTTTATATATATATGATCAACCAATGCAGTTCAGGGGGTAGTAATTGGTTTTCAGAGTGCGAGGTGAAACACAAACTCAATCTCATTATTTCTTTAGCCTCGTGTATCTTCAAGTAAACAATTAATAAACTTTCAATCAAATCAACTATTCCTATTTAAAACTGAAAAACATCTTTTCTTCGAGGGTGCTATTTCCAACCGGCTATTTGCTTAGCCCGGCTTTGCAAGTAATTGAGGGCCAAGCTTCAGCAGCTAATGCGGCGGATATAAATTTGTGATTAAAAATAAGCTTGCATCTCATTTTTCTCACTCTAAGGAATCATTTGAGATATTTCTTTTTGAATTGCAGCCTGCAAATAACAATCAAAACTAAACGCGCTAATAAACATGAGTAACTGAGGAGAAAATAGTAAGCGCTGAAAGTTTGTACGAAAATCCACTTGCGGCTGCCTTTCAATGAGGAAATGCTTTTTGCGTTGTACCATCCAATAAAGTACATATTCGTTTTAACAATCCTTCATACAACCAATACAGGTTCGGTGCTTTATCAGTAGCATGGTCTTCATCTTTTGAAAAGAGTGCTGTTGCTGGTGTCAACTTAGCGATATTTTATTAAGTTTATTGTCTGACTTTTTGTTTCCTCTTTGCGCGGTTTTGGCTTTCCCAGACGGTTTTGTTTTTATAAGAAATCAACACAAATAGGAGAGGCTGCAGCGATTTCTTTGCATAAACCAAAGATTTGGAAACGTATCGCACTGCATTCTTATCTTCAGCAGAATGACTTAGGCACATTTCTGTTTTCGTCATTCCATGATTTCATCTCTTTCTATTTGTTATTTATTTGTTGGGGAGGATTTTTCCTTTGCATCTTTTTCCAGATAATAAATCTAAAGACCACACATTTCTTTCTTTTGGAATAATGGTCATTTCCAGACACCGAAAGGCAAAGGGAGTTGCTCATATATTG
>BMAU01006013.1:0-48438 GCA_019973935.1 Trichonephila clavipes
TATATATATATATATGTATGTATGTATATGTATATATATATATGTATGTATATATATATATGTATATATATGTATATATATATATATATATTCATATATATATATGTATATATATATATTTTATATATATATATATATATATAAATATATAAAATATTCATAAAACACACTGTTACTGACCATTTAACAACACTAGAAGAGAGAAGATAGTTATATTCATTGCTTCCCAAATTTAGATATAAAAAAATTGAGTTGCGTTTGTAATTCCTTTTGTGATAACGGATATATATGTGCATAAATTAACTTTGAATGGAGAGGAAGTACTAATTTCGCTGTACAGTAATCGAGATTTAATTTATTTACACAAAAAACATTCAGAAGGAGTCAGATGATTCATTTTGGATTAAAATTAAGAGGCGATTATTCAATAATAGCCGATAAAGTTTACGTTTTTCTGCATTTTGTTTGTGTGAATTTGGATCTTCAGCTTTGATAAATATAAAAATGAAAGAAAAATGGAAAGAAAAAAGATTGTAACTTTCCAAATACAGATGACAAAATGAGAGTGGCATTATCATTTTTACGACCCAATATAAACGAAATTATCAAAAATCCTGAGCACAAATTTCGAATCTAATATATTCTTAAAGTTAGTTTGCAATTAATCGCCTAAAAACATTTTATTTAGCATAGAAAATTATTATCATAAACTCTTTTACATAGTGCATTATAGATAAGTAAAAATTCGTTTAAATTTATTTTATTGCTAATGTGCAGCCAAATTTTGAAATTGTTAAAAGTGTACCACAAGTAAAAAAGGTTGAGAATCACTATCCTTTACTAGACAGATGTAAGTGCAACAGCTCCTCTACACGGCGAGTCTTCAGTGGCACTAAGTTCTGAACTCATGACACAGTCACAAGTCCGTGATCATAACTATACTACGGCTACCGCTGCCAGGTGTAATCTGCAAAGTAAATTGATAGGTTTTGTGACATTGTGCGAATGACTTTGGACTTTTTCACAGAATGAATCGAACATCTACGTTTTGCAGAACCACCCATTTTTTAAATGGACTTAACGGCTTAAAGGTATCCGACTACGTTGAGCCGTGATTTTGCAAAAGTGTATAAATGAATACCTCTTTATGATATTTAGTGTCGCCCCTATTATAAAATGTATATTAAATTATTTTAGAATATTAGCACTAATATTTTTGATAATTATTTCAATATTTTATCAAAAAACTGAACATAAGGTGACCAACTTTAATATTCCTTCCATTGAAAAGTACTTCTATTATAATAATATTTTGCCTGTATATAACACAGACCTCTGCAAGGAAGCTCAACTGAAAATTTACTGAAACATATAACTTAGAAGTAGGTTTATCCATGTTGAAGCTAGATATATCTAAATGCCAGGTTCACAGGACAAGTGTGAGCTGTGGAGCCTCCATAGACATGGAGCCCGGTTCTGGGACAAGTGGGACGTGGAGCGCGGCCTTTGACGCCTGGGGCGAAGAGATAAGGAAAGGTGGTGACAATGGGGGGTCTCCTTACCTGAAAAACATTCTGCGCACATGCGTTATGAAAATTTGAAATGTTGGGAATTCATTGAATAGACTGTTTATTTTTTCAATTAATAATTTTTAAAAAATAAGATTTCAATAATATTTCTATTTTTTACTTTAGTGCAAACAATAATGACAAAAATAAACATTTTTATGAGAAGATGAATCATTCCAATCCTTTCTCGTATTAGTAAGGGGTCTTCTCTATCAGTATGATTGGTTTGAGAACACGAATATGTTTTTAATGATAGGCGATTCGTATTTTACTTAATGAAATGAATTAATTAGTTAAAATGAATATACTGTTCAACTTGATCGTAGGATTCGATGCAAATTTTAGTCTTGATGAAGGGAGACAAAACTTGTTTTGAAAATAAAACTTAATGTCAGTCAGAGCTATTTTCGTTTCAATAAATGTTTTCGTTACTTCAAACTAATTTTTTTTTTTTTAGAAAAGTACATTTATGAGTGGAGCCATCTATGATTGATTTTAATTTCTATGTGTAAATTACACTTATTTTTTAAGTTGAGTTTCGAACCCCAAAAAGTCTTCGTTGATGAATGTTAGAAGGTACGATCCTAACAACTCACCCGAAAACCTGTTACCATACATTTAGTTTACTCACATATTATCAAACTTTAAGCGAAAATACTTAGAATAAAGTTGAATTGTAAGATTCCTATGGCTAAAAATTTAATATCCCTTCTAAACTATTTAAAGCTATGAATTTCTTCATTTTATACGTCATGTAATAATTTCGAGGGGATATATATAAAATACATGTTTTTTTACTTGCCAAGGTCATGATAGAATTATCCAGAAGTGGTAATCTATCTTATCTTAGAGGGAAAGGAATGTGTAAACAACCTTTGAACATGTTGGTACATGGATAACATGACCAAATAACAGACAATGTAACACTACGCACGCGTAAGCAATACATTATTCTATTCCACCAATAAGCTTCTTTAAGTTTTATGATAATATTCTTACAAACCAATCACAGTTCAACATGAGCAAAGTTCTAATCACATGGATTTGGAATATATTTGCCTTAAAGACATTTCTACTCTTCTCTCTCAGACTGTAGTTCAAATTTTATTATTGTTGTAATCAGAAATTATACACGTGTAGAATTAGAAACATGAAGCGAACGTTTAATTCCAATAATGGTTCAATAAGCGAGTATGTTTTAGTGAAGATACCAAGTCAGATTCTTCTTTCTCTGACGATACTATTCCTCCACATCATTTCCACTTAGACAGGACGTTTACGCTGCAGTGACATATTTTGCTAGCATGGTACAAGTTCATCTACGTCTCTATAAAAGAGATGGGAATAATCGACTGTTTCCAACTAAAAGAGTGTGTGTTTCTCGCCCATGCTGTGGCAATCATTTGTTAATCAAATCGAGCAAATCAATACATCATCTTCTGTTGAAGAAACTATCCTCATAAAAGACTCTTGATGATATCGACCGTTTTTATTGAGAACATTCCAAATATCATCTCCCAGCGCTATTTCCAGAAAAAAGATTATTCTAAAGAAGTTTGTACCGGGGACGTGTGTTCTAAGCGAAAATAACTGGTTGCAAATTACAACGAATTCAAGATCATCACAGAAAGTGTCATGTGGTTAATATTTGACCGTATGCTTCGCAATTTGTTACTCGAGTGAAGCCTCGAAAATTATGCCAAGTGCTGTAGTGAATACAGACGCTTCAGAAGTTGAATTGGTGCTGACAACTTCATTGATTGAACTTTGTGTGATTACTTGGGAAACTCCATCGCAGATGTGTTCGAATGCTACGGGGTGTTCAACAATATGGTAATCAACTTGACATGAATGTATAACAATGGATTATGAAACCCGTATAAACATCCTTTTTTATGCGGTTTAGCTTTTGTTCACTATTGATTTCGAGCACTTATCAAGGATTTTATCCAACGAAATATTAATTGTTAAATTATCTAAATCCAATATTTGTAAAACAAGCGGATATGCTTTCATTTTTGATAACGCTAAGAAAAAGTATATTGCATCTGATCCTAATCGTTAGTATTAATAAAAATATTTATTTGTATATAAGTTCTGTTATTGTTAGTTTACTCTTTATTTCGCATTTATATGTGAGTATGTGTTTCCTCTTTATTATATACTATTTAAACTCTTTAGAAGAGTTGTTGTTCTTATAAATTGAATGCTATAAATACTTCGTTTGCTTCATATTACATTATTCATTCATGTGATGTTAGTCAAATAACACACATTTTAAAGTTAAGAATGGATCTGAAAAAAGTTTATCAAGAGCCTGAACATCCGGTAGCTTGCGGTGTCGAAGCTTTATTTAAAGCTACGGGTGGAAAAAATTCTAGAAAAGATATTAAAAGTGGTTAAGTGCAAAAAGATTCATATACTTTACATAAAAACCTATTAAAAGAAATTTAAGAAAAATAGAGTGTTGGTAAGTCGAATGAATCAACAATATCCAGCCGATTTAGTCGATATGCAGTCTCTCTTTCTAAGTTTAACGACGGGTATAGATATTTACTTACTTGCATATGTGTTTTATCGAAGTATGCTTGGCTATTCCATTACATGATAAGAATGCGAAAACAGTAGTATCGGCTTTTGAACAAATATTTTCTGAGCGTCCCTCTTAAACTTCAAAACTGACGCTGGTAAAGAATTTACGAACAAACTTTTCAGAATTATTCAAAAAGAAGAAAATAGGATTTTTCATGACAAGTAATAACACGAAAAGCCTCTATTGTTGAACGATTCAATAGAACGTTAAAGACAAATGTGGAAATTTTTACAGAGAAGAATACGAAACGATACATTGGTGTCGTAGATAAATTAGTATACAGCTACAATAATACGGCACATACGAAAGCTGCCAAATGACACCAGCATCTGTAACTGAGACTAATCAAAGCCAGGTATGGGAAAATTTATATGGTAAGCAGAATAATAAAAAGGTGAATAAGCCAAATTATCGACTTAATGATACAGTTCGAATTAGTAAGGAAAAGTTATTATTTGAAAAGGATACGAGCAGAATTGGACCAGAGAAATATTCACCATTCATGATATTATTAGAAGGAATCCAATTGTTTATAAAATTAAAGATTTAGCTGGAGAATGATTCGGGGTACTTTTATGAACAAGAACTTCAAAAGTAACGCATTCTGGTTACTATCCTATTGAAAAATTTTGAAAACACGAGAAAAGCAAATGGTAAAAGGGAATATTTTGTAAAATTTTGGGATATCCAGAAAAATTTAATACATGGGTACAAGACTTGAAGCATCTATAAAAAGATCAAAATCTACTTATTCATCAGTCGCGAAAATGTCTTTCTACATAACGCCTTTCGTGATAGCTCAAACACTTTTTCCCAGGAAATAAAACTTCCTCATTTTACTACACAACTTCCAACTCCCATTACACTAAATGATGAATGGGAAATGGGATTAGTTGACTTTATTTATCCTCATGCATGGTATAATATAAGAGAAGACAACAATTTATTTGGTTTTGGCCTCGGTGATGGAAAGTCGATTGCTAGAAGAATTCCTCAAGGATTTTATGAGTCTATACCTGACATTTTAGATGGGATGTATTTAGAAGATTTTAAGAACAAAATAGAATTTCATTACCATCCTATAGTCAAAAGAGTAAAAATCAAGACAAAAGAGCACGCTAAAAGTTTTTACATAAAGGTTTTTCTAAACTCCTTGGTTTTCGAACCGGGTGAAATCAAAAGGCAAAGTTGAAAATTCATATATCGCTGATCCTAATGCTTTTGTTTCCTCTTATATATGTTTATTCTGATTTGGTAGAACCTCAAATTGTGGGAGATGTCCAAGCCCACTTTTAAAAGAAATTGTAAAAGTTGAAGGAAAAGATGGAGAAGTGGTGAATGCAAGCATTATACAAGACTCATTACGTGCCTGTCATACGACGGCATTTCAAACGGTCGAAATGGTTCTTAGATTACATTCAGGAGAATTAGTACCATTCGAAAGAGGAAGAGTGATAGCCGTGTTACATTTTCGAATGAGACAAATAGTATAAAAAAGAAGATAAAAGAAAAAAATACATTCATTTATAGATCAGATCTGTCAGAATAAAGATGCTTGTTCCATATAAGTGTTGTGTGAAGCAATACGAGGATTATTACGTTAACCAAGCAGGCAATGGTCTTTCTTATTATCAGTGGTCAATCTTTTCAAAAAAGGTTATGGCATAGGAGGTTGGTTCAAAAGACTGTTTCGCACTGCTTTGCCCTTCTTAACTCGAGGAGCCAAATCTGTTGGGAAAGAAGTTTTGAAAACAGGAACTCAAATAGTTAATGATTTACTCGAAGGACAAAATTAGAAGATACAGCTAAACAGATATCGAGAACAAAAGAAACCGAAGAAAATTAGCAGAGAAGCCATTAAAAAAGCGGATGATATGCTTGGTCAGGGGGTAAAAGTATAAAAGAAAGAAAAGATTCTCAAAAACACATCATTCCGTCTAAAGCCAGGAAAGCGAAAGGACGTGATATTTTTGATACGTAATAAAATGGCATTTCTTTTGAAAGATTCTCCTGAATGTGCCAAGTCCGAATTGAATTTATTTACTCTCCCACAACTCAAACAGTTATAGAAAAAGGTCAATGGATTCAGTTTCATCCAATTGCAAATGTGACAGATGGCGGACTCTGTTGAATTTTAATTTCTGAAGCGGCGAAGATTATCTAGATTTGTCTCAGACGCAATTATATGTTAAAGCAAAAATTTTAAAAAAACGATGGAAAAGTACTTACTGATGACGAGATAAAAAAATAGGACCTGTTAATCTTTTTCTCCATTCTTTATTTTCGCAAGTAGACATAAGTTTAAATGGAAGAAACGTTTCTTCAGTAACAATTACATATCCTTATCGAGCTATTTTTTTTGAAAACTATATTAAATCATGGATATGACAGCAAAACTTCTCAACTTAGTTCTGAAATATATTATAAGGATGCGGGTTTGAATGAATATATATGATGATGATAAGGAGCCAAACGAAGGATTCAATAAGCGAGCTTCACTATTCAAAAAAGTGCAACTGTTGACATGATAGGGCGACTTCATGTAGATTTATTCAATCAAGATAGACTTACTTAACCTCGTCGATTTGAAAATAAACTGATAAGAAGTAAGCCAGAATTTTGTCTCATGGGAAATGAGGGCTATAAAATAGTGTTCGATCACGTTTCAATCTTTGTTAGAAAAGTGCATATTAATCCCGGAGTCCTTATTGCTCATGCTAAAGCTTTAGAGAAAAGGCAACAGCTAAACATCCTATAGATAGAGTTAACTGTAAGTTTCTTCACTACCCTCAATCGAGCTATTCTTTTATCCAAGACAACGTGTTTTCCGGACAAATGCCAAAACGAATAGTTTTAGCTTGTGTAGGATAATGATGCATTCAACGGAAACTATAAAAAGTCACCTTTTGAATTTAATCACTACAATGTGAATTTTATCGGAGTCTATATAGACGGTCAGCCTATGCCTCATCAACCATTAGAATTGATTTCCTGAAAAGAAAATTATATTAGTTAATAGTCAGGAGCTTGTTTTTAAATTCTGAAGGGCTTTATTTATCAAGAAATGAATTTGCTATGGGATATTCCTTATTTTTATTTGATTTTAACACCTGACTTGTGTGACGGAGAAACATTTCAATCTGATTAGACACAGTAACTTAAGAATAATTAAAATTTAACAAAGCATTGGAGCAACCGTGTCGCTGATCGTTTTCGCTGAATTTGAATCCTTAATCGAGATAAACAAAACAAGGAACGTACTCTTTGATTTCGAAAATTAATGTATGCCTCACAAATTCATCGAATTTTGTCTGAGGATAAAGATGCTTCAAAATATTTATTGAGTATTTCCTTCAGACAAGTTACCTTTAATTAGAAGAAGAAGTACTCTGATCGTAAATACAGACACACAAGATCAAGAAGGATCTCACTGGTAGCGATGCACATTCGAGACGAAAACACAATTGAATTTTTTTTTTGATTCTTATGGATTTCCCCCAACAGCTTATGGAGATTTTATTTCGAGCTATACAAGAAAGTTTAAAAAATATAAAGTGGAATGAAAATCCCTTCAAAGTCTTACATCGAACGTCTGTGGTCATTATTGTATATTTTCTTGTTGAAAATCAGTAAAGGTTTTTCGATGAATTATATTTTATATGAATTTGTTCGTAGCAAACAGAATGATTTCAGATTGTATCAATATTTTTAAGAAAAGATATAATGTAAGAATAAATAAATTTTAGATGGTGAATAAATACAATATTGTTTTTATTATTTTGTGTTTGTGTTATTATTATAAGATGAATATGATTTTGCTTTGAATATCTTATAAGTTTTCCATATATTTAAATTTATAAAGGATTATTATTATTATTTTAAGATTAATATGAAAAAGAAATTTTATCAGTATTTGCTCTTAACCTAAATATTCAAGTCCATCAACAATACTCTAACTTTTTAAATATTTTCAACATTTAAAAATATTTTTTAACTTTTTCAAAATATTTTTCAACTTTTTTTTAAATCATTTTTCAATTATATTAATATATGTTAGTATAAGAAACAAACAAAAAAAAGACAGATCAAAATGCTTTTAAAAAAGATTTATTGAAGAAAACACGAGCTACACTTAATAATCAATCCATGACAAGGTTTTTGCATACAATGTTTTTGTTTTTAAGATATTTATTCTTAACAAAATTTGATGGAAAATTTTTTTCTTTAAAAATTCATCAAATGATTCAAACCCAAAAGGTTTTTATTTTTCTGTCTCTCAACTAGGTGGGTAATCAAATGTACAACATTAGTATTTCGAATAATTTTTCCCATCCACTATTAACTCTTTGTCAGGTGTCCAATATATTTCTTCTCGATGCTTCTGTATAAAAAGAATGATTTTCTTAATAATAGCTTTTATTATTTCTTTGGTGCTGATTTTTCTATTTCTTGTTCAATATTCTCTGCGCTGGTTTCTTGCTTTATAAATCCGAGGGCCTCTCCTTAGAATCTTCATTTAGAATAACACTTTTCAGATCTTCTGCATTAGAATTTTAAATTCCATCTGTGGTTCTTGCATGTCTTCATTGATTTCTTTGGGAAAGGAAAGTTTACATATTTTCGAAGAATTTGTAAGTATAAAGTACCCTTTTCAGAATCATTCATGTTTTTGTTTCGAAGAATAGATTGCATTTTCTCATCTAATTCTGATAGTTGTTCTGAAACGAAATTTTGAAGTCTTTCTTCTGGCAGTAAAACGAATTTCTTACTGTGTTCCATGAATGAGGGGATGATATAACTGAAACGGCAGCAGGAATCAGAAAACTTAAAAATCCTTCTCCCTTTTTTGTATTAGAACTTTCCTCTTTTTATACAAAGGGACAGATTTATCTCCCTAACTTACGTATAACCTGCTTAAAAGGAGCTAACCTTCTTTTTATGATGCTTTGTTAATGGAACATTCCCTTTTAAAGTATTTAACGCACATTCGCATACTGCCTTTATTAGAGAATTAGGACATTTTGTAATAGTTTTCTCTTGTTTTTGCTTTTTGCCAAGAGCTTTAAATACGCTACGTGTTGTTTTACCGACATATTTAATGCAAATGTTTTATGTTACACTATTTCAAACTTTAAATACTATATTCGATAGTAAAATAAAATTTCATATGAGTAAAAAAGTATAAATTAATTTTTCGTTTGTATTTTAAAACAATTATTACCGAGGAACATATACTATGTTTTTATCCCCCTGAAATATACTCGTACGTATGCGCAGTCTCTCATTCGTTTCAGGCTTCAGGTCAATAAATAAATAACCATATGGCACTTTTGTAGCATCGTCATAACTTTCAAAAGAAATTTCGACTGAGATGGATACATTTGTCTTGCTAGACAAGAGATCTGTTGCTTGTCTCTAACATTTTTAAAGCAACATAGGTAAGAAAGTATTTAAAGAAATATTCCTAATTTGTTTTCCCTTGCAAAAAAATATTTGTAGAATAAATATTACGGAAATAAATATCTCTATGGTGGCTTCCTTTCGTGAACAAGTTTGAAAGTTTTTGTCATCTCCTACTTCATTCATTAAATCGTCTATTATTATGAGAGCATTGGTAATGTTTTCTACACCAGAAGGTATGCCTTCATGAAATTCTATGTCAGACATCTTCTCAAACAGTTTTTGATAAATTCATAACACCAAATAATTTTAAAAAAGGAAAAGGTTTGATTAATTTTGTTTCTAATATTCGTCTAACAAAGAAAAAGTTTTACCTTGAATTAGAAGGTCCGCAGATCATCATAGAAAATGGATGTTTAAGGTTTGGAAACTCCATTGTAAATGAGAATACTCAAGTAACAAACATTAATTTATAGTTTTTAAACTTATCTCAATAAATTTTAACTACCAAATATATAAATATATATATATATATATATATATATATATATATATATATATATATAATGGAATGTCTTTCTCTTAATTTCTAACATACAAATAAATAATGTAACTTTTTCATAGAACAATATGGTAACGGAAAACTTAATTTAATCTTATATTTAAAATTTTAAAAAAGCATTATACGAGAATATTGAAATAAGCAAAAATACAATGTTCTAACAGAAAATTCAATTTAATCTTACATTTTTCAAAATGCATTACATGAGAAGCATTGAAATAAACAACATCATTCAATATATAATAAAACATCGACAATGTATAAAATGAAAAAAATACGTTCACAAACATGAAAGAATAAGATATATACAGAAAAATCAATATATATATATATACGCGAAACTATATAATTAAATTCTCATTTATGTAAAATATTAGCTTTCATTTATATGACAGTTACCGAAAGCCAAAGTTGTAATACCATCTTCAAGAATATATCTTTTATCATCGAAGGGGCAAAGTGAATTTTTTTACTTTTTACAGAATGTATTTGATGTATAGAACTGTTAATGGATTTAAACTCTTCACGACTTCTATACTTATTTATGAGGCAATTTTTATAGTCTTCATGAGAAATTTTACTTTTTAAAATAGATCTATGTACCCTTTGCTGTATTTTTTTCTAAAGTTAATGTTTTTATGCTGTACATTTTTGCTTTGAGACCTACGAATTCAGTTGCTACCATCCCATTTAACTCATCTTTCATTTTTCCGAGAACTTTATTATTTAAGGGATTATAAAGAAAATGATTTAGAGGATAGTTAGCTGTATCAAATTCAATGGAATTATGAAACATATCTTTATATATATCTGAAGTTGAAATAATATAACACAGAGAATCTGTATCTGTAAATAATAATTTGGCACGATTATACATTTTTTGACATAATTATAATGAAAATTGTACATTAAAATTTTAGAAATATCTAAAATTGAAAACCAACATATATGGGTCTGTTCAATAAAAGAGAAGTAAGTTTTCTTTGAATAGATACAAGGTCGTTATTAATTATTTTATAAGCATAAAATGCTGGAGATGCTATTAATTTCTTAGCTCTTTTCTCACTATTCACTAAATCAATCTTAACTCTATTGCGTAAATTTTCCATTGTTTTTCCAAACACGGCATTGTTTAAAAGTTTAAAGAGATCTTTTTCAAAATTGTTATTTGCTCGTTTTCGATGTTCAGTATTAAAATCAATATAATTTTTAACCAAGGACTTTTTGTTTGAATTTTAGAATTTTATGTATATTTTTAACCTTTAGGGGGTCACAGGGGTGTTGAAAATGTTTCGAGAGCACAAAATACAAACAATTTTCGACTAGAAATAATTCTTTGAGATTAAAAATGAAATAATTTGATTCTTTTACACATTTCTTATAAAGGAATAAAGTTTCAAAAAAGTATAAAATATCTAAAATATAATCATAATTTTAAAAATAATAAACACATAAAAAATAAGAAAAATTTTTGTAAGAGACAAATAGTGAGTTTTACGACGCGCATGATATTTTCTGCAATAATAATTCTAATTACTAGCAATAAGTTGATTTATAAAGTCAAATATATCCTTATTACATGCTAGCTTATCTTATAAAAATAAAATAAAAAATAATATTTTTAAAAATAAAAAATACATTTTTTTTAAATTTTTTAAAAATTCAATTTTTTGTTGAAATATTTCAAAAAATTAAAAATTTATAATACTATAACTAGCTAGGATTTGAAGATTATGATAGAATTTATAATTCTGTAAAGTTTTATACATCAAAGTATGATAGTTTTTGAAACGCAATGCGCGTAATTGAAAAAAACACAAACTGAGAAAAAGGGCTTTAAAGTTTTAAAATTGAATTTGAGAAAATAAATCTTAAAACTTACACGCTAAAAATTTTCCAGGCTAATAATATATACCTTCGTGTTCCTAAAAACAGCTCAATTTCTTTACTCTTTTTAATTTTCTTGGCTCTGCGAGCTTCAAAAGATGTTCTTACAGCCTCTGTCTTGACGTAAAGATTCGACGATTGTCACGTTCAGCCAGGGGCACACAAACATTTCTGTTAATTTTCGCCAAATTTCTCTAAAATAGTAATAAGTATTTGATTTCCATCATTAAAAACACTGGTTTCTAGATTTGCAGCAATCTCTGCAATCTGAAGCCTAGAACCAATCGTCTTAGGACAAAAATTCCAAATTAATGAATTTAAACTTTCATTAGGATTCTGTGTCTTACCTCCTAAACATTTCTTCAGGAGTGCCGGATGAGATAAGTCTGCAAATACAGGCTTAATTACATCTCGAACAGCTTTAGCAACTGAGGGTTTGTGTTTTATAATTTTGTAAATTATTATTAATTGCGGCATTATACTTACACCATGTATTTGATTTATAGGACAAAACCAGTGCATCGGTTCATCATCAGTGCTGCAAGAATGACCCCAAACACAGCCCAAATGGCTTTCCGCATTTCCTTTACACTAGTAGAATTGCATCGAATAGCATTACCATAGTAATGCGCAAGTTTATCAATTAAACTATCAGTTAACCTACCTTTACCGCCAATAGTTTTACCATCAGATAATTTCTTTTTACTATATACTAATATAAGCTTCCTAAGTCTTGTACCCATTCTCTTTGCACATAGCCTACACATTCTATTTTCTGAATAAGATAGTCATCGCCGTATGGCTTGTTTTCAGAAAGGGCATTGAATGTTTTTGTGTCGCCATCTCCTATGTAGTTCGAATATTTCAGGTTGTGAAGCTTTTCTGATCGATTAAAAATCCTCAACATCCCGTCAACCTCCTCCATCTTACCAGCAGAGCCAGAATAATTTTTCTACATGAAATCTTATGCGCTCTTGCCATTTATTGTACTTGATACCAAATTTTACCCCTTTATAACTGTCGCATCCTTTTTGCAAAATGAGGGACAACACTTCCCCCTATCCAAAACCTTACCTGTTTCGGCCCCTATTACAGTACATACCCAATGAACGATGAATGTCCTCTCGTCTTCCAGGTACCATCACCACTTACCGTTAAAGGTTATCAGGTGACGAAGAATATTCTTTGACAGCTGCCATTTTCATGCTTTCTTCAGCGACTTCCTTCATAACACGTGAAAGTTTATTATTAATAACATCATGTGATTTGTGTTCAACAGGATTACTAGGAAGACTCATTACAGCACAAAAGGTTTTTAATGACTCTAAACCTTGGCCTATGCATCTCATTGCTAAAAATATATCTTCTGTTAATTTCTGGAGCATTATTTTTATTCCCAGTGTTTTCACAGCTTGAAAAAGTACAAACACTCCCAGTTTTTTTACAACGTATTTCAAAATTCGAACATAAACCACGACTGGACTTTTCATTAATTGTTAATGGTTTATGACATTTTAAACAACATGATACTGATAAAATAGAGCTAAAAGTTGAAATAAAATCAAAAAATACGATATCCTTTGAAGAGTTTTTTTTTTTTTCACTTACCTTAACAAGATTTGACTTTAATGAAGTCTGATATCCTGAGATTTTATTACTGGAAGCACACATTTTTATCTCTCCTTTCTGCAACATACCTTCATGATTTGGTTCCCTCTAAATCTTCTTTTCTTAGGACTTTTACCTGAAGGTCTTAGACCTTCTGGTAAATTTCAATCGAGAAATTTCAATTGTTTTCAATTTGGATAAACGGTTTTAAACAACGCTGTTTTGAATTTCGATAAGTTATTGCAAACGTGCTAGCATTACCAAAACAGAATCAAAACACATTAAAAAAGCGTGTGTTGAGTTGCAAGCTTCCTTCTCAATTAAGCAAGTGTTTAAAATATTTCATGAGGCTTTTAAAAACAGAAAAAATAAAACGTATGCGGAAATCAAGAAAAGTGGGTGTGGCATGTAGCCATTTAAACATTGTTATTACTAAATTGCTGTTTGGAATTTTTCGAATAACTTTCGAAGTTTTGTAGTACTATCACGTGGTTGGTATCAAAATGTTCAAAAGAAAATGAGGAACATCATATATTTTTTCGAAAATTCGAAAAAATAGAAGATTAACACCCCTGTGACCCCTTAAACCTAATTGTACATATAACTTCAAATTTCTATAATGAAGAACATATTTAGTTTTTATTTTTTAAGTTAGGAACCAATTTTTCTACAGATTTCGATTTTAAAATACTGAATTCTTTAGCAATATTTTTAGTATAGGGGGAACATTCAGAAACACTTACTTCAATTTTTTTTTCTGGAGCTAATGGATAGCAGTTATGCAAATCATGCAATTCATCTGGATATTCTAAGTCAACTTCAAATATATAGCCTATTTCCGAATCGTCTGGTACATTCATAAAATTAACATCTTCATCAGTCCAGGAGAAGTCGTGTGTAGGTAAATGTTGCGACATTGCCCAACCATATAGATTGTTTGCGTCTAAATATATAATATAACTACTAGGTAAGCTTGAATCATAGTTTGATAAATACGCATTGTTAGCCTTAGCGTAGCGATGACTAATCATCGCAACACCTCCGCGAATTCCTTTTTCGATGAATAAGTGCATGTCTATATCAGTTAAAAGCTCCAATCGTACTTTTTTGTCATTTTGAGACATGCTTGCCATGCCAAACCAGGAGCCGTATATGTATGACATGGATCAATTTTGTAGTAATTCTGGCATAGAGTTCTAAAGTTTTCAAATATGTCTGAAAGTAGTAATACGTCTACGGTTACATACAAATCATGATAATCACCTAATGTATGCATTTGAAATATATTCCATATATCGTGAGCATATTCGTAGTCTTCTCTGGATACATTTTCATTTGTTAAACTGTTGAAAAAAAGCTGATTGAGGAGGGAGCTGCGTCTCTCATAAAAATTTAGAAAAGTTGGAATCAAAATATTCATATGGATAGCAACCTTTTCTAGTAATAAATTGTGTGCATTACTTGCGAAATATTTATTGCAAAGATGAAATTGACAAGGTTTTAAGTTTTGAGCAAGTTTCTCTAGAGAAGTGTTTAAAAATTGAAAAGAGTCAATAAAACGTAATGAGCTCAGAGTAAAAGAAATAAACTTTCACTATTTTCGGGAATGCATTGAATTCTCTTTCTTTAAATTTACCTATTCCTTGAATTAAAAAGTGTCCATCATAATTTCGCAAATTGTGAATTACGACAGGAATGTAAGTTGCTAATTTAAAATTCAAATTGCACCTATTGTGTGCTGTTCCTCTGTAAGCTCCAGTTAGATGATCGTGGTCCCTTACAGCATCTCCATTGAGAGGATTTCCACAGATGCTGCAGAGTGTAGAAGATTTAAAATTTTCTTCATCCGTCATAGAAAAGACCATAGGCTTGACAAAACGCAAGATATCAAGAATTGATTTTTCTTCATCTAAGAGTTTTGTAAGAAATTGATCTATGGCATTTTTCCTCTAAAAACTGTAGGAGGTTTTGACCATCGTTCCATCTGGTCCTACAATAACATATGCAAAACCACATGGAACATGCTTCGCTATGGATTCAGTTGAGGAAATTTTAGGTCTTGTTCACAAGAATTGATCTTTTAGGATACATTCCAGGTCGGCGTATATCACATATGGCACGGGTAGTTTGAATTTATGATTGCCAAATTCCAGCCATTTTTCCTCTTGTGTCGGCATTTTTATTTTTTGTACATTATGATTTCGACAGTCTTCTTGATGTTGATTCAATAATTCTTCATTGTTAAATCGAAGAAGGCAATAATCGCAAAAAAACACTTTATGTTCATGACTTGTTAAATGATTTAGTAAGCTGCTCATATTAGTTATTAAAGTATAATGTTTCTTGATTCCTTGAGATATTAGTAATAAGTTTATATGTTTGTTTCTTCTTGTTGACGTAGTAATTCTTAGAGGAAATATTTCTCTTTCAAAGCCAAAAACATTTATTGATATGTTATTATTTCGTTCAAATTTATCTATTTGAGATATGGGTGTAGGAAAATCAATACCCTTACAATTTCTTTTCCGAAAGAAAGGTAATTACTAATTCGTTCGGCATGAATGTTCACTGGATGAAGAGCAGCTAAAACGCACCATAAAAAAACATTTTCATCGCTGTTTTTTATATTTATCACAGCTTTTTCTTCGTTATCGTTTTTGGTAAGGGTATGTATGAAGAGGGTGCTAATGGTTGATAGACACACGTTTTTTTACTTCCAAATGTAGAATTTCATCTAAAAATCCATCCACTTCCTCTTCCCTCGAATTCTTCACATGATGATAATATTTTTAAAAAAGCTTCTGTTACTTTTTTTTCAGGTGATTCATTTAGGAGACTTATTTCACAAATTGATCGAAAATGCGATTCACATTTTTTTCTTCTTCGGTTTCTGCTGTTTTCTAACAAAACGAACTTGGCGCAAACGTACCACTTGGATACCTTTCTTTTCCTTGATTTATTTTCAACTATTCTTACAACTTCTTCTTTAGAATTCTGGAGGAAGCTTTATTTAAATTCTTTATAAAGTTCAAATCGGTTGAATGGTATATGTTTCAAACGTATTCAAGCAAGTACGACTTTTGGTGTTATCTCTCCTGTCTTTAGCAGCAGGAGTTTGATATCCCGATGGTCCAGGTTGAGGAGAAAGAATTCAGTCTTTTCGTTTGTTTTCTAAGATCTTCGCTCTAGATACTTCATGCAACTTTAGATGACGTTTAAGGCTATCGGATCTGGCAAAGTTTTTATTGCAATGGTTGCATCTGTTTTCATCAGTTCCATGCACATTCTTTTTTGTGTCTTTTAAAGTTTCTTCTTATGTTTAAAAACTTATTACAATCAGAACAAGAAAATATTTTATCTTCAGCGGCATCATCTTCGAACGGAGAATCTAATTGAGATGATGTTAAATCTCCAAAGTCACTTGTTGCAAAAATTTGGGTATTAAGAGGAAATCAGAATTTTCGAAAAATTCTTCAACAGACTGCATTTTAAGGCATCAGCTAGTAAAGTAACGAGAAATGGAAAAATCTATAATATATAGTACAAGCAATAAACGTGGACCAATAGAAAATCGACGCTTATCTTATATCTACGTATGCATGTGGGGGAAGTAGATTTCATATACTAATAAGATTCCAAGAAGAATGTTGTTTGGGACTTTCTGTCTCGAGAAGGAATGATAACAAAACAAGAAAGTATAACACGCTGTGACGTCTTCCATTCACGCTAAGTTTTATGGTTTCAACCAGATGTTAAGTGAGAAGTGCATGGGGTCATTGTTTATTGTTTAACCTCGGGCAAGCGTCGCCACCAGACTGCCCGTTAGGGTGAAAAGAGAACCTGCATCCATTGTCAATAGGAAGAACACGGTTGCAATGACCATGTTATCGATATCCGTGCACAAAGTTGTTTACACATTCCTTTCCCTCTAAGATAAGATAGATTACCACTTCTGGATAATTCTATCATGACCTTGGCAAAGTAAAAAACATGTATTTATATATATCCTCGAAATTATTACATGACGTATAAAATGAAGAAATTCATAGCTTTAAATAGTTTAGAAGGATATTAAATTTTTAGCCATAGAATCTTACAAAATTCAACTTTATTCTAAGTATTTTCGCTTAAAAGTTTGATAATATGTGAGTAAACTAAATGTATGGTAACAGGTTTCGTAGGTGAGTTGTTAGGATCGTACCTTCTAACATTCATCAACGAAGACTTTTGGGGTTCGAAACTCAACTTAAAAATAAGTGTAATTTTACACATAGAAATTAAAATCAATCATAGATGGCTCCACTCATAAATGTACTTTTTCTAAAAAAAAAAATTAGTTTTGAAGTAACGAAAACATTTATTGAAACGAAAATAGCTCTGACTGACATTAAGTTTTATTTTTCAAAACAAGTTTTGTCTCCTTCATCAAGACTAAAATTTGCATCGAATCCTACGATCAAGTTGAACAGTATATTCATTTTAACTAATTAATTCATTTCATTAAGTAAAAAAAAATACGAATCGCCTATCATTAAAAACATATTCGTGTTCTCAAACCAATCATACTGATAGAGAAGACCCCTACTAATACGAGAAAGGATTGGAATGATTCATCTTCTCATAAAAAAAAAATGTTTATTTTTTGTCATTATTGTTTGCACTAAAGTAAAATAGAAAATATTATTGAAATCTTATTTTAAAAATTATTAATTGAAAAATAAACAGTCTATTCAATGAATTCCCAACATTTCAAATTTTCATATGCATGCGCAGGATGTTTTTTCAGGTAAGGAGACCCCCATTGTCACCCTTTCCTTATCTCTTCTGCCCCCAGGCGTCAGCCGCGCTCCGCCCACTTGTCCCAGAACCGGCCCCATGTTAAGTCTATGGAGGCTCCACGCTCCACTTGTCCCAGAACCGGCATTTTATATCTACTCATGTTTTTACGACAACAGAGGGAGAAATTTTAAGAAAAAAGCCGATAATTATTTCAATTGGTTGTAACTCAGAAAATAATGTGAATTTTTCAAAAAAAAAATAGCTCAGACTCCTGGAGAGAAGTTTTTACTTTTATATAAGAAAAATATTATTATTTTTGTAGCATTTTTTTTTATAAAAGGAGAACATTTTGAAAAAGATTATTTTAAGTTAATTTTTTAAAATATTGTATTTAAATAAATTTTTTTTTTGTCAAAATGTCCTTAAAACAATTTTATACGTGTATTCTAATCTAAGACACTAAATATCACGATAGTTATCCATTTATACGCTTTTTAAAATCTCGGTTTCGGGAATGTAGTCGGATCTCTTAAGGTATCCGATTGAGTTCGAAAACCGTGATTTAAAAAATCGTATAAATGGATAATTTCATGATATATAGTGTCATTTGATTAGAATATATATAAAAATATTTAAAGATATTATTAGAATAAAAAATTATTTAAATGCAATATTTTTGGCCAAAAAATGAACTTAGAATTACTTATTTTTCAAAATATTCTCCTTTCACACATTAAATATGCTTTATAATAATAATAATATTTTGCTTATATAAAGCAAAGGAATTTCTCCAGAGTGCCTGAACTAGAATTTTTTGAAAATTCACATTATCTTCAGAATTACTACCAATTGAAATAATTATCGGTGTTTTTTTTCTTGAAAATTTCTACTCATATTAAAATATGGATGAGTCCTTCAAGTTGTATATTTCAAAAATCCTATTTCAGACTCTGTACAGAAAATCTGAGCTATATATAGGCAAAATATTATTATTATAGGAGCATTTTCCACAAAAGGAGAATGTTTGAAAATAGGTAATTCTATGTTCCTTTTACCAAAATATTGCATTTAAATAATCTTTACTGTAATAATATTTTTTGACAGTTTTATACATTTATTCTAATCTAAGTGACACTAAATATCATAAAGATTATCACTTTTTTTATACGCTTTTGCAAAACAAACCGTTCCGAACGTAGTTTGATATTTTAACTTTGATGTACTATGATCACTTCAATCATACTTTTGTTAGTCAAATACATTCTTTTGCAGAGTAAAACTTCACCCACGGATGAAGGGGAAGTATGTCAAAGCTTCCTAATTTCTAACAAGGAACGTCTTAAGACTTCTTGAGGTCCTGGGCCTCTACACAAATGTAAGCCCCCTCCTATGACCCCTTAAAGTTGACATTCATAGCATACGTTGCCAATTATTAGGTACAAACAATAACCCGAAGCAAATAAATGTGTATGACTTACAAAACCAGCTCGACTAACTGTCGCCTTTTGACTAAATGGGTAATGATGGTGTATGGTGGTAGAATTGTACGTGGGTGACGGCCATCACACATGTAGCTAGTTGACATATTGTCCGAAATTCCCATTTTTTTCAGAAATTATAACCGGAATCAACATTTGACCTTTTGAAATTATTCGAATTATGATTTTATTAAGGCTGAGTTGAGAACGAGACGAGGTCCCCACTGTAGCCGAGGCCCTAGGCCCGGGCTCAGTTGGCAACAGCCTTAAGACGTTCCTGTTCCTAACTCTTGAAATAGAGAACCATATATCATGTCTGAATAATCGGTACAGTTTCCATCAGTAGTTTATTCAATTCGCCATTACACTCCTAATTCGGTAGTTTGAACAAAATTAATCAAATAAATCCCATCCATGTACATAATATATGTCTGCAGTGACATTTTTTTTTTCTTAGTAATATTTCAGTTCTCAGACATAGCACGTAGTAGACGCTTTGACTTAACTGGCAAAGGTACTTTGATATTAAAAGGTAATGCTAAAGGTACTATATCTTCGAGGTAACTATTAAAGGTACTATTAAAGGTAAAAGGATGCTAAAGGTACTATATCTTCGATCCACACAAACATACTAAAATGTTACTGGGGTATTTCTTCGTGACTCTTCCTTGGTGAGAAATGTGTGTAACGTTTTACAACCGATTTTCTGAGACTGTACCTGTAGAAGCAATATTTTTTGAAGAATTTATTCAACAACAAAATGAACAGGAAGAAAAAAAGTATATGACTACTTTCACGATCAAATGATTAATTGACGATTAATATAGCCCTCAGAAGCTATTGGCGGAATGCCCAAAGGAACCAAGCTCACCCGAAGAGGATTTAGAGCAGCGATTCCCAAAGTGGTTTATGAAGACCTCAAGGGGTCCACGTCAGCCAAAAATTAATTTGGGGGTCCATGAGATGTAAGTGGGGGTCTACGTAATAGTGGCTCTCACTAAACTAGATCGTGACTTTTTAATTTTAAAAAAAAATTTAATCAAGTGGAAACCAAATTTTATCTATTTAACAGATTTCTTTACTAAATTTAATGAGGCTAAATTGCACTTACAAGGGAACAGCATTAATTTTCTTGAAACAATAACTATTTCAGCTTTTCCTCTCAGAGTTAAGCTAAAGAAGTATAATACTGAAGCCCCGAATTTTCTAAATTTCTCACAGACAATCTGTCAGGAAATTTTAACCTACGTTCAACACATTTAAATGTCTTTTATTCAGATTTTGAAACCAGATTTGAGAATGCTTTAACTATATGGCAATACCACAGTAGGCAATGAATTCATATGGTCACATTGAAAAAAATGTCACATTACAATAGGAACTGATCGTAATAAGCACTAACGAAGATCTTAAAGTATAGAAACGGATGTCAGCAATTTTGGCTTTGAAAAGACCAACCTGTTATTTGTCCCGAATTAGAATATCGTGAGGAAGTTTTTCATTACTTTTCCTAGTGTGAAGGAGTTTCAACGCAGTTGCCAATCTCCAAAAAAAAAAAAAAAAACAAAAGAAAAAGATCGAAAGAAAAACTGGACATTACTAATAGAAGAGATTTAAGGTTAAAACTGACAAGATTGATATCAAATGCTGAAATTTTGATATTGTAGCGTTAGAGATTCATCCCTCCCATTAAAATCATTTGTTTGTTGTTTAGTTATTTTTATTTAACAGTTTTATTTATTAGTTAACTTTTAATTTAATTAGTTAACATGTGTTTTTTTAAATTTTAAACACTGTACTTCATTACGCTAAGAAATTTAATTTTTTAAAGTAGGAGTAGTAGTACCAGCTGTTAAAAGACATTTAAGTTGATAAATTTGCAAAAATTCAATATTAATTAAGCAGGGGCTTAGACCAAACCAAAAACATGGCAAGGGGTCTATGAGAGAAAAAGTTTGGGAACCTCTGATTTAGAGCTACAAACCGATCCCTCGGGAAACAACCACCCCAACGTCCAATCTTTATGAAAAAAAATCAAAGTTTACATTTTAAACAACAGTAGAGAGTAAAATAACAAAATACAAATTGAAAGGTAACTGCATGATATACATGAACATAATACGTGAACATAATACACAAATATACAAAGCAAACATAATAATAATAAAAGAAAACATAAGGGTATAAGAGATAGAAGAAAGAATATACATACTCCAACTTTCTTACAAATTCATAAAATATAATAAAATTATCCAATACAAATACACCACACAGACCAAAAGAAAAAAAAGAAAGACAGGAAACATAAAAATAATAATAATAAAAAAATGTTTATTCCGAATCATATTTTCAGTTAAAGCCAACACCCTGTTGATATTTTTTTTCTTCTTTAATTGGTCCTTCATTTTCAAGAAAAAGCTCCGGAAAGAGGATTATTTCTTTCGGGATCTTCTCCCCAATTTTTTAAAGTAACATAAAAGAAGAAAGCAGCATCGTAAAATAAATAGAGAGAAAAAAGGGGGAAGAGAAATTATTGAATCTTATTGGTGATATCTTTGCTACTTGGGGGAGGGGAGGATCCCAGAAATTAACCTCAAAATATACTCTTATTGTTAACCAAGAGTTAAAACAGGAATATATTGTATGAGAAAAATGAATAGTGTTTATAAAGACAGAGATGAAAAAGAAGAAAAAAAAGGCAGGAAACACACATTCGGAAAAGGAGGAAAAAGCCCGCTTGTGACCACAAGAAGCTAATGGCGACAGAACGCGTAATTTTAAACAACGATTAAGTAACAAAGACAAAACCTGAGCTGGCACCCTATTCCCCCAATTTTCACATCACACCAACTTCTGAGCCTCGACAAACGGTGGATTTGATTACTCTTTAACGTCCACCGATGTCGTTTCAACAGCGAGATATAAAATATATAAAAATGATTATAATAACTATATAATTGCAGCACTACTGTTCAGTAGGGTTTAGTTTAAAGGGGTGTTGGAGAGCTAAAATCTTATTTTTTTTGACAATTTGAGATTTTTACATTTTCAAATTGTATAGATTATAACCTTTCTAAAAATACCTTACTTTAACCTCCCCTATGGTATTTAGAAGCCCTTAAAACGTATTTTTAAATAATCGTTGAATTTGGGCCAAGCCCATTTTAATGGCGAAAATTGTAAACAAATTACTTTGTTTTTGCTTAAAAGTGTAACGACCGATATAAACCAATACATGTATGTTTTATTTTAAATTGAGCCTTTTATTTTTTTATTTCCTAGCCGATTAGAAGTCTCACAATATACATTAAAATCAATTTATCTCAAACTGTAAATTTTAATGTGCGATGTACCCCTTTCTGAGAAACTACTGTTCACAGGTATGTAAATTTTTTATGAGTTATTTATAATGATGTCTAATATATACTAAAATGAGCTTTTGTAAAAAACTCAAAAATTTAATTTTTACAAATTTTCTAAGTAAAAATGGGTCAAATTTCGCATTGTTTGATAAAATATTTCATATAATTTATTAAAAATTCAAAATTAGCTAAAAGCTCATTTTAGTATAATGAGAGAGGTGTACTTTAATAGTATGAAAAACTTCAGGCATGTACATAAAACAGATTTTGAGAAAAGGTACATCGAAAACAGCCAATTTAATATTGTCAGTATAGAGGGAGAGAGTGGTTTCCAACTCCCCTTAAGACTTTTTCATTTTATTTCATGTAATTATTATATACACTCATGGCCAAAAAAATTAGCGCACCAAGAAATAATTGTGGGATCGTAACAAAACTTTGCATGAAGGTACATGTCGGGGAGATATGCAAAGGATTAGAAATGCAGCGTGATTGCGCATTACGTATAGCCGGTAGAGGGCGTTTAACGTCGTTCCAGTATAAAACAGGTAATCATAGCTTGTTTGTGAGTGTGCATAATCGTTTACAAAGGATGAGCTGAGGTAGACATGTCATTACGCCGTTTTCGAAGACAATATGAGCAGCTGTCGTAGTTTGAAAGGGGAGAATCACCGGCATGATGAAAGCTGGGTGGTCAGCAGGCGAGTAGCTCGTCAATTAGGTCACTCTGATTGTGTTGTGAGGAGGTGTTGGGACCAGAGGATCCGAGAGATGTCATTTACACGAAAACGATGCTCAAGACGCCCTCGACAGACCAGTCGTCGAGAAGACCGCCAAATCGTCAGAAATGCACGCTTACAACCAACTGCTTTCATCGGCTGCCATTCAGGCACAAGTAGCACCTTCACTAGGGCCCCCTGTGTCTCCTCGAACCATACGAACTCGCCTGGCTAAAGGACATTTGGGATCGTTGCGCCCATTATCTGTGCTGCCCTTGACGCCCACCCATCGACGCCTCCGTTTGAGTGGTGCCGCGCACGAGGAAGCTAAACTGCAGCGGAATGGAGCCAGGTCGTCTTTAGCGACGAATCCAGATTCAATCTCAGCAGTGGGGACAATCGTGTTCGTGTGTGGAGACCCGTGATGAACGCCTCAATCCCGTTGTCATATTCCGATCAATCCGTCCTCGACCAATCCCAGAAATTCATTGAAAAGAACTTTTTGGCAACAAGCCAGACGGACGAAAGGATTTGTTGAGTACAGACTGATAGAACTCTCTTCGCGGCCCATGTTATGGGATACATATTTTCTTTAATTTTTTAATTTAATTGTCATATGTCGTAGTGTTAGTTTGTAGTTTTTTTTTTGTGTGTGTGTGTCGATAATTAAAAAACTAAAAATATTTTCAAGTTTCATTTTTGAAGATTGCGCATTTTCTCTTTCACGTCGCCAGCAGAGAGGATATACGGCAAAGAGACTCATCCCGAAATTTTGAAGGTAAGAGAAAATTTAGTTTTCTTACCTATTAGTATCGTTTTTCACAAATTTAGAAGTGAATTTAACATCTGGCATCCCTGCCGGGATTTTTGAGCTCTTTGATTTTTGAACTATTTGCTATGTGATATGTTATTTTCCTAATATTGTGATTTTCATAAAAGAAAAAGAGAAATACACACACACACAATGGCTGACGACGCTATGAATAAATTAAAAAAGAAACGCGCAAGTGTAAGAACGACCATCACAAAAACTGTGAAAATATAGAAACCGAAATCAATAAACCTGAAGTTTCTGTAGATGCTTTGGAAGAACTTTTAGAACACATTAAAATTTATTCTGAGGATCTAAACGCTATAAACACCTCAAATAGAAAATGCCGTCGATATTACGGAGCTAGATAATGAACTAAAAAGCGCTACAGAATACCAAGACAAAATAATAACATGGACATTTCGAGCAGGAAAGAAAATACGGGAGCTATCAAAAACAATTCAACGGAAATTTCCACAACATCGAAAGTAGCACCTGAAGTGTTAACTCAGAATTTCGTTCCAGAAAAGGCTAATGTTAAATTACCGAAGCTGACAATTAATCATTTTTATGGAGATAATTCTCAATGGCTCACCTTTTGAATACATTCGAAACCGCGATACATAAAAATGAATCCCTAGACAAAATTACTAAGTTTAATTATTTGAGAACATATTTGAAAGGATCTGCCCTTAATTCAATAGATGGTTTGTCTATAACACCCGAAAATTATGATGCTGCCATAGAAATATTGATATCCCGTTTTGGAAAAAGAATATTTTAATTAATACCCATATGAACAATTTATTTCGAATCCCTTTAAAGAATGCAAGAGACCCTGTGTTATTCAGAATTTTTTTGATCAAGTACAAAGCGAAATCAGAAGTTTAAAATCTCTGGGAATTAATTCTGAAACTTACGGTAATATTCTAACGCCTATGCTGATAAAATTACTACCCCTAATTTAATTTTTGAATTCAACAAATTGACTGGTGATTCTGAATATGATTTAGATCAGTTGTTACAGTTTTTAATTGAAAGATTAAATGCGACAGAACGCTCACAAATCATGACTCACTCTGAAATACACTCGACCTCAAAGACTAACAAATGTTCTCTCCGAGAACAGCTGCCGCCGCGGCGACTCACATATCCGGTATCAAGCAATAAAAAAAGAAAAAATGTATTCACTGCTGCTGAATTATTGACAGTTGAAAAAAGAAAGACAAAACTTTATCATGCATTTTTGTGAGGAGTATAAGCGCGATAATAGTATGCATGACTCTTCCAAGTGTCAATTTGTTTTTTCGTTACCGCAAAAAAGAAAAAGAAATTTTAATGAAACATGGTTTTTGCTTTAAATGCATCAAAAAAAGTTCACATCTCTCTCGAAATTGTCCAGAGCGAATAACTTGTAAAAATTGTAAGAAATTTCATTGTGATATTTTATGTTATGCTACTGAAATAAAAACTGCTGATCATAAATCTTCAGGCAGTAATATGCTTAATGATGAAATTAGTAGTAGCTTACTTGTAAATAAATCATTTATGAAACAAGTGTTTTTGCAAACTCTGGTTGTGTGTATTAATGTAAATAAATCAGATTATTACGTTAGAGTGCTAATAGATAGTGGGTCTGTAAAATCTTACCTAAGTAAATTCTTGGCTGTTACCTTGAATTTAGAGTACAGGGAAGATACAATTATTCATGGATTATTTGGCGGCATTGAAAAAGGGAAGATCACAAAAATACCGCGTAAATGTGAATAATATAGATAAGAGTTTCTTTGATTTAGATGTTATGGATCAAGAAAAATTTGTGTATCTATTCCAAAAATCAGTAACCCTAAGATTATCAATAAAATTAAAAACTCTGGTATTTTGGCAAGTGATATTTGTTTTTAATGAAAATATGTGCTTGTACGAAAATGATCCGAATGAAATACATATGTTAATTGGGGCTGACTTTGCAGGAAGATTACTCACGGGTGAAATCAAAACAAATAACTGAGAATCTAATCGCCATACATACACGTTTAGGCTGGACGCTGATGGGAGAATCTGGGGAAAATACTCGTAGGTGTGAAACATTGCTTTCTCTCCATGTTAGCGATTTGAATATATCAGAATTATGGCGATTGGACACAATAGGTATTAAAGATTTAGGGGGAAAATCAGTCCAAAAGGGAATTAAAAGAAGCCGCTAAATTGCATTTTCTTTGAAAATGTTAAAAGTGGGATCATGAAGGCCGATACATGGTAAATTTGCCGTGGATAAAAGATCACCCCCTCTTACTAGTTGCAGAAAGATAGATAGCTGAAAAAGACTCGCGAATTGCGTCAAATCATTAGAAAAGGTTGGAAAATTAAGCGATTACGAGGAAGTGTTTAATGAGTGGGAGAATGAAGATATAATTGAAAAGGTTGAATCTCATCAAGAAATAGACGAAGAACACTATTTGCCGCACAGGCCGGTATTCAAAGAAAATTCAACTACTAAAGTTCGCCCTGTTTTCGACGGGTCAGCAAAAGAAAAAAATTCCCCATCGATCAATGACTGTTTGGAAAAAGGTCCAAATCTTATCGAACTCATACCTTCTTTGATAAATAGGTTTCGATTCGGCAAATTTGGGGGTGATTGCCGATATAAAAAAGGCATTTTTGCAAATTGGATTACAAGAACGAGATAGACCTTTTCTGAGATTTCTTTGGCGGGAAAAGGGAAAAACGATAATATAACTCTTTACCAACACAATAGAGTAGTATTTGGGATATCTTCAAGCCCATTCCTTTTAGGAGCCACAATAGAATTTCACTTAAAGAATGCCCCTGACCACTACAAAGAAACTGCGCACACCCTCTTAGAGTCATTTTATGTGGATAATTTAGTATGTAGTGTCAACAGTAAAGAAAAGCTGGATAAACTGATCGTTGAATCTCAAGAAATTTTGGAAGAAGGTAAATTCGAACTAAGAGGATGGGAGCATAATAATCTTGACCCACAAACAGAAAACACCGTTCCTACAGAGAAAGACGCAGCGTCCCTGTCTTAGGGCTAAAATGGGACTTAGATCAAGATTTACTTCTCTGTAGACATAAAAGTTCACGAATCTAAAAATGAAATCCTAACAAAAAGAAAATATTATCGCTGGTACATAAGATATTTGACCCTATTGGTTTTACTTGTCCGGTAACTTTAATACCGAAAATAATGCTGCAAGAGTGTTGACACTCAAAGTCAAGTGGGATAGCGAACTACCGGCATCTATTTGGCAAAAATTCCAAAATGGAAAGATCAGCTCGATCGCTTGAAAGCTATTGCTGTTCCAAGGTGCATGATAGAAGATCCTGAGACTTCGCAAAATTTAAGTCTGCACGTGTTCTGCGACGCCAGTAAAGCAGCTTATGCTACTTGTATATTTCTTAGAAGCGAAAAATGAAAATCAGCCTCATGTCAACTTGTACAAGCCCGATCTAGAGTAGCTCCACTGAAATCCATTTCAATACCCAGACTCGAACTCCTTGCTTGCACAATTGGGGCAAGGCTTGCCCGTACTGTGAAAGAAGATCTAAAACTTCCATCTTTACCAGTTTTTTATTGGTCAGATTCAACTAACGCTTTCTCTATTGGATAAAGAAATCGGAGAACTGGGCTGTTTTTGTATCAAACAGAGTCAAGGAAATACGGAACCTCTCAAATCCGGATGATTGGTACTACGTTCCGGGATCGAAAAAATCCAGCAGACCTTCCTCTCGAGGATGCAGCGTGGATGTTTTGGCAAAATCAAAATGGTGGGAAGGCCCTGATTGGCTCAGAGGTCCTCCAAAAGACTGGCCGATCAAAGAAATTTATCCTGACTTTGAAATCGTTAACGCTGAAAAAGAAAGACAGTCACTTCCGCCACCAATTCGGAGACAAACAAATTTAAATTCTTCAATGACGCATCATCTTTTGGAAAAATTGTTCGAATCATGGCATACGTGTTACGATTTTGTAACAACTTGAAGAAAAATCGGATCGATCCCAAAAAAGGAAAATTAGAAGTTGCTGAACTCTATGAAGCAGAAAAAGTTATTTTGAAAGAAATTCAACTAGAGACTTTAGCTGAAGAAAACAGATTAAATTGAACACAATGAAAGGAGACGATGGATTGATTAGAGTTGAAACCAGAGTTTCCTGTAGGAAAGACCTAGAAACCTTCAGATATCCGATATTACTACCGAATACACATCAGTTAGTTAAAAACTGATTATGGAAAAACACATAGAACTTGAGCATGCTGGTACTCAGACGTTAATGTCAAACCTCAGAGAAAGTTATTGGATAATCAAGAGTAGAAAACGATTCGTCAGGTAGTAAGAAGTTGCATAACTTGCAAGAGGTTTTCGGCTCGCCCTTTAGAAACAGTCAGTATTCCTCTTCCAGAAGATCGAGTGAGAGACGCGGCTATTTTTGAAGTTTGCGGAGTTGACCTATGTGGTCCACTTTTTTAAAGGAAAACAAGAAATGTTGGATTGTTTTATTTACATGTGCGATCTATAGAGCAGTCCACCTGAGTTAATCACTTCTTTTGTCGACCGATAGTTTCATCTTAGCTTTCCGCCGGTTCATCGCGAGAAGAGGTCGCCCTACTACGATTTATTCCGATAATGGAAAAAATTTTGTCGGCACATTCAACGCTCTAAATTCTATTGATTGGGATAAGATTCAAGATTTCGCTCTTAAGATAAAATTCAGTGGAAATTCAGCCCTCCATCAGCCCCTTGGTGGGGAGGATTTTGGGAACGACTAGTGGAATGTTGAAGAACGTACTTAGAAAAGTTCTTGGAAAAGTAAGCTTAAATGAAGAAGAACTAAACACCTTATTATGTGACGCAGAAAGCATAATTAATTCCAGACCCATTACTTACCTTTCAGAAGATCCTAAAGATTTAGTTGCCCTAACTCCAGCCATGTTCCTTCAAGAAATTCGCGAAATTGGAGTTCCTGATTTTGATATGATAGATTCCAAGAAATTAGAAAGAAGATTTATTTACCGAGTGAAGATACGCAAAGACTTAAGAAACAGATTCCGAAATGAATATTTGGGTTTGCTAAAAGACTATTCAAAGGTCCGCAAAGAAGCATCGGTTAAAGATGGAAATATCGTGCTAATCGGAGATAATGATGTTAAAAGAATCAATTGGCCAATGGCAAAGATAATAAAATCTTTTCCAGGAAAAGATGGTAGACTTCGCGTAGTAGAGGTAAAAACACCTTCTGGCAACTTCATCAGACCAATCCAGAAACTTTACCCTCTAGAAGTCAATCTTCCTGAGGCAAGTGACTTTCGTGAACGAATTCAAAAGGATCAAAAGAACCAAGAAATTTCTACTTCTCGACGAGGACGAACTCTAAGACCTCCTAAGAGACTTGAACTTTAGAAATTTTGAGTTGTCAACCTTAACAACTCAAAGATGGGAGGATGTCATATTCCGATCAATCCGTCCTCGACCAATCCCAGAAATTCATTGAAAAGAACTTTTTTTTTTGGCAACAAGCCAGACGGACGAAAGGATTTGCTGAGTACAGACTGATAGAACTCTCTTCGCGGCCCATGTTATGGGATACATATTTTCTTTAATTTTTTTAATTTAATTGTCATATGTCGTAGTGTTAGTTTGTAGTTTTGTTTTTGTGTGTGTGTGTCGATAATTAAAAACTAAAAATATTTTCAAGTTTCATTTTTGAAGATTGCGCATTTTCTCTTTCACGTCGCCAGCAGAGAGGATATACGGCAAAGAGACTCATCCCCGGAAATTTTGAAGGTAAGAGAAAATTTAGTTTTCTTACCTATTAGTATCGTTTTTCACTAAATTTAGAAGTGAATTTAACACCTGCCTTTGCTTTACAGCGACACACCGCTCCCACATTGTCTCCACATGTCATGACCCTCTCCACATGTCATTTCCTACAATACACGGTCACCCCTAGTATTGATCCGTGGCATCATGACAGCCCAGCGGTATGTCCATGACATCCTGCAACCACATGTCTTGCCACTCATGCAACGGCTCCCAGGAGCTATTTTTAACAAGACAATGCTCGGCCTCACACGGCAAATTTGTCACAAGACTGTCTCCGTACTGTTACTACCCTTCCTTGACCAGCTGGATCCCCAGATTTGTCTCCAATCGAGCATATCTGGTATCATTTGGGACGTTGAGTTGAGCATCCCACCAGTTTGAACGAACTAGAGGCAAGGTTATAGCAAATATGGAATGAAATGTCTCAAGACCAGTGGCGCACACAAGGGGGTCCTGGGGTCCGACCCCCAAAACCCTTGATTTTTTTTTCCGATTGATTGTAATTCTAAGTATATAGTACGCAAAATTTAATTAACTAGTTGCTATTAATGATTAATTTTATTAATTAATGCTAATTATTTATTCAAAAACTAGTTTTTTTACTGTGTTTTGTTCCCGAAAATCGACAAAATCAAAAGGAGCATGATACAAGAATGGTGAACTTTCAACCCCGACCCCCCCTTCCCCTTGAAAAATTAAAGTGTGCGCCACTGCTCAAGACATCATACAGAACTTGTACTCTTCAATGCTAGATCGTATCGTATCGTGTATTCGCACTAGAGGGGGTTCAACAAGGTATTAAATCCTCCGTTCTTTGCTTTTCCCCTGAAATAAATGATCATTTTTCTTTGACTTTCTAAGCATTTGCTTACTTCAAAGTAATCATTACGTATGTAAAACTTCGTTCCATTTTGACGACTCCTTCTTGGTGCGCTAATTTTTTTGTCCATAATTGTATATATGCCGCCTGTTCGTTCGAAATAATTATTCAAGTTTTATAGGAATTAATATACACTGCTGTTTGTAAAAAATGCAACACCATGAAGGAATCATCAGAATTAAATGAATTTTGCAGCAAATATCAATTATGGGATGTTACGTAAATTAGTGCAGTTTCAGAGCCACCACACATGCGTAGCCCTCTGAACTGATGCTTAAAGCGTATAAATAGAGGACTGTAGCGGGACGTTGAAAAATAGTTAATAATTATTTGTTAGTGGCGAACATTTAGTCAGACCTAAGTATCCTCCAAGACGAAATAAGAAGAAATTCCAACAACTTACAGAGTTTGAATGGGGGAGGATTATCGGCCTTCGAGAAGTAGGATTTTCCTATCTCGCAATAGGAGCTCGTGTGCAGTGGAACAGTTCCACAGTGATGCTAGTTTGGAAGTAGTGAACCGTCGAGCACCGAAGAACTGGAAAACTGGCGGTGGACGACAGAAGGTGACATCAGCGCGACTATCGACACCTGCTCCGCATGGCGGTGAATGACCCCATAGCTTCCTCCAGGCAGTTGGCAGCCCGTTGGTCAACTGCTATAGGTGTACTAATGTAGGCTTTGTCAATTAGTCGACGTCTGCTGCACCGTGGATTGCTTGCAAGTGATACAGGATCCCCCTCACGGCAAACCATCGACGGCTACGTCAGCAATGGACTCATGAGCACAGAACCGGGGCAAGCTGATTGGCATCAAGTTGTCTTTTTAGAAGAATCACGCTTCAACTTGTGGGACCATGATGACCTTATTTGTGTTAGACGCTATGCCGATGAACGCTGCCTCCCAGAGTACTTTATCGAACGCTATAGTGGCCTAACACCCAGAGTTATGGTTTGGGGGTACTTCTTATCATGGACAATCCAATTTGCTACGAATTGAGGGTAATCTCAATAGCAATAGGTACGTCCGTGACGCTACAGCCCGAAGTCGTTCCCTTTCTTCAAGGCATCCCCGGAGCTATCTTTCAGCAAGATAATGCACGCCCACATGTTGCAAAGAATGTTAGAAACTTTGTTCAGCCCAACACATGCAACTTCTTCCTTGGCCTGCTTATTCGTAGGATATGTCGCCTATTGAGCACGTGTGAGATTTGATTGGTCGGCATTCCGCTCGTGATTCGCGTCCTGCAGCTTCAAAAAGACGAACTTTTGCTGCGCATACAAGCGATATAGAATTATCTTCCACAAGCAGACATTCAAAATGTGTTTGATTCCATGCCACGCCGTATAGCAGCACTTAATGCAGCGCGTGGTGGCTACACCAAATACTGATTTCAATCACTTAATATTGTTTTTTTACTTTGAAAATTTCGTCATTTATTTGAACTAATACAAGTCTTTGTGCATTAAATTTCATTTAATTCTGATGATTCCTTCATCGTGTTGATTTTTTTTTTCAATCAGCAGTTTATGTTTGTGTGTGATCAATTTATCTTTTTTAAAAATAATTTTTTACTGAGGAGAGGCAGCATGTTTCTTTTTTGTCCGGGGCGGTTAATCTGCTAGAACTGGTCTTGGTCTAGTTGAAAGCAAATTGTTTCAAGCTAGTTGAATTTAGACCTTAATATCAAGACAAGCATTAATAAAAGTGACTCTGACTGAAATCTGTGATATGAATGAGGAAAAAAGGATTACAATACTGGAGGCAACTTTTCTTTTGAAACAGCTGGACAAATATGAAACTCAGTAATAACCATGATTTAGAATATCATATTTTCCAGAGAATATATTTAACTAAAAATCATAGCAATCAGTTGAGCGTAAGTTATTAAGAGGATTCTACTAAAATCTCTAGAAATTATATACAAAATTTCAGAAATGAATTCGGAAAATGGAAGAAGGAGCAAATAATCTATCACGACTCTCATTCGAAGAGGAAGCTGGACAAGCTCGAGGCAGCAAAAGAGAAAAATTATTTTTGGTGAAATTAAAGAAGTCAGTTTTTTTATGAATGTTTGAAACAAGGAAAATTTCATAGTAAATTTTTTAAGCCATATGTGATAGGACAAAGCAAAAACTATCCCGAAGAGCTGTAATTTACGAAACTTTTATAGAACACTTTATTGTATTCTTTTGACGAGAGATTATTACCTGAAATTAAGAAAAAAGCTACACATAAACTAAAGGAAACTTAAAAAAATGATATTGAATCTTTTAATTTTGATTATATGAATTGGATCACTTTGCCTTATTTTTACAAGAAAAAAAAAGCATACAATGAAAACACCACTAGAAATTTATAGAGGTGGAAGAGAAATGGACTCAAATTTCCCTAACGTAGAAATACTTTGGAAAATATTTTTAATAATATCGATATCGAAAACATCAGGTGAGAGATCTTTTTTCAGTTTTAGAGCGTGTTAAAAATTATTTAAGAAGTATCATGGGGAGAGAAGACAAAATTGAACAACAAGGTCATGTTATACACTGACCGGAAAAAAAATCCAACACCAAGAAAAAATTATTGTAGAGTTACTACGAGAGTCCTCCTGCTGTCATAGGAAATTTCTCTCCAGTCCGTGACTCCAGGTGTAGGTTCAGTGAGTCTAGGCCGTAGACAGTTTAGTTGATGGCGTTCCCCTGTCCTCCCTGACCAACACACGGTCATCACTGGCACCAAGGCAGAACCTGCTTTCATCAGAAAACACAACAAATCTCACTCCGTTCTCCAATGAGCAGTGGCTTGACACCACTGGCATCACAAACGGCAATGACAGGGAGTCAGTGGAATACGCGCTACAGGGCGTCTGGCTCGGAGGCATCCCTTGAAGTAACCGATTTCTAACAGCTCGTTTTGTCACTGTAGTACCAACTGCAGTTGAATTTCGCCACAGACGCAATACGATGAGCTACAGTCGTACGCCGAATGAGCGGTCTTCCCTCTCAGTATTGCATGTGGCCGACAGAGGAATTGGTTTCGAGAGAGAAACGAAGAGGTGATTTTTTCCCCTTTCTCCGATGGCTCCGTTTCATTTCGAGTTGCGGGGGGGTTCTTTTTTCAAAATGCTGGTTGTAAATTCATTTCTCTGTGAGGCAGGCAATGCGTGGAGGGGGGAGGTTTCTGAAATGATTCTGTTTGTTTATCGTGGGATTATACGTGGAAAGTTCATAGAGTTCCTGTTTCCCGCAGAGAAATTTCACCTCCAATCTTTGAGAACTGTGGGTGAGCATTGTTTCGGCCTTACCTTAGCCCAGAACTGCATTTGGTAGTATGGGTAAATTTAATTAAGATTTAAATAATAAAATTTAAATGCATTGAAAATTTGTTGAGATTACATTTGGTACGGAAAAATTACTTGGAGATTAAATCGTGGTATTGTGATGATATGGAATTGAGGAATGGAAATTTGTAGATAGAGAGAGAGAGAGAGAATGAGAGTATAGATTGGTTCAATACAAAGTTCTTCATAAAGTACCGATCTTGGTATGAATGAGGGAGCTCTGGAATTTATTAGGGATTTGATTTTGCCGAAAGCACCCAAGCACTTTAAAGAATTTTTATTGATTTTATCCATATTTACACTTCCACTGCAAGTTCCAAGTCAATGAATCATGTTTGAGTCCTACTTCAAAGATCTGTCGCTTGACGCCTTACAGTTTAGTTTCATCATTCAAATTCTGTTTTCGCCATTGAGACAAGTGTCATTAAGAGGATGATAGAACGTGTCTCGAGCAGAAACAATGAAAACTTTCGGCTCTTTTTGGTTAGAGCAGTGGTCCCCAAACCCTGGGCCCCGGACCGGTAGCGATCCGTGGATTAAATAGTACCGGGCAGCCTAAGTATCATTAAATTATTTCCATTTTATTTTCTGTGGTGTGTTTCTGTCGGGTTTAAGTTACTTTCCTTAAAAATCACCTTTTATTTTAAGTTAAATCACTTTATATTCATTTTTGTGTAACTGTATTTTATTCTGAAGGCATATTCGAATATAATTTAAAGTTATTAAACCAAAACAATCTAAAATATAAGCTATCAACGTCCCTCCTTAGCGGGCCAAAATAAAATTATGAAACTTTCATCGGTCCGCGGCGATAAAAAAGTTGGGAAGCAGTGGGTTCGAGGAACCCAAGCTAGTGACTGATTTTCCTATCGTTACCCAAACGAACATTGACGACATTATCGGATATCATAAATTCTTTCAAACGCATTGATAAAGTTTTTAATTTTAAGGGTTTTATTAACTTTACATATTTATTTATGATTATTACTGGCACAAGCCAGAATTTGGTGTTTTCCACGACTGGTATAATCCGTAATGCCGTCTATTTATATCCTTATGCCTTGATATTAATCAAGCGTCGTCTATTTATATGATCAACCGGTATCAGATGGAATGTGAAGTGCTTTCTACATGTCGATATTGGGCTTTAGGAGAGCAAGTCTTTAAAACTTTTCAGTACCAGCACTTTTTACATCTCAAACATCTCCGAAATCTAGTTTAGCAAGGTATTGTTCAGATAGATCGCATAGAGAGGAAATGTTTGAATTTAGTTGAGAGAAAATGATAATTAAACGTCGGAGGAATTATTAATGATTGCATTTAAGGAAAGTTTTAACAAATTGAGATTAAAATGTATTTGGAATATTGTATTCATATATATAAATTATTTTATAAAAGATAATACGATTTACTATTAAACGAAATTTTGTAAATTTCAATAATTTGTCATGTATGAATAACCATCGATTAATATACACAATTAAGATGTTAAAATATTTCTTAAAGATTAAAAAGTTCAATTCCCCTTAGAAGTTTTACAAAATGTCAGATAATCAAATTTCATCAAAAAGTTTTCCAAAAATTCGACTTTACAAGTGTACCAGTGTAACGGAGCCAACAGCGCCATGTAGCGGACTGACAGTGACTGGAGCTAGCCACGGATATGCTGCTTGATTGTTAGCATGTAACCCGGTTTCTTATTTCTGTTGTATTTATTAGCTTTTTATACAATTTCGCAATTTTGCAATAATAGATAAGACTGTTAACGCTTCATTGCTACACCAGTAAGAAAGTGCTATTTATTTTTCATAAGTGTCGCACTGTAAATGCAAAAAATGTACAGTACGGTCCCGATAATCCGAACAATATCGGACCGACCCCTGTTCGGATTACGTGATTGTTGGATTAGCCGGAGTAACAGCGAAATCACTATTTGAACCGGGAGTACGGGTCTATTGTGTCTATGTATTTTGTTGTAATGTGAGCGTACGCGCCGCCTTTTTTGCCCGCGTGGACTGTACTCCCAATCCTCGACGCGTGTGTCCTCCCTCCACCACTCCTAACTTAGTGTGACTGCGTGTGCCCGTACTGTTTGGCCGTCAGTCGTTCCGCGCTCGTTCTATACTCGTCTGCTTTTCTCTGTGTTAATAACAGTGTGATATTCTACAGTGAAAACAGTTTGTTCTGTGTTTTGGACATTTATCTGTGATACAGTGTACGTAAACAGATATGGCAAGTAAGCGTAAACACTCAACACTTACTCTTAAAAGACAAACTAGAGGTTCTAAAGAGGTTCTGTTGTACAATTTTTCATACTAAACATTAGTGTTCTGTTCTGTAGTTTATTCCATTTTAAAATTTGTACCATAACTTGATGCACAGTGCGTGAATATTAAATAAAGAACTATTTTGAATTAAGGTTTACACTGTTTTATATTGAAATATTCACCGATTTTTTTTTTTTTTCGTCCTTAAAATTATAAAAAAATTTCCGCGGAGTCGTTCGGATTAACCGGATGTTCGATTAGCCGTGTTCGGATTAGCGGGACTGTACTGTACATTGCTAATTTAAAAAATAAACTCCATTACTAAATAGTAAAAAAAAAAAAAACACACACACATATTGTATTTACAAAGTCATTATTGTTCCGTACATAATATTAATTTCTTTCTTTTAATTAAAAGAAGTAATTTCAAACTATTAAATGATTACAGTTATACAATTACGACGCAAAATAATTCTCTAAGGAGTTTGAAAAATATGGCTACATTTTCAAAAAATAAATTAAAAATAAGCACAGATTTTTACTTCTAGCTTTTTATGTTCCATGTAGAAAAGATTAAAAAACCTGTTTTATGAAATGTGCAAACTATATATGTATACTAGCTGCATGGCCCGGGCGTTGCACGGGCTATCTCTACTTTTATAAATTTTCCCTTTCTTTCACAAAATCAGAACTTCTAATATTCATTTTTAAAAATGACTTCCCCCTCCACCGCTTAGCCCAGTGTTGCTGGGCTTTCACTTTTCCTCGTGACACCTGCATTTTGTGTGTGTGAATGTGCACACACACAAAAGCCCCTGTCTTAAGCCCTGCCTTAAGACGCCCTTGGTTGAGCGCAGCTATTAGTGTGGACATTGAAACAGTGAAATAAAACATTATGAAAAAAAATTAATGGCTTTTGCCTGCTTTAGACTCCCACACACATATATACTACTTACACACATTGTGTGAATTCAATTCCAAGACTGGCTCTAACATAATGAAATGAGTTATACAATTCAAATGTAAGGGCAACTGTTTTCAAAGTAATCTCCCCGGCAGCTAGCTGTACACTTTTATGCAGATCTGTACTACTTTTGAAACGTGTTAAAAGTCCTGTGAAGATGCAAGCCGAAGCTTAGCTGTTATATTTTTTATATGTTCCACATATTTTAAAATCGCTCGGCTTTCAGAATGAACTTAAATTTAGAAAAGAAAGAAAAGTGGAATGGTGAGAGAATCAGGAGAATAAAAAGGCTGGCTCACTTTTCGAGTGTGTGTCATTGAATTTAATAGAGTTTCTTTATTTGTACATGTAAATGTAATAACTACGAAAATTTCTCGTCTTGTAATTGTGACACTTTATGCTGGAATGTTGACCGCTACGAAAAAAAAAGTGTCTTCGTTTTCTTATTTAATTATAAATTTGCTTATTTATAAAAAAAATGTTGAAAGATTTTCGATGTTTAATTATTTATCCGTTTATAGAATTTATTTTCATTAATTTATGATGTAATTTTTTTTCGATATCTGTTCTTAGCGATTTCTGTTTTTCTACATTACAACTAGTTTTGTAAATTTTTAAAACTGCCTGGCGAAGCTAGCCTGTTTTTTTCCTTTTAATTACTACATAAATTAATTTTGTCAGCATTTTATTTGTATATTTTTTGTATACAGAGAAATAAAGAGAAAATAATATGTGAAAGTTTTATATATGTGTGAGCCAGTGGCGCACACAGGAATTTTTCAATGGGGGGGGTCCCGGGTCGAAAGTTCACCATTCTTGTATCATGCTCTTTTTGATTTTGTCGATTTTCGGGAACAAAAACACAGTAAAAAACTAATTTTTGAATAACTAATTAGCATTAATTAATAAAATTAATCATTAATAACAAGTAATTAATTAAATTTTAGGTACTATATACTTAGAATTATGATCAATCGGAAAAAATCAAGGGCTTTGAGGGGGGTCCGGCCCCCCGCTCTTGTGTGCGCCACTGGTGTGAGCTATAATGCACTTAGTTGCCAAAACTAACAATATTGGGTTGTATAAACTAGTTATTTTGTTTGGAAGCAAGTAATGTTAAATAAAAATAATGCAAAAAGGGCACTACGTGTGTGGTAAGAAAAGAATTCATACTGTACTTTTGGAAAAAATTTTGCAACAAAATTGGGTTATTTTAAAAATCCCTTTGCCTATATTTTCATATTAATTTGCTATATATTTCCTTTTTTATTCCTGAAAATATTCAGACCTTTTTATAGTACTAAGATGGCAAAAAGACTTATAGCAAAAATAACACAATGCTACTTGAGCAATTATACACTTTCTGAAAAAAAATGTATGTAATGTCTCGAACCATCCCCGAAGAAAAAGAACAGGAATATTTTGAGATTTGCTTTAGTTTGAAGAAATCGCCGTAAAATGCTTTGAAGTTGAAAAAATTCCTGAAATGTCTTTATATCATCTAAAAATTATTATCACCGTACATCTTGTTCATATAAAAGAAAATGTAATTAACATAAGTTGATTAACTAAATCACTTTAATTTGATTATAAACAAATAAAATAAATAATAAAATTGAAACAAATAAAATAAATAATAAAATTAAAACAAATAAAATAGATAATAAAATTAAAAACAAATAAATATAATTTTGAAAATTAATCAAGAATTTCTGGAAAAAGACTGTTGTCCGACTATATATATATCTTGATAGGCTGCCAACCGCCTTCCGTTCACAGGCGCTATTCCACTACTGCACCGAGCGGGAGCTTTTGCCTGCTCCATTTCCGACCTGTGCCGGTTCGCTCCAACTCCTCCTCCTTAGATGATCTGGTGACCCCCAAGTTCCCTCAAGTGCACCATATCGACAACGTGCTTAGCCAAAGCTTTCTAGAAAGACTAAGCTCTGACACTCCAATGACCTGAAAGTAGTCATGTGATCAAAGGAGGGAAGGATTTGGCGGGAGAAAACGATTGTATTCACACTTCCATCTTGTATGCTGAAGTAGATGATAGATTTTTTTCACGTGTATTTATATTCATTACTCAGGATAAATTGACTGGTTTTTCTGGGAAAAGGATTACTCAGGATTTTTTTATTAACCATAAAGAAATAGGTGCGATATTTATATTACTGTATAACTTTTATTCTTGTCATTGAGTTTTTTTTTTTGAGTCTTGAGAACACGATATAATAAACTGACGCATATATGCCAACATCCTTGATTATTTGTAGAAAAGATATTTTGTTTTATAAGAGAAATTAGTGTTTATATAAGTGTAAAATTAGTGTTTTGTTTATTCTGTCACAAATCTTAATTAACTGAAAATTATTAATAATAACTTTAACCTAAAGCTGCACACATTTCATAATAATGCCTCGTTTCGTTTCCCAAAAGATAAACAGTTGTTACAAACTTTGGAAAAAAGAAAAATTCCTAGGATTTTAAAAATACTAACAAATAGTGTAGTGCATTAAACATTTCCCTGAATCTTTCATTGTGAGAAAAAGATAAAAAATTACAGACAAGACTGGTACTGCTATAGAAATACCTAGAGTGTATCCAAAATTATCAGAGAATGCATATCCTTGCATTTTCCCTGGTTGTCCATCCTACTTGAATGAAACAATTAAAGAACGCTCGGTGACAATTCAACGAAAGGAAAAGATGAAACAATTAGACGAACACACAACTGTTTACTAATTTCATTAAGAAAGGCGAAATTACCAGTTTTGAATGTTTAAAAGGAAATCTGCTAATGCGAGAAAATCCATATCTGATATCTTATCTAAAAATAATGTTCTAAAACATGATTGTGAAAATTGCATAACATTTCTTTTTATGAATTGCGAAAATTGTCCTTCTATTTTAAAATCCCTGAAAATAAATACAGATCTCTCTATTGTTATATTTAATAATAATCGGGAATTAAATGTACCTTCTGTTGGAAAAATTTTTAATAATCCTCCTAGGTTAACATATTTCAGCGAATTGTTGAATATTCTTGATACAGTAAATGTTTTTGAAGAAATCTGTTCCATTAATTATGTTCCTCATCATATTATGGCTATTCAATCGTGGGAGAAGTATATTGAAACTGTAATTCTGAAAATTTCGCGGCAGCAAATTTTATTTTAGAGCAAATGAAATTATTAAATTTCAATAAACATGGCCGTAGTAGTTTAATGGGTTTTTTTCTTTCTGCATGTACATTAAATCTACCACATGTTATTTCTATGTAAGAGATAAGGGGGAATATAATTCTTCCTAGTGTGAGACAATTACAGAGAGTTGCATCTGGATTATATATAAATGTTACTCCAGGTTTGTCAACTCTGGCTAATGAAAATTATCTACTAGGTAGGTGTAAAGAACTGAAAGACCATGAGAAACAGGTAATATTACAAATTGATGAAATTTTCATCAAATCAGCGATTACACAAAAAATGTAATAAAATCATTGGATTTACCGAGGAAAGAGAAGCAGCTACTACGATTCAATGTTTTCTATACTCTTCTTTATTGAGTAAAAATAAAGAAATAGTATCATTAAACCCTGTAAAGAACATGAATGCTGAAGACTTGTATTCTATGACTTTAGAAATTTTGTCACTACTGGAAAAGGTAGGTTTTCAGTTGTTTTGCATTGTAAGTGATAATAACAGGGTACATAGAAATTGTTTTTCTAAATTGTGTAATGGTACCAAAAAGAGTGTTATTCAGAATCAGCTAATAATACAAAAAAAATTACATCCTATTTTTGATTCAGTACATCTTATCAAATCTATACGAAATAATTGGTTAAATCAGAAAGATGCTGATTCTTCTTTAATGTATCCTGATCCTTCAGAATTTTCTCAAATCCGAAAAAGCATCTTTTTCATCATCATTTAAAAATTTATAATGAAGATATGAACATTATTGTGAAATTAGCTCTAAATTATGTTTAAAAAGCTTTAAAACCAACAAATTTTGAGAAACAAAATGTTAAATTAGTTTTAAAATTTTTGAAGAAAGCAATGTGACTGCACTTAATACACCCATGTCCATAAATTAAGAATAATTCAGAATCCCACACAGAAATTGAACTCTAAAATAAAATTTCACCGGTAGAATTATCACATACATCTTGAAGAAGAATATGCAAATTGCAGGAAACCACCAGATGGCGCGGATAGTACGTCACAATGACGAGTGTAAGACAGGGGTATATAAGGAATGGTGGCAAAAAGTAAAATTGTTCACAAGCGCTTTAAAAGCCATTCAGTGCAATAACTGCATAGTTATGTCACAAAGGAAGCATTTGATGATTTTTACGCGGTAGAATTATTGGACGACTGGAATATGTGGACGTATCCAGCTGGAAGTATCCGAGGAGCTTGAATCGCTTAGAGTGTCATCTCCAGGCTTTGGCAACGATTCCAAGATGATGGTAATGTGAGTAGATGTTACAGCACAGGTCGCCCCCGAGTTACAACGCCGAATGAGGACCGGTATATATATATTTGGCAGTTACCGCCAAAAGAAACAGACGGAGCACAGCATCAGACCTGTCTCATCAATCTCCCTTCAACTACAGGTACGACAGTTTCAGGCAGACCGTGTACAGACGCTTAGAGCACAATGGTCTATATGCTCGTAGGCCTGTCACATGTGTTCCACTTTACCGCAACTCACTGTCGTCTGCGATTAACCTGGAGTAGAGAGCATGCATTGTGGACACCACAACAATGGTCTTGTGTGATGTTTTCCGACGAGTTCAAGTTTAATTTGCAGTCTGATTACCGCCGGACTTGAATATGGAGAGCGCCAGGTACCCGCTACCACACTAAGAGAACACCATTGAACGACACCATTACGGTGGTGCATGATGGCTCGTTTGGGGAGGAATTATTCTTGGTTCCAGGACTGAGCTGCATGTTCAGAGTGTGTAACGATAACAGGTCACATCTATCGGGATGTCATTTGTAAACAACATGTACGTTTGTTTCGGGGTGCCATGGGTGCTGAATTTTTGTTTTATGAATGACAACGCCCGTCCTCACGTGCAAACATTGCAGACGAATGCCTTCAATCGGAGGATATCACCCGTATGGATTGGCCAGCATACTCACCGGACTTACTCAATAGGAGCATGTGTGATATGCTTGGCCGATGAATTGCAGCCCGTCAACCCCCTCCCACCTGTCTACCGGAACTTCGGAGGGCATTGCTTGATGAGTGGTGTAATATTCCCAAGATCAGATTGATAATTTGATACTCAGCATGCCTAGGCATTGTAAGGCTTGTATTACATCGTCCGGGAGACATACTCCGTATTAACCATCATACTAACCATGTTATACTGCTTTTGTAAATAAACTCTTTTAAAATTTGCTCCAGGTAGTAAAAATTGCAATTTTTATTAATTATCATCAAACATACAGCATCTTTTTGCTCTTTACCTTTGTTTAATAAATAGACTTTACAAATAAGTCAAATTTGTTTTGCTCTGTCTCTTTCTTTGCCTGAACTTCATTATCCTTAATTTATGGACATGAGTGTAGTTCGGAAACTTCTTTATAATGATTATGAAAATATGTTTTAAACAAAATAATCAACGTCAAATTGCTTCAGAAATATCGATTAGCTTGATAAATTCAAATGAATTTTTTCATATGATGAACCTTGTAACAATGATCATTCTTCTGAGCTAGTTTTAAAGCATATTATCCTCACTTCTACAAATGCATTATTAAATAACTACTGTAAGGAAAAAATGATATTAAAAGTTGAAACGAAGAAAAGAAAAATACATACTTTATTAGCTAAATAAAATACATTATTTTTATGTATGTGGGTGATTATTTTTCTCTCTATATATATATATTTAGGTGTATATCTATGCTTTTATACATGTATGATTTATTTAAAAAATATTTTTAACTTATTTTACGATAACTTGTCATATTGTTATCTGTAGGAACTTTTATTTTTGGTAATTTTAATGCTTGTTATTGCAAAGAGTGTGTATGTAAATTTTTATTTATTACTATGCATGGTACTAATGAAGTTTTACAACATATTTGATTCCATTTGAAAATACCGTATGGAACTGAATAAGTACTTTGGGAGAAAAAGTACCAAAGATTTAAGGAAAGAAAAGTAACTGTGACAACAGTTAAATAAAATGTGTAATCTATTTTTATGTATGTACTTATTTTCCCTGTATATATCTATAATTTTATAGTATAGATTTTTCTCTAAAATATATTTGAAATTTATTTAATATTTAATGTTGTGATTGTATTTAATACCTATAAAAGTTACTGTTTTTAAATTTGTGTGTCCTTTTTTTTCTTTTTTTTTATTTGCTCGAAAAATACCTTCTCTTTATTAACTAAATGAATTACATTTTTATGCATGGGCTTATTATAACTTATTTTAGGATAACTTGTTATATTGTTATTTATAGGAACTTTATTTTTTTGGTAATTTTTAATGCTGCTATTGCAAAGAGTGAATTTTGTTTATTACTGTACATGATACCAATAGTTTTAAAACATTTAATCTACATTTGTAACATTGCATAATTGAATAACTATTGTTGGGGAGGGAAAATATAGAAATATTTTAAGCAATGCAAAGTAACTGACAAACAGCTAAATAAACTGTAATCTGTTTCCCGTATATATATTTAATTTCATGTATGTATCTGTAATCATATGTGTATGGGTTTAACAAATATTTTTGTCAAATTAGTTAATGGTAATTTTTTATGCTGTTATTGCAGACAGCAAGCTTTCGTTTATTAATTTGATACCAATTAAGCTTTAAAACATATTTAATCTACATTAGTAACATTGAATAACTACTTTTGGGGGAAAAGTACTAAAAAATTAAGAAAAGAAAAGTAACTGACAAACAGCTAAATAAACTGTGTAATCTATTTTTATGTATGTATTTATTTTCCTGTATATATCTATAATTATATAGGTATAATTTATCTACAAATATATTTGAAATTTATTTAATAATACTTTTATATTGTATTTGTGTGATACCAATTAAGTTACTGCTTTTAAATTTGTATGTCGTTTATTGTTTTGAAAACTATTTCTAATTTTATTTCCCTCTTTGTAACTATTCTGAAAAAAAAAAAAGAAAAATAAATTGTAAAGCTAAGAAATAAGCATAGTTTTGTAAAAAATACGTATTCGAATACAAAAAGGTTCTTACAATTTGCCTGCAATGTAATAAATGTGTTTATAAATGTTCATCGCAATGCGTTCGTAGTAGATACATCGATAATCACACACTTGCAATTATTATTTAAATAAGTAAACTAATATTTACTCTTAAGTTTTATGTACATGAAACACAATTTAATGATTAATTTACTAATTTTTAAATTTTCTGTAAGTATATTTGTTTTATAATAACAAAAAGTTTTTAAAAAAATGTATCAAGAGAAGCTCCGTAGAGTATGGACGATCTCTCCCTACTAGTAGTGACGTCACAAACCAGTCGCCAGGCCTTCTATATCTAGGAGTATTGGCTTAGCCAACACCTCTTAGTAAGCGTGGACGCCTGATCGACATAGAGAAGCGGGGACAGAACTTCCAACCTCAGATCAGTGGTACTTAACCTGTGGGCCGCATGTGGTCCACCGAACCTTTCTCAATGGCCCACTGCCCTAACAAAGTCAACACAATTTTTTCTTTTTGTAACTGTAACGATTTAGTGATAACAAATAACAGTGTAATACCAACCATCTTTTTGAGTGAAACGAATATTTAATTAACTGTCATGTGTTCCAAGCGAAAAATATCTAAAGAATATATGTAGTTGCAAGACGATTGGGATCGACTATTAAAAGGTAAAAATAAACACGAGGGACCTTAGAGAAAATAAACATGGATCAACAACTTATTTGATTTATCGTGAAAAAAAAATGTTATACTTAAAAATATAATTTTACTCACCACTATACAACTAAGCACGAACATTTCAATGATTCTTTTTCTTGAAAATCTGAAGATGAGATAGGCTTCTCTTCTTTTAATAAAATCTTTGCAACAGCAACAAAATAATTTGTCAATGCTAATATCACAAAAATGCAGAGGTAACAAAAAAGTATCCTATAAAATTTGTTACGTGAAACATATGAAATTGTTAAAGATAAACCTATGAATAAATACAGAAATTGTTTCTGTGTTTCTTAAATGCTTCCGATTTACTCTTTGATAAATTCAGTTATTTGTTGAGATCTATTTTTAGTAAAATCAAAAAAGTATTTGAATACATTTGAAATAAAACTGCCCACTTAAGTCTTAAGTTATTTTAAACAAATAATACTGCTTTCAGTCGGGAATTCAAAAGGAAAAAGAATAAGTGGGGTTTTTCAAAAAAAAAATCAAATTGTCAAAATTTATGGCAGCTTTGTTTTGATGACAGTAGAATGCAAACAAGCTACTTGGGATCATTGATGAAAGGATATCGAAATTACCTCATAACTGAGTAAAAATGTGTGAAACCCCTACTTTTTCAGTCAAGTATGATAGTTTAGTTAATATAGTTTTAAAATGGAAAAAAAATTATAAGCTTTAATATATTTTGATCAATTTTCCGTATTTTAAATGTCCTTGATCTTAAATGTCCCTGGGCCTACTTTTTGCATAGGGACCCAGGGCTTCAAAAACCTCATGATTTCTCTAGGCCCAAGGCCTCAGAAGTCTTAAGACGTCCCTGGGTCTGTTGTTTTAGCTTCCTTTCAAACTTATTGCTTCTTCAAGGAGCAGTAATAAAAATAAAACAAAAGTACTTATTTTTTATATAAAAGGGTAAAATAATTTCTTTTACTTTTCACAAGTATATTATTACTGTAAATCCTGTCTTCTAAGTTGGGATACTGAATTATGAGTCATCAATAGAATACTGTCAAAAAACTGCAGTGTATTCGGACTTGTGAGGAGATAGTTACTGGTATTGGAAGTTCATTAACCTACCTACTTCTATTTCTGTGAGGCCCACAAAACACTTGATGAGCCTTAACTTTTCAGAAGAATGCATCGACCTTTACGTTGTTCTAACAAAACAAAACAAAAATCTTTGGATTCTGAGATAGCAGCACTACTGTTTGAGCACAAATTTGGGGGTTTTTTTTCCCCGTCCTCATCCTTGGATGTTTGCTGTAACTTAACCACTCAGTGATTAGGGAGGGGCGAAAGCTGGATAAGGAAGGTTCTCATTCAAGGTTGGTCAGTTGATTTGATTTTAATAGCTCTTGCAGTGAGATGATAAAATGCAGGAAGCGACGTCAGCTACTACGGAAATAAAAAGAAAAGAAATCCGAGTAAGAAAATTATATAAGGTTACTGGAGTACAACAGAGTCCGTTAAGAGAATTATCTCTGTCTGTCTGTCTTCCTTGGTTTCTTTCTCTCTGTATTTGTAGGCAATTACTGATATTAGCTATGACTTGACTGCAGCTCGTGCTTTGTCGGTGGTAACAGTGTTAAGACTTCCTGGAAACTCAGTTCAAATTACTTTTTTATGATTTTATGTAAGTGACTTTCAAATGAGCATAAGAGTACACAAAACCTTCTCATTTTGAGAGTCTTATTTCGCTGTGTAGTATACATTTTTGAAAATTGATTTCACTTACTTTTTTATTGTTTTCTTGGATTGCTCATTAGAACTGCTTTTAATAGTTATTTTTTAACGTGTATTGTTCTTTGTGAGGCTACTTTTTATTACTTAAAAATATATTATAAAAGAGGTTATCTGATTTCTTTGGAATATTTGTTGCAAGTTTTTTTTAAATAATGTGTAATAATTTTGAAAAAATTTCAAAGGCGTTCCATGAGATATTTTATTAGTTTAAACCCGCGGTGCGCAATACGTCGATCGCGATCGACCGGTGGACCACCGAGACATTTTCAGGCGACCACCTGAAGATTTTAGCAGTTAGTAATTATAAACGAAAATATTCAAGATTGGCTGAAGTATGCAGACTATATAAGTCTTCTACTGACTACAACAACGAAAACTAACTGTATATAAAAAATAATTAGATAAAAACTAAGATAAACTTTGGATAAACAAATGTCTTTTTTATGTATTTTGAATTGCTTGAGAGTAAATGCATCTTTTGATATTATTATAATTGTAGCTATTATTATTATGTTTGTAATTTGTGTTTTGCTTTAAACACAGTTTTAAAAAGTGTTAGTTTTTTTATTTTAGTTCTGAAAGTACATATTCCTCGTATTTATTATTAATTTATAATAAATATTGTAGACCTTTTGCCTAGATAACTCACCACCAGTAGCGCACACCAAAAATTATTCAA
>BMAU01006014.1:0-12756 GCA_019973935.1 Trichonephila clavipes
TTGACGCGTGTAGACAGTTGTTGTTTCAAGTCAAAGTTTTACAGGAAAGATTTAATAGACGAACTTAAAATTTTTGGCATGTCTTCCCGATATCACATAGATGATTTTATGCGTGGCCGAATTATTGGAAAGATCGAAGAAGGGCGAAAAATAACAGATGTTGCCAGGGAGTTCGACATCGCTCACAGGTTGTTTCACGGATGTGCAAGTCATTTAAAACTACTGGAATGTGTAGTAGACGGCACGGGGGAGGTCGTGTTAGAAGTACGACACCTGCAGAAAACAGATATATCGTCCTATCAGCAAAAAGGAACAGGCGCACCACAGCTCAGCAGGTGGCAAATCAGTTTCTTGCTGCCTCAGGAAAGCAGATCTCCCGAAAAACTGTTGCCAGACGTTTGAGGGGAGGAGGACTATACGCACGCAGACCTGTTGTGTGTGTCCCATTGACCAGAAAGCACCGTACTGCCCGTTTGCAATGGTGTCGTGAGCATTACAATTGGACTGAACAGGACTGGGCATGCGTACTATTCTCAGATGAGAGTAGGTTCAGTCTGTCATCGGATTGTAGACGCCAACTGATCTGGCGCGAGAGTGGTACTGCTTATCGTCCAGAAAATATCCAGGAAAATGACCGATATCCGACATGCAGTATCATGGTGTGGGCCGGCATCATGATCAATGGCCTCACGCGCCTACATGTGGTTGCGAATGGGACTATGACGGGCCAACGATACATTGATGAAGTTCTACTTCCTCATGTTCGTCTTTTCCGTGGTGCTGTCGGTGATAAATTTGTTTTTATGGACGACAACGCAACATATCATCGAACACTCGCTGTTCAGAATTGTCTAGACAGCGAGGGTATTCAACGTCTCGTATGGCCAGCGCGTTCTCCAGATCTAAACCCCATTGAAAATGTGTGGGATGCTTTGGGGAGGCAAGTTGCTGGTGGAAACTATCCTCCGACAAACAAGAACACCCTCATCCGTGCACTCACAGAAGAATGGGATAAATTGCCTCAACAGCTGCTGGATAATGTTGTGCAAAGTATTGTACGACGTGTGGAATGTTGCATCACACTCCACGGTGGACATATCCCGTACTGATACCTTTCTTTAAGGTGCCTGCTGACTTTTAGATGCATTGTTCCCTTTCTCCGTACGCAGATCAAATGAACATTTTGCTTTTTCTTTCAGATGTTTCACAGCTTTTGTACTTTCCAGAACAATAAACATTCTTTATTCTAATGTCTGAACAGTGTGGCAACTATATTTTATCCTACTAGGCCTCATGTCTCGCTTAATGGTATGCTACATAGCAATTTGTGATCCGTCCTTAGCAATTGTCCAGCAGTGTATATATATATATATATATATATATATATATATATATATATATATATATATATATATATAAATATGTAAAATATTCATAAAACTGTTATTGACCATTTAACAACACTAGAGGAGAGAGAGAGTTATGTTCATTACTTCCCAAATTTAGATATAAAAAAATTTGATTGTGTTTGTAATTCATTTGTGATAACGGATATATCTGTGCATAAATTCACTTTGAATGGAGAGGAAGTACTAATGTCGCTGTACAGTAATCGAGATTTAATTTATTTCAAAACATTCAAAAGAGTCAGATGATTGATTTTGGATTAAAATTAGAGGCGATTATTCAATAATAGCCGAAAAAGTTTTACATTTTTCTGTATTTTATTTGTGTGAATTTGGATCTTCAGCTTTAATAAATATAAAAACGAAAGAAAAAAGGGAAAAAAAAAGATCGTAACTTTTAAATACAGATGACAAAATGAGAGTGGCATTATCATTTTTACGACCCAATATAAACGAAATTATCAAAAATCCCTGAGCACAAATTTCGAATCTAATGTATTCTTAAAATTAGTTTGCAATTAATCGCCTAAAAAACATTTTATTTAGCATAGAAAATTATTATCATAAACTCTTTTACATAGTGCATTATAGATAAGTAAAATTCGTTTAAATTTATTTTATTGTTAATGTGCAGCCAAATTTTGAAATTGTTAAAAGTGTACCACAAGTAAAAAAAGGTTGAGAATCACTATCCTTTCTAGACAGATGTAAAGTGCAACAGCTCCTCTACACGGCGAGTCTTCAGTGGCACTAAGTTCTGAACTCATGACACAGTCACAAGTCCGTGATCATAACTACTACGGCTACCGCTGCCAGGTGTAATCTGCAAAGTAAATTGATAGGTTTTGTGACATTGCGCAGATGACTTGGACTTTTCACATGAATAGATCGAACATCTACCGCAGTTTTTAGAGCCCTACATTTTTGATGGACTTAAACAGCTTAAGGTATCCGACTACGTTCGGAACCGTGATTTTGCAAAAGTGTATAAATGGATACTATTTATGATATTTAGTGTCACTTAGATTAGAAAATGTATATTAAATTGTTTTAAAAATATTAGCAATATTTTGACAATTAGTACAATATTTTGACAAAAAATGTGAACATAGAGTGACCAACTTTCAAAATATTCCCCTTTCATGAAAAGTACTTCTATTATAATAATATTTTGCCTGTATATAGCCCAGACCTCTGTACAGAGGCTCAACTAGAATTTTTGAAACATATAACTTAGAAGTGAGTTTATCCATGTTTTACGACAACAGAGGGGCGAAATTTTAAGAAAAAAAAGCCGATAATTATTTCAATTGGTTGTAACTCAGAAAATAATGTGAATTTTTCAAAAAAAAAAATAGCTCAGACTCTCTGGAGATAAGTCTTTACTTTATATAAGAAAAATATTATTATTTTTGAAGCATTTTTTATAAAAGGAGAACATTTTGAAAAAAGGTTATTCTAAGTTAATTTTTTGCCAAAATATTGTATTTAAATAAATTTTTTTTTGTCAAAATGTCCTTAAAACAATTTTGTACGTGTATTCTAATCTAAGTGACACTAAATATCACGATAGTTATCCATTTATACGCTTTTTTAAAATCTCGGTTCCGAATGTAGTCGGATCTCTTAAGGTATCCGATTGAGTTCGAAACCGTGATTTAAAAAAAAATCGTATAAATGGATAATTTTCATGATATATAGTGTCATTTGGATTAGAATATATGTATAAAAATGTTTAAAGAATATTATTAGAATAAAAAATTATTTAAATGCAATATTTTGGCCAAAAATGAACTTAGAATTACCTATTTTCAAAATATTCTCCTTTCATTAAATATGCTTCTATAATAATAATATTTTGCTTATATAAAGCAAAGATTTCTCCCGAGTGCCTGAACTAGAGTTTTTGAAAATTCACATTATCTTCAGAATTACTACCAATTGAAATAATTATCGGTGTTTTTTTCTTAAAAATTCTCTACTCATATTAAAATATGGATGAGTCCACTTCTAAGTTGTATATTTGAAAAATCCTATTTCAGACTCTGTACAGAAATCTGAGCTATATATATAAGCACAAAATATTATTATTACAGGAGCATTTTCCATAAAAGGAGAATGTTTTGAAAATAGGTAATTCTATGTTCCTTTTTTACCAAAATATTGCATTTAAATAATCTTTACTGTAATAATATTTTTAAGACAGTTTTATACATTTATTCTAATCTAAGTGACACTAAATATCATAAAGATTATCACTTTATACGCTTTTACAAAACAACCGTTCCGAACGTAGTCGGATATTTTAACTTTGATGTACTATGATCACTTCAATCATACTTTTGTTAGTCAAATACATTCTTTTGCAGAGTAAAACTTCACCCACGGATGAAGGGAAGTTATGTCAAAGCTTCCTAATTTCTAACAAGGAACGTCTTAAGACTTCTTGAGGCCCTAGGCCTCTACACAAATGTAAGCCCCTCCTATGACCCCTTAAAGTTGACATTCATAGCATACGTTGCCAATTATTAGGTACAAACAATAAACCGAAGCAAATAAATGTGTATGACTTACAAACGTACAAACATGCTCGACTAACTGTCGCCTTTTGACTGAATGGGTAATGATGGTGTATGATGGTAGAATTGTACGTGGGTGACGGCCATCACATGTAGCTAGTTGACATATTGTCCGAAATTCCCATTTTTTTTTCCAGAAATTATAACCGGAATCAACATTTGACCTTTGAAATTATTCGAATTATGATTTTATTAAGGCTGAGTTGAGAACGAGACGAGGTCCCCACTGTAGCCGAGGCCCTAGGCCCGGGCTCAGTTGGCAACAGCCTTAAGACGTTCCTGTTCCTAACTCTTGAAATAGAGAACCATATATCATGTCCGAATAATCGGTACAGTTTCCATCAGTAGCTTATTCAATTCGCCATTACACTCCTAATTCGGTAGTTTGAAACAAATTAATCAAATAAATCCCATCCATGTACATAATATATGTCTGCAGTGATCGGAGCATTGACATTTATTTTTCTTAGTAATATTTCAGTTCTCAGACATAGCACGTAGTAGACGCTTTGACTTAACTGCCAAAGGTACTTTGATATTACTATTCCCTCTTACGATGGCTATATCTTCGATGCACACAAACATACTAAAATGTTACTGGGGTATTTCTTCGTGACTTTCCTTGTTGAGAAAATGCGTGTGTAATGTAACGCTTTACAACCGATTTTCTGAGACTGTACCTGTAGAAGCAGTATTTTTTGAAGAATTTATTCAACAACAAAATGAACAGGAAGAGAAAGTATATGACTACTTTCACGATCAAATGATTAATTGACGATTAATACAGCCCTCAGAAGCTATTGGCGGAATGCCCAAAGGAACCAAGCTCACCCGAAGAGGATTTAGAGCAGCGATTCCCAAAGTGGTCTATGAAGACCTCCAAGGGGTCCACGTCAGCCAAAAATTAATTTGGGGGTCCATGAGATGTAAGTAGGGGTCTACGTAATAGTGGCTCTCACTAAACTAGATCGTGACTTTAATTTTAAAAGAAAATTTAATCAAGTGGAAAGCAAATTTTATCTGTTTAACAGATTTCTTTACTAAATTTAATGAGGCTAAATTGCACTTACAAGGGAACAGCATTAATTTTATTAAAACAATAACTATTTCAGCTTTTCCTCTCAGAGTTAAGCTAAAGAAGTATAATACTGGAAGCCCTGAATTTTCTAAATTTGTCACAGACAATCTGTCAGGAAATTTTAACCTACGTTCAACACATTTAAATGTCTTTTATTCAGATTTTGAAACCAGATTTGAGAATGCTTTAACTATATGGCAATACCACAGTAGGCAATGAATTCATATGGTCACATTGAAAAAAATGTCACATTACAATAGGAACTGATCGTAATAAGCACTAACGAAGATCTTAAAGTATAGAAACGGATGTCAGCAATTTTGGCTTTGAAAAGACCAACCTGTTATTTGTCCCGAATTATGGAATATCGTGAGGAAGTTTTTCATTACTTTTCCTAGTGTGAAGGAGTTTCAGTGCAGTTGCCAATCTCCAAAACAAAAGAAAAAGAACGAAAGAAAAAAACTGGACATTACTAATAGAAGAGATTTAAGGTTACAACTGACAAAATTGATATCAAATGCTGAAATTTGGATATTGTAGCGTTAGAGATTCATCCCTCCCATTAAAATCATTTGTTTGTTGTTTAGTTATTTTATTTAACAGTTTTATTTATTAGTTAACTTTTAATTTAATTAATTAACATGTGCTTTTTTAAATTTTAAACACTGTACTTCATTACGGTAAGAAATTTAATTCTTTTAAAGTAGGAGTAGTAGTACCAGCTGTTAAAAAGACATTTAAGTTGATAAAAATTTGCAAAAAATTCGATATTAATTAAGCAGGGGCTTAGACCAAACCAAAAAACATGGCAAGGGGTCTATGAGAGAAAAAAGTTTGGGAACCTCTGATTTAGAGCTACAAACCGATCCCTCGGGAAACAACCACCCCAACGTCCAATCTTTATGAAAAAAAATCGAAGTTTACATTTTAAACAACAGAAATAACAAAATACAAATTGAAAGGTAACTGCATGATATACATGAACATAATACGTGAACATGCTTGTGTGAACATAATACACAAAAATATACAAAGCAAACATAATAATAATAAAAGAAAACATAAGGGTATAAGAGATAGAAGAAAGAATATACATACTCCAACTTTCTTACAAATTCATAAAATATAATAAAATTATCCAATACAAATACACCACACAGACCAAAAGAAAAAAAAAGAAAGACAGGAAACATAAATAATAATAATAATAAAATGTTTATTCCGAATCATATTTTCAGTTAAAGCCAACACCCTGTTGATATTTTTTTTCTTCTCTTAATTGGTCCTTCATTTTCAAGAAAAAGCACCGGAAGGAGGATTATTTTTTTCGAGATCTTCTCCCCAATTTTTTTTAAAGTAACATAAAAAAAGAAAGCGGCATCGTAAAATAAATAGAGAGAAAAAAGGGGGAAGAGAAATTATTGAATCTTATTGGTGATATCTTTTTTGCTACTTAGGGGAGGACCCCAGAAATTAACCTCAAAATATACTCTTATTGTTAACCAAGAGTTAAAACAGGAATATATTGTATGAGAAAAATGAATAGTGTTTAAAGACAGAGATGAAAAAAGAAGAAGAAAAGGCAGGAAATACACACATTCGGAAAAGGAGGGAAAAAAGCCCGCTTGGGACCACAAGAAGCTAATGGCGACAGAACTCGCAATTTTAAACAACGATTAAGTAACAAAGACAAAACCTGAGCTGGCACCCTATTCCCCCAATTTTCACATCACACCAACTCTGAGCCTCGACAAACGGTGGGATTTTGATTACTCTTTAACGTCCACCGATGTCGTTTCAACAGCGAGATATAAAATATATAAAATGATTATAATAACTATATAATTGCAGCACTACTGTTCAGTAGGGTTTAGTTTTAAGGGGTGTTGGAAAGCTAAAATCTTATTTTTTTGACAATTTGAGATTTTTACATTTTCAAATTGTATAGATTATAACCTTTCTAAAAATACTTTACTTTAACCTCCCCCATAGGGTAGTTAGAAGCCCTTAAAACGTATTTTTAAATAATCGTTGAATTTGGGCCACGCCCATTTTAATGGCGAAAATTGTAAACAAATTACTTTGTTTTTGCTTAAAAGTGTAACGACCGATATAAACCAATACATGTATGTTTTATTTTAAATTGAGCCTTTTATTTTTTTTATTTCCTAGCCGATTAGAAGTTTCACAGTATACATTAAAATCAATTTATCTCAAAATGTAAATTTTAATGTGCGATGTACCTTTTCTGAGAAACTAATGTTCACAGGTATGTAAATTTTTTATGAGTTATTTATAATGATGTCTAATATACACTAAAATGAGCTTTTTGTAAAAAACTCAAAAATTTAATTTTTACAAATTTTCTAAGTAAAAAATGGGTCAAATTTCGCATTGTTTGATAAAATATTTCATAATTTATTAAAAAATTCAAAATTAGCTAAAAGCTCATTTTAGTATAATGAGAGAGGTGTACTTTAATAGTATGAAAAATTTCAGGTATGTACATAAAACAGATTTTGAGAAAAGGTACATCGAAAACAGCCAATTTAACATTGTCAGTATAGAGGGAGAGAGTGGTTTCCAACTCCCCTTAAGACTTTTTCATTTTATTTCATGTAATTATTATATACACTCATGGCCAAAAAAATTAGCGCACCAAGAAATAATTGTGGGATCGTAACAAAACTTAGCATGAAGATACATGTCGGGGAGATATGCAAAGGATTAGAAATGCAGCGTGATTGCCCATTACGTATCGCCGGTAGAGGGCGTTTAACGTCGTTCCCCGTACAGTATAAAACAGGTAACCATAGCTTGTTTGAGTGTGCATAATCGTTTACAAAGGAAGAGCTGAGGTAGACATGTCATTACGCCGTTTTCGAAGACAATATGAGCAGCTGTCGTAGTTTGAGAGGGGAGAATCACCGGCATGATGAAAGCTGGGTGGTCAGCTAGGCGAGTAGCTCGTCAATTAGGTCGCTCTGATTGTGTTGTGAGGAGGTGTTGGGACCAGAGGATCCGAGAGATGTCATTTACACGAAAACCATGCTCAGGACGCCCTCGACAGACCAGTCGTCGAGAAGACCGCCAAATCGTCAGAAATGCACGCTTACAACCAACTGCTTCATCGGCTGCCATTCAGGCACAGGTAGCACCTTCACTAGGGGCCCCTGTGTCTCCTCGAACCATACGAATTCGCCTGGCTAAAGGACATTTGGGTTCGTTGCGCCCATTATCTGTGCTGCCCTTGACGCCCACCCATCGACGCCTCCGTTTGGAGTGGTGCCGCGCACGAGGAAACTGGACTGCAGCGGAATGGAACCAGGTCGTCTTTAGCGACGAATCCAGATTCAATCTCAGCAGTGGGGACAATCGTGTTCGTGTGTGGAGACTCCGTGATGAACGCCTCAATCCTGCCTTTGCTTTACAGCGACACACCGCTCCCACATTGTTTCCACATGTCATGACCCTCTCCACATGTCATTGCCTACAATACACGGTCACCCCTAGTATTGATCCGTGGCATCATGACAGCCCAGTGGTATGTCCATGACATCCTGCAACCACATGTCTTGCCACTCATGCAACGGCTCCCAGGAGCTATTTTTAACAAGTCAATGCTCGGCCTCACACAGCAAATTTGTCACAAGACTGTCTCCGTACAGTTACTACCCTTCCTTGACCAGCTGGATCCCCAGATTTGTCTCCAATCGAGCATATCTGGTATCATTTGGGACGTTGAGTTGGGCATCCCACCAGTTTGAACGAACTAGAGGCAAGGTTATAGCAAATATGGAATGAAATGTCTCAAGACCAGTGGCGCACACAAGGGGGGTCCTGGGGTCCGGACCCCCCCAAAACCCTTGATTTTTTTTCTGATTGATTGTAATTCTAAGTATATAGTACGCAAAATTTAATTAATTAGTTGCTATTAATGATTAATTTTATTAATTAATGCTAATTATTTATTCAAAAACTAGTTTTTTTACTGTGTTTTGTTCCCGAAAATCGACAAAATCAAAAGGAGCATGATACAAGAATGGTGAACTTTCAACCCCGGACCCCCCTTCCCTTGAAAAATTAAGGTGTGCGCCACTGCTCAAGACATCATACAGAACTTGTACTCTTCAATGCTAGATCGTATCGCATCGTGTATTCGCACTAGAGGGGGTTCAACAAGGTATTAAATCCTCCGTTCTTTTGCTTTTCCCCCTGAAATAAATGATCATTTTTCTTTGACTTTCTAAGCATTTGCTTACATCAAAGTAATCATTACGTATGTAAAACTTCGTTCCATTTTGACGACTCCTTCTTGATGCGCTAATTTATTTTGTCCATAATTGTATATATGCCGCCTGTTCGTTCGAAATAATTATTCAAGTTTTATAGGAATTAATATACACTGCTGTTTGTAAAAAATGCAACACCATGAAGGAATCATCAGAATTAAATGAATTTTGCAGCAAATATCAATTATGGGATGTTACGTAAATTAGTGCAGTTTCAGAGCCACCACACATGCGTAGCCCTCTGAACTGATGCTTAAAGCGTATAAATAGAGGACTGTAGCGGGACGTTGAAAATAGTTAATAATTATTTGTTAGTGGCGAACATTTAGTCAGACCTAAGTATCCCTCCAAGACGAAATAAGAAGAAATTCCAACAACTTACAGAGTTTGAATGGGGGAGGATTATCGGCCTTCGAGAAGGAGGATTTTCCTATCTCGCAATAGGAGCTCGTGTGCAGTGGAACAGTTCCACAGTGATGCTAGTTTGGAAGTAGTGAACCGTCGAGCACCGAAGAACTGGAAAAACTGGCGGTGGACGACAGAAGATGACATCAGCGCGAGACTATCGACACCTGCTCCGCATGGCGGTGAATGACCCTACAGCTTCCTCCAGGCAGTTGGCAGCCCGTTGGTCAACTGCTATAGGTGTACTAATGTAGGCTTTGTCAATTAGTCAACGTCTGCTGCACCGTGGATTGCTTGCAAGTGATACAGGATCCCCCTCACAGCAAACCATCGACGGCTACGTCAGCAATGGACTCATGAGCACAGAACCTGGCAAGCTGATTGGCATCAAGTTGTCTTTTTAGAAGAATCACGCTTCAACTTGTAATGACCTTATTCGTGTTAGACGCTATGCCGATGAACACTGCCTCCCAGAGTACTTTATTGAACGCTATAGTGGCCTAACACCCAGAGTTATGGTTTGGGGGGTGCAATTTCTTATCATGGACGATCCAATTTGCTACGAATTAAGGGTAATCTCAATAGCAATAGGTACGTCCGTGACGTGCTACAGCCCGAAGTCGTTCCCTTTCTTCAAGGCATCCCCGGAGCTATCATTCAGCAAGATAATGCACGCCCACATGTTGCAAAGAATGTTAGAAACTTCTGTTCAGCCCAACACATGCAACTTCTTCCTTGGCCTGCTTATTCGTAGGATATGTCGCCTATTGAGCACGTGTGAGATTTGGTTGGTCGGCATTCCGCTCGTGATTCGCGTCCTGCAGCTTCAAAAGACGAACTTTTGCTGCGCATACAAGCGATATAGAATTATCTTCCACAAGCAGACATTCAAAATGTGTTTGATTCCATGCCACGCCGTATAGCAGCACTTAATGCAGCGTGTGGTGGCTACACCAAATACTGATTTCAGTCACTTAATATTGTTTTTTTACTTTGAAAATTTCGTCATTTATTTGAACTAATACAAGTCTTTTGTGCATTAAATTTCATTTAATTCTGATGATTCCTTCATCGTGTTGAATTTTTTTTCCATCAGCAGTTTATGTGTGTTTGTGATCAATTTATCTTTTTTTAAAATAATTTTTTACTGAGGAGAGGCAGCATTTTTCTTTTTTGTCCGGGGCGGTTAATCTGCTAGAACTGGTCTTGGTCTAGTTGAAAGCAAACTGATTCAAGCTTGTTGAATTTAGACCTTAATATCAAGACAAGCATTAATAAAAGTGACTCTGACTGAAATGTGTGATATGAATGAGGAAAAAAGGATTACAATACTGGAGGCAACTTTTCTTTTGAAACAGCTGGACAAATATGAAACTCATTAATAACCATGATTTAGAATATCATATTTTCCAGAGAATATATTTAACTAAAAATCATAGCAATCAGTTGAGCGTAAGTTATTAAGAGGATTCTACTAAAATCTCTAGAAATTATATACAAAATTTCAGAAATGAATTCGGAAAAATGGAAGGAGCAAATAATCTATCACGACTCTCATTCGAAGAGGAAGCTAGACAAGCTCGAGGCAGCAAAAGAGAAAAATTATTTTTGGTGAAATTAAAGAAGTCAGTTTTTATGAATGTTTGAAACAAGGGAAAATTTCATAGTAAATTTTTTTATGTCATATGTGATAGGACAAAGCAAAACTATCCCGAAGAGCTGTAATTTACGAAACTTTTATAGAACACTTTATTGTATTCTTTGACGAGAGATTATTACCTGAAAGTAAGAAAAAAGCTACACATAAACTAAAGGAAACTTAAAAAAATGATATTGAATCTTTTAATTTTGATAATATGAATTGGATCACTTTGCCTTATTTTTACAAGAAAAAAAAGAGCATACAATGAAAACACCACTAGAAATTTATAGAGGTGGAAGAGAAATGGACTCAAATTTCCCTAACGTAGAAATACTTTGGAAAATATTTTTAATAATATCGATATCGAAAACATCAGGTGAGAGATCTTTTTCAGTTTTAGAGCGTGTTAAAAATTATTTAAGAAGTATCATGGGAGAGAAGACAAAATTGAACAACAAGGTCATGTTATACACTGACCGGAAAAAAAATCCAACACCAAGAAAAAATTATTGTAGAGTTACTACGAGAGTGCTCCTGCTGTCATAGGAAATTTCTCTCCAGTCCGTGACTCCAGGTGTAGGTTCAGTGAGTCTAGGCCGTAGACAGTTTAGTTGATGGCGTTCCCCTGTCCTCCTGACCAACACACGGTCATCACTGGCACCAAGGCAGAACCTGCTTTCATCAGAAAACACAACAAATCTCACTCCGTTCTCCAATGAGCAGTGGCTTGACACCACTGGCATCACAAACGGCAATGACAGGGAGTCAGTGGAATACGCGCTACAGGGCGTCTGGCTCGGAGGCATCCTTGAAGTAACCGATTTCTAACAGCTCGTTTTGTCACTGTAGTACCAACTGCAGCTTGAATTTCTGCCACAGACGCAATACGATGAGCTGCAGTCGTACGCCGAATGCAGCGGTCTTCCCTCTCAGTATTGCATGTGGCCGACAGAGGAATTGGTTTCGAGAGAGAAACGAAGAGGTGATTTTTTTCCTTTCTCCGATGGTTCCGTTTCATTTCGAGTTGCGGGGGGTCTTTTTTCAAAATGCTGGTTGTAAATTCATTTCTCTGTGAGGCAGGCAATGTGTGGAGGGGGGAGGTTTCTGAAATGATTCTGTTTGTTTATCGTGGGATTATACGTGGAAAGTTCATAGAGTTCCTGTTTCCCGCAGAGAAATTTCACCTCCAATCTTTGAGAACTGTGGGTGAGCATTGTTTCAGCTTTACCTTAGCCCAGAACTGCATTTGGTAGAATGGGTAAATTTAATTAAGATTTAAATAATAAAATTTAAATGCATTGAAAATTTGTTGAGATTACATTTGGTACGGAAAGATTACTTGGAGATTAAAAAT
>BMAU01006015.1:0-41780 GCA_019973935.1 Trichonephila clavipes
CAGGCGCAATATTTTATTTTCTTGCTTTGGGCATAAAAATATAATATTGCAATTCCCATTTTTCTTGAAAATTACGATGTTCATCTCAGTTCATGTTTTCTTTCTCTGTTCTTGAAGTTTAATTATTTTTTATTAAATTACTTTTTAATTTCATATGAATAAAACCAAAACCTACTTTCATTCACAAACTATTGAGTAAAGACTACACTTTGTCCGGGTCATCTTTTTGGTTTTTAAATTTAAAAATAAAACTTCAACTGCTTCTTTGACGTCACGCTTTTCATCTCTCATTGATTGGAGATTCAAAAAGTAGAGGGTGGGGATGCTACCGCAGGTGTCGTCCTCGTCACTTGACCATGGCTCATAATTACGAGGTCGGTCGCCAAAAGTCCTCGATTAATGAAAAAGTGCGACAAAAATATTCACTCACTCAGCCCTTATTAAAAGTTGTATTTTTATGTTATTAATAATTGTGCAAAATTTGTAATAATTGTGCGCTTATTTAAAGAGATATTTAAGTAACATCATAACTCTTATATAAAGCAATTCAAGTGATTGGAATTAAAAAACATGAGGTGACTGAGAGAAGCTGAAGGTTTGGGATAACAATAAATAAATAAGATTGCTTTGCTCCAAAAAAAGTAGTTTTCTAACAGGTAAAAGAAACCTTTGGATAAGCTAAAAAGCACCAGTTTCTTTGCATAACTTCAACCAGTGTTTGTTAAAATAAGGGTCGCGTGACTTACATCTTCTGGGGTCGCTAGAAGTTTTAGGATTTTTGATACAATTTTTGCATAAAATAACTTGTTTGCAATGACGCACATAAGAATCCTCGGGTCCAATTACGTTGCCTAAATGGGATGTACACAGTGGAGAAAATTTCTTCTTTCTTGACTGCTGTCAGATTACAATTATTAAGAAATGGGATAAAAATTAGAACAAAGCACAACATTTTAAAAGAGTGTCAATTTTGAAATCGAGAGAAATGACATTTTTAAAAAAGTAAGCATTTTTCTCTTTATGAAGGAACTCAAAAAAGTTCTAAAGAAAAAGATTGTGTTTTGAGGTTTTCACAGCTAGTAATTTCTTTAAATTATTTAAAATAAGCATTAAGAGAGCACTTTAAAAATAGCAATTAGACGTATGTATAACACTCTAAAATAGAGATATAAAATTGGATAATAAAGACGAATGTGCAACATTATCTAAAAACAGCGAATTGAGAACTGCTACTTGGGTTTAGATTCTCTTTTGTGTCTTGTAAACTTTCTCCTTTTGCATATTGTACTGAAGCGAGAGAGAATCACAATTATGGCATGGCGTAATTAAAGAACATCACAATCGTAAAATAAGCAAATTAAGAAAATGTATTACTTTATGAGAATTCCTTGCAGTGAAAAAGCTAATCCAAATGGAACCAAGCATAATATTAATTAACTTATATATATATATATATATATATATATATATATATATAATCGACATATTTTCACTTCATGATTATCAATGTTTGGTTTTAATATCTGTAATATTGTTACAGCTATATATATATATATATATATATATATATATATAAGCTGTTAGAGCATGTAAGGATAAAAATATTATTTAATGTAGATAAAATTCTCAATTTCGTATTTAAAGCAATAACTTGAATAACAATTAACTCTGAATAATTTAGATATACAAAATTTTAATCTGAAAGGGTAAAAAAGACTTTTTCACATAAGGTTTCAAGTATATTATTATAGAAAAACAATTTTATGAATAAATTAGAAAAATAATGAGGTAAAAATGTAATCATCAGCTCTGTCATTAATAAACAAATAAATGTTATTATTCTGAGTTCAGAATATAATATTAAATAAAACAATTTTTTAATTTTTGGTGTTACTAAAATTTTTATAGTAATAAATGGAGTGTGTATAAATCCAGTGTACGTTATTATTTTTTATTATTGAAATACTATGAAGTGCCAATTTCATAAGAAAAAATTCTTCCTTGTATTAGAGATATCACTTTTTATATTGAAAATTATTTTTAATTACAAAAAAAAAAAATTCCTTAGAACTATCATAAAACAACACGCATAGTTTTTGAAATACGAAATATTAAGCGATCTTTTGTCATAACATTCTAGTAATTCAAAATCCTAGGTAAAAGCTCGAAAGAGCTACCCAATCTCTGATCATCTTCCTTCTCCCCTTTCCCCAACGACTATTTTTAGAAAGTAACGGGGAGTAAGACAGAACCCTATGCAATGACGTAATCCACAGGGTTGCCTTATATTCCTTTTACTTTGCGATCCCCCCTTTTTGTCATGGAAAACAGCAGAATTAACGTTTCTGAAGTGATTAAAGTCATTATTTGTGTAGAAAAATATTCTTTTTCATAAAATATAGTATTATTAGTATGTATCTAAGCAGCTTATATGCCGTAATTTTCTTCTAAAACAAAGTTAAACTTTCTGCTTAGAATGCATACACATGGCGCCATCTGCAGCCATTATATTAAAGCTTGCCAAACATGGCGTCAGAAAAAAAATTCTAGAAGATACGATATATATATTTTTAGCAATTTTAAAATTTTCTAGACAGTAAATGACATTTCTATATACATTTCATGGTGAATTTATATGAGTAATTTACGTTCTCAGCAAGAGTTTTACACCTATATAATGTGATTTCATTGTGGTAAAGTGTTATTACGTTTTCAGTACAGGTGGAAGTCCCCCTTAACTTCTAAATGGGAATTGTTGCAATTTAGTGCTTGCAATTTTATTGTTGCTTCCTGGACAATCTTGATGGTTTGTTGTTGCTTATTAGGAGACATTTGTAAACAGTCATCTAAAGCAGTTAATAATTCCTGTTTTTTTTAAGTAAATAACTGTTTTCTTTACTTTTACTTTTTAAATTTTTAACATGCCATTCTATTTCATCATCAGCAGTTTTCTCATCAATAATTAAATCATGTGGTTCCTTAACATTTAATAACAGGGAACTACTTTCAAAATCTTTATTTATTTTTTTTTTTTTTTTTTTTTTGCTCATATATATATACAAACCAAATGTATATGTTTACACATATTTCCTCTGATAGAATTATCAATACATGAACATTGGTAATTGTGAAAACATTTGTTGCATGACTGGCATTTCAAAGGGCTGCTGGGCTTACATTTAAATTTTTCTGTGACTGAATAAAATTAGCCAACTACAGTGGAAGATTTTACTAACCACACAAATATCATTCTCTTCAAAAACATCCAACTCCATTGTTTTACTGATATTATGTCTATTTCTTAAAATAGCTTGTTTTGAAGATACTTTTCCTTTTAATAAATAAATGACTCTTTCGAACTGCTTATCATTAATGAAATTTTGGAGTGCATGTATTGATCTATCAAGTAGCTTGATTTTTCCCCATCCAGATAGTTGTGTTTGATAGTTCTGTGTAACCTTTCCAAGGACATATTTGTATTGATCCCTAAACCTTTGCGATAACAATATGCTCATTTTTCACAATGATCGAAATAATATTTATTAAAATAATTTGCAAACTCTAATTCATCTGCATGTTGTAATTGTAATATAAACTCTTCTAGCATCCTTTGAAATGCTAATACATCTGTTTCTTGTAGAATTGAGCATAATTCTTGGTAAACTGAAACTTGCTTTTCACGATTTTTAATTAATTTCAAATTCTTCCTCTATGCCTGATCTACATGCCATATGCACCATAATCGAAACTCTGGAGTTTTAAAAGTTTCGATCCAGGCATTATAAAATGAATTGTCAATATCAGACATAAACACCTTAGCCTCAATATTAAGTCCACATTCTTTGATTTTTGTTACAGCATATTGAAATATGACATGATCTTGTTTGTTTGAAATTATAAAACGTACAGGAAAACCTTCACATTTATCATCTATTACTAAAATTGTGCTCAAGAGGAAGTTATAACCATTGGTCCCATGTGTAGAGTCCATACATACAATGTTATTTCCAAACTTTTGAAGTATCTCACTCTGTGCTGAATTCATCAATACTAATAAAAAATCATCTTTTTCGAGTGGAATATCCTCAGAAGATTCACCTTGTAGCTTGTAATACATTGTAGGTGAATCAGGACCACTCACTTTCTTCACCCACATGTCCACACTAATTGCATCATTAGTATGGTAAATGTAATCTTTTTTTTAAACTGTATGATTTTGCAACATTTACAATACCTTGCCTTGTTAATAGATGAATTCTTTCAAGTTCATTTGAAAATGAATTCCTTACTTCATTTAAAATAGTTTGCATGGGCACATTTTGGGCCAACTTCACTGCGACTGTTTTCCTTTCATTTTCATTTAATGATAAACGTCCCAATTCAGTTTCATGACCAACATGAGTTTTAATATACTTCACTTGAATACATTCACTTTTAAATTGCTTTGCAATAATTTTTTGCAGCGCATTTGGCATTAATTTTACTTGATCCCATTACTTTTAAATGCTGAAGACCATACTATTGGATTTTAAGTAACCATTTCTATAACAATAATATGTGGTAGTTGTGAAATCTTAAGTCCACCTCTTCTCTGCTCCTCTGTGTTGGACAAATTTACAGATCTTGGAGTTTTCTTCTTTGGATTTCCAAATTAGAAACTCTTCATTGTTTTGAAATTTCAGATCTTCTTTTTCGATTTTTAAGTCATGTTCCATTTCAATATGGTAATTTAATTGCTCGGTGTTTTTACTTAAAACAGGACACAATGGACATTGTAGTGTTGCTTTGTCACTTATTTCCTGTTCGTGAACTTTCCGCAAATGTCTATTTAAATTAAACTTTTTTGGAAATATTTTTCACAAAAAATGCACTTGTGTGCATTGTTTTCCATTTTTATTCGAATTGAAAAAATGGGAAGGTTAAAAATTGCTTGACAACAGAAAATTGATTAAAAATAAAAATATACACTGACACTAACAGAATTCAATATAAGGATGCCTTAAAAATTATAATAGCCGATAGATGGTGCCACTTATGCGAATTACCGGAAAAGCCCCGCTGTCGGACAAGCCGGTTCCGACAGCGGGGCTCCTCCAGTTTAACTATCTCTGCTGTCATTAAATCTGTGCTTACTTTTATAACAATATTGTTAGTACCTCTATTTGCAGTAAAGAGTATTGTTTCTGTCTTGTTTATATAATTCTGTGTTTATAATATAAGATTGCTTTTCTTTGCCCCCATTCTTAAAATTTCAATCATTATTGTATATAAATATAAAATATATTATGTATCATTGTAGACTATATTGCCGAGACTTTTCAGACTTGATTATTTTCAGATCTTAAATGTAATTTTCTTATAACAAGATAATTGATATTAATGATTATAAATTTTAGTTTTTAGTCAGTATAAATGATTTTATTAAAATTTTTAATATTAAAACTAATTATAAGATGAATTGATTGGTGTTTAAATTTTCCCAATATAAACATTACAATAAATCTAAGTATTTCTCAGCTATGTTCAGATTTATTCAGGAACATTGAAATTCAAACACAATTTCGTGTTAAAGCACATAACTTTAGTTTTAAAATAATTGGAATTAGAATTCATTAAAAAAAATATAAGTAAATAAAAATGTTTTTTTTCTTATAATAATTATACAAATTAACAAATTTAGAACTGCAGATTTGATAAATTTATACATTCATTGCTTTACATAATAAAAATGATTTTTATTAAACTTATCAGCGATAAGAATCAAGATTAAGTCAGATTAAATAGTTCAGATTTTAAGAGAAATAAGTTTAATAACTTCACATTTATTCTGAATTATAATTGATATTTACTTTTCAAATTTTATCCAACTTTCAAGTTTCCTAAAAAGTTTAAAAATAATTATAACTTTCGAATTGCAAAGTGAATAAATTTATATTCCGAGAAATCGCGTCTATTTATAATTTTAGTTTTAATGTACATTTTTTAATGAAAATTTCTAATTCTACAATTAATTATAAGCTGAAGTAGTGTATAACTAATTTTTCATTATATAAACGTTACTATAAATATATTTATTTCTCAGCTATGCTCCTGAATGAACCAATTTTCCAGAAACATAATAATATACAATTATGTGTTAATTCGCGTAATTTTCGTTTCTAAAGGAATTGAAATTTGAATTAGTTTTAAAAAAACTTTTGGAAAATCATAAAAATAAAAATAGTTCCAATGGTTGCCGATAGATGGTGCCACGTTTAAGAAATGTACATTACAAGAGGAGCCCCGCTGTCGGATCGGCTTGTTCGGGAGCGTGCGTCTCTGACCACTAGACCACGGAGGAATCGTAAAAAGAGGTAAAAAAGCATTTTAAGATGAAAGATGCGAAATTTTGGGAAAGAGAATAAATACATGAAGAGGGGATCTGAGAGAATATTTGTAGGTCAGTTGAAATTAGGATCAGAGGGATATATTTTTCAATATCATAGATCGAGAGATTATTAGAATTATCAATATTATGAAAAAAAAGTTAGTTGCAATCTCTCTTTTTAATAAATTGTCTTATTGACAAAATTTTACTTGCGGCTCTGAGGTCAGTGTTCCTCATGAACCATCGAGCATTTAAGATTTGACGAAGAATGATGCTTTGAGAAGCTTCAATTTGATTAATATGAGATCTAGCTGCATGTGCCCAGATTGGAGCGGCATACGTTAAAATTGGTCTGAGAATCAGTTTGTAGATAAGCAGTTTATTTTCTCTGCTCAAAGCAGAGTTCCTTGCAATTAAAGGGTTTAATTTTACCGACCGATTGTTTAAATTTATTTCTTACATTTGTTATGTGTTGTTTGAAGGTCACATGATTATCTACAACAGGGGTGGCGAACCTTTTAGGGTCAACGTGCCATTTTTTCTAAAAAACCGTTTAATGAGTTATAGAAGTGCTTCTAAAGTGTGGGGCGCCCCCTGGGGGCGCGAGCGTATCGAAAATTTAAAGATTTTTTTAAAAAAAATAACCGGAAAGAGAAGTAAAACAAAATGCTTTCTTCCATAATAAAAAAATACACACAACACTGACATAATTTATGTTTATTATTTGGCTTTTTCCGTCATCAAATAGCTATCTTTGATCCCAAAACCAAATTAAAGAAAAAAAAACATTTTTTTTATGTGCTGTATTTCCTCAATGAGAGATTTTTTTTATTACCTTTTAACATAAAATATTACTTGTTAAAAGAAAAAACGAAACCCAGACCCTGAGAAAAATTCTAAGAAGATAAACAATCCACCACTGTAATTATTATTGAAATACTGTACATTAGTTGTAGAAAAAGAAAAGGAAGTCATGATTCACTTTTCAGCCAGGCTGCATAGTACGTTTGCTAATCATTTGATTGACCTTCAATCTTATGGTATGGTTATTATCAATATTAGTTCCCTCCCATCTTTTATGCGTTTGCTTTTCGCTCAGGGAAATTGTAAATAATTGAGTTTTGCGATATTTGGAAAAGAATTGATTGGTTTAACATTTCTGTAGGATAATTGAAAAGTGTCTGATTTGCGTCCTTTATTATGGTCTTGTACTTTTGAATCATTTTAGTTCAGTTTTATTGGATTTTTCTAAAATCATCAAATAAATGAATAGTCCTTGAAAGAAGGTAAGTATACTTTCTATAAATTAAAATATTCACTAGAATTCCGATTTGTATCGTGTACAGTAAAAATAATTCTAAACAAATGATTGGGGTGACTGAGTCCCCCCGCACTACCATTAATGTTAGTATCGAGTACGCGCCTGCTCCCGGGTTAAAACATTTTGAAGTCTCCTCGATTTAAATGTTAAAAAGTAACACAATTATTCTTCATCGGAATTTTATATTCTTTTTCATAATTTAACATTAATTCTAAATGCTAAATGTGTGAGGTTTAAAATTACAGTTCTTTTAAACAGTTATTTACAATTATAGCATTTGTCTAAGAAAAATCATTTTACATTTTTGTATACAATGGCGTGCACACAGTTTTACTCTCCTTACAGTTCAGCTATTATATCAAGAATAATGTTTTATTTTTTAAAAAATGAACTCGTGCGAAGAGTCGGTGTTTCAGCCAGTATATGTTTGATGTATCATTACTGAAGAAGGTATTTTATAAATAATTTCTTATTACTGAATTTGGCCGCAGTAGCCGAGTGGTATAGGTATCGGATCGTGGCTTGCCTTGTCACGAGTTCGAGCCCAGTACCACTAAAGACCCGCCGTGTAGGGCAGCGATGCACGTTAAATCTGTTGAGAGTTGAAACGTTTTCCCGTTGGTGTGGTGTGGTGTGGTAGTTAGGAGAGAGGGGTGCCAGCTCAGGTGTCATCCACGTCACTTGACCATGGTTCAAAATTACGTGGTCCGTCGTCAAAAGCCCTCGTGCAGCTGAACAGTGCGACGTTAATATTCAATCAATCAATCTTATTACTAAATTAAGAACAAGTTTAATAATTATTAGGGACTTCCACGGGCTTGTCTTGTAGAGGAAAGTTTTTCAAAGGAAGGTTTAATATCAGAAATTGACACTTAAAGAGTTATTTTTCTATATTTAGCTGAGATCTATATTTTGTCTTCAATGCATCCACTGCAGAAAATCCGGTTTGATAAAGGTAGGATGTTGAAAATGGTAATAGTATACGAAGTGCTTTTGTTTTCAGTACAGATAATTCCTCATCCACCTCTACCCCAAATTCAAAGAGCGATTTATTACAAAATTGCCTTTTAATTTTTCACTGGATGTGAAATCTATTAAGATTTCTTCTTCGGAAGTTGAAAGCCCTTCTGGAGTATCTTGAAATAGATCCCTAATCCACTCGTAACTTGCTACCAAGCTGTCCTCATCCAGAAAATCTTTTTAAAATTCTTTGCCAAGATAGCTAAATGATTTTACATGTTTTAAAAACAACTTTCACATGTTGTTCTACAGATTTGTAAGTTTTAACACATATCGAGCTGGGGCCTTTTTTCCATCATTTACTTCAGTAGTGCTAAATCCAAAATTTAAGTATTTTTGAGAAGATCGCCTTGATTTAATTTTCGGAACCATGCTCGTTCGTCTGTGTACTTGTTGATTCTTTATTATGGTCGAAAGTTTGCTTACGACTTAAAAATGTATGTATGATGTTGTTTTAATCTACTACCGTAAATATTTAATCACCGTGAATTACAATTAACGTGGAAATTTAAAAAAATGTACATTCAAGTTAGATTCGGTAGCTATAGGAGTATCGAGTCGACCAAAACTGACTGGAATTGTACGAGGAAAAGCATTTTTACATGTTTTGCGCAGACGTCCGATAGGTTGCCCAGACTCACGCAAACGTACCCTATAATGCCAGATGTGATGGATATGATAGAGAGCGACATTGACTAGACTATTTTTCTAATGACATTTGTACTTTGAGAAATGAATGCTGAAGGAAATAAATCTTTAATTAAATACATCATTTTGCAATCTGTTCCAATTTAAAAATTAGAGAAAGAAAAATAACATAATTCTAAGTAATATATATTTTAAGTAATTTTCTTAAAATATATATTACTTAAAAGTTAGATATACACAAAATTTAATGTACTTATCATATTAATTTGTACTGTTTATAATTAAGATCTTATTGTAACTTTAGCGTCTCTCTCTCAAAGTGCATTTTTATTGCGTTAAATACATTATTGTTGTACAGGGGGCGAGACAAAAATTATGATTGAAAATTGGGTCGCCAGTATTGAAAGTTTGAGAAACACTGCTTTTAATGTATGAGTGGTGCACAGAGTATTTTATGACTAATTAATTAATACTAAATTAAGAACAAGTTTAATAATTATTAGCTACTTCCATGGGCTTGTCTTACAGAGCAAAGTTTTTGAAAGGAGTTTTAAGATAAGAAATTGACCCTCTGAGTTCATTTTCTATATTTAGCTGATATCTATATTTTGTCTTCTAAGCAACCACTGCATTTTGTACTATGTTCCAATTTAAAAATCAGAGAAAGGAAAAAATAACTTAGTAATTATCCTATTACTTAACTTTTTTTTTGCTTAAAAGTAACATATACAAAATTTAATACTTATGTCATGAATTTGTACGGTTTATAATAAATATTGTTGCTTTATCGTAAAAGTGCATTATTATTGCATTCAGTAAATTATGTATAAGGGGGCGCGATAAAAATTGTGATTGAAAAGGGGGGCGCCAGTATTGAAAGTTTGAGAAGCACTGAGTTATAGGCGTGCCATCAAATAATTTTTACTTGTGATTATTGAAGAACTAATAAAACTAAATACGAACAAATCAAAATTCTTTATTTAATACCAAAAATACATTTTGCACCGTATAGTAGGAAATGTTTTAGTTATACTTGTAATTTAAATTAAAATAACATTAGTGTGATTTCTGCTGTTGTAGATTAGATGACAAATAACTTATATCAGGATTATAAGATGTTACTTTTAGTAGAATGCATGCTGAATTAGAGTCGTCTGTTAAACTGTTTCTAAGCGAGTTTTTGATGTTATTTTTTTTATCTCTGAAAATAATAACTCGCAGGCATAGGTAGATGAAAATATGGTTAAAATAGCATACGTCAACTTCTTCAAACAGTTAAATGCGTCTGGAATTGAGAATTCCATGTTTCTAAAATTTCGTTACTGGTATTTTTATTTATATTGCTTGTCAATCTTTCTGCTTCAATCAATTCCAACTTTTTCCTTGTTTCAATAAACTTTTGAATCCATATTGAACTAGACTAGAAATCAATCAGTTGCATTTCAAGTTCAATTTCCAGCCAATCGATTTGAGACAAGTTCAGTTTATCAAACGAAATCACATCAGGGTACATAATAAATTTGATCGTTTCCAACAATTCCTTGAACTGAGAAAATCTCGCTGAAAACTCTTTGATTAAAGAATCCACTATGGAAATAAAGCCATCAATAACTTTTTCTTCATTTCGTTTCTCTTGGGCATCTAAATCTTTGATATTTTTTTTCAAGTTTGGGAAGTACTTGTAGTTTTTGTAATAATATCGTTTCTCTGAAAACATATAGTTTAGCGCGAGTGAGATCCATCATGGCGATAACTGTTTTATTCGGGCCTTGAAGCTTTGTTCAATTCATTGAAATGTTGGCATATGTCTGTAAAAAACATCAATTTTAAAAGCCACATAATATCCATCAACTGTGGGTATTGTTCAATTTTGCTCTCATTTTGTAGAAACAGTCTGATTTTATTCAAGCAATCAACAAATCTTTGAAGTACGTTCCCGCGGCTCAACCAGCGAACATTGTTATAAAGGGTGTTTTTTAGAGGTATAGAACTTTAAATTGCAATAAAACAACGATGTATTATTCGATTGACATGAATTTTTTAATTCGAAAGATAATCTTGTGGCATTACATTTTAAATAGGATTTCTGGCATGACTGCCACGGCTGGCTCGGATGTAGTCCAATCTGGACGTCCAATTTTCGATGACTTTTTCCAACATTTGTGGCCGTATATCAGCAATAACACGGCGAATGTTGTCTTCCAAATGGTCAAGCGTTTGTGGCTTATCCGCATAGACCAATGACTTTACTTAGCCCCACAAAAAATAGTCTAGCGGTATTAAATCACAAGATCTTGGAGGCCAATTCACAGGTCCAAAACGTGAAATTAGGCGGTCATCAAACGTGTCTTTCAATAAATCGATTGTAGCACGAGCTGTGTGACATGTTGCGCCGTCTTGTTGGAACCACAGCTCCTGGACATCATGATTGTTCAATTCAGGAATGAAAAAGTTAGTAATCATGGCTCTATACCGATCACCATTGACTGTAACGTTGTGGCCTTCATCGTTTTTGAAGAAGGATTCCAACAGCCCATAAAGCGCACCAAACAGTCAGTTTTTCTGGATGTAACGGTGTTTCGACATACACTTGTGGATTAGCTTCACTCCAAATGCGGCAGTTTTGTTCCTTGACGTAGCCATTCAACCAGAAGTGCGCTTCATCGCTAAACAAAATCCGCTTATGAAAATCGGGAACAACGGCAGTCTCGTTTTGGGCCCATTCGACGAATCTACGCCTTGCTTGATCATATTTAAAATGTAATGCCACAAGATTATCTTTCGAATAAAAAAAAAAAAATTCATGTCAATCGAATAATACATCGTTGTTTTATTGCAATTTAAAGTTCTATACCTCTAAAAAAACACCCTTTACATTATTAAGCCATTATACACCGAATTGACTTCATCCAACAAAGCATCAAACTTTCGTTTATTTAAAGCCTCCGACGATATGAGGTTGACTATTTTTGTGACTAAAGTTATTACATTATCAAGAGGTGTTAAACCACTCTTTTGCACATAAGGCTTGTTGGTGAATAATGCAGTGGCATTCAAGAATCGAATGTCCTACGTTTGTTTTAAATAAAGAAATGAAACCATTTTTTTGCCTATAGGCAAAAAAAAATGGCTCCAAATATGGTATACCATATTTGGAGCACCATCAGTGGTTACTGAAACAATTTTTTCAAATCAATTTCTTTCTCAGCAAGCGAATTTTTACTGCCGTACAAATATCTGTGCCCTTTGTAGTTGTTAACAACGATGTTATCGCAATTAATTCTTCCTTAATGATGTTTCCTACTTAATATCGAGCAAAGACAGCTAAACGTGCCGATTTAGTAATGTCAATACTTTCGTCAAGACATAGCGATATAAAAGGAGCGGAGTTAATGTCATTTTTTTTGTTGATCTGTAACATTTTCTGCCAATTTCAAGATTCTATCTTTCATTGTGTTTCTAGATAGAGGAACATCTTTGATGCGCTGAATTATCTTATCTTTATTATCAAAATCATCAAAAAGTGAGGGCGCAGATGCCAACCAAGCTTCCTTCAAAAACTCTCCCTCTTGAAAAGGTTTTCCATGCCGAGCAATGGCATTTGCAGCCGAGTAACTTTCCGCACTTGTGTGACAATTTTGCTTTCATATTTAAACATAGACGTCGACTGTTTATTTCTGTCTTTTATTGCACTTGCCATTAATTCTTTTTGCTCTGGTTCGCTTTTTCACAAAGGATTTGTGATTTGTTTCAAAATGCCGTTTTACAGACGATATATGTTCTGCATACCACTGTTCCAGAACATAAAACACACACCGCTTTGTCGCCTTTATTGATCATGCCATATTTCTCAGCCCACCAAGTTTGAAATTCTCTGTTACACTTACTATCTTGCACTGTTTGTTTTTTTTTTTTGTTGAACTAGCCATGTTAAATAGCAGTTAAAAATCGTAAATTTATCACAAAACTTTAAATGTACAGTTGTGTCGATGTTATTGACTATTCTATGTACTCTCGCTTGATTCCCCCCGCCAAAAAAACCTTTTACTGACTGCACAACTGCGGGCTCATGGGCAGATTTATTTTTAGGAAATTGAGTGCTTGTACGAGATTTCTGTAGTGTCTGCTCTTTCGCTTTTTGTCTCAGGTCATTAAAATTTTTAAAAATAAAGCAGTGAGTTATTTTACCAATTTTGCTTACAAGACAAGAATTAGATCACATTAATAAATTAGATGTATACAAGCTGAACTATTAATGTAAACGTTAGAATATGTTTTTAAAACAACTTGAATATATTTAGAAATAGTTACATACACACACTATGCGCAGATAAACTTTGCATCATTAGCAATTTATAATATACGAAGTATTTACGCAAGATGTAACAAACGAGTCTGCTCCCCGACTTGTCGGCGTCGCGACGGATCACTCGCGTTAGTTCATAATACTTCATAGTAAACTTAATTATTTTAATCTAAAATGCAAATCGTTTTTGATCGATGGCGTGCCCAAAATATTCTATCGCGCGCCATTGGTTCGCCATCCCTGATCTAGAATATAACACCTAGGTACTTAGTGTGTTAAGACCAGGATATTAGTAGATCATTTACATAGATTTTGGGGGGCTATTTAATGTTAGAGAAGAAGATCGCTTCGGTTTTTGATGCATTTATTGCGATTTTCCAGTCATTATACCATTCTTCCAGAAGAACAATGTGTATGTTGAGGTAATGCGCAATTAGTGTAGGGTTTTTGATTTTGACTCATCACCGATGTGTCGTCAGAGTAAATTCAGAGAATTGTGTTTTCTGTTTGTAGAATATCGTTAACATAGAGATTAAATAAAGTCAGGGCCAAAATTACCCCTTGTGGCACGCCACAGTTTATGAATATAAGGTCAGAGAGAGTGTTATTAATTTTAACTGCGAAATTTCTGTTAGTGAGATAGGAGTTAATCAGGAGGATGAGTGGGGGAAGAGGAAGTCATACTTAATAAGTTTGTAGAGTAGCCCAGTATGCCATATTCTATCAAACGCTTTCTGTATGTTAAGGAAGACCGCACCAGTGTGCTTACCTCTTTTTCCAGATTTTATATACTCGATTGTTCTGAGTTGGTGTGAAGTGGAGAGCTCAGCTTGAAAGTCATGCTGTTCCGGGATGAAGAGGTTGTTAGTAAGGATATGGTCAGTCATTCTGTTGAGGATAATTTTTTCAGCAGCTTTGCTAAGGATAGGTAATAATGAGATTTTGGTCTATAACTTTTAGCAATTGTTGGATCTTTACCTGGTTTCAGAATCGGGACAACCAATGCTGTTTTCCAGGTATTTGGAAAATAGGATAGTTTATATAAACATATTTTCAATGATGTTAGTAGTAGAAAAGTGGGAGTTCTGGATCACGAGGCGCTGAGGTGCGTGAGGTCCCCGCCTCCCCGAACGAGTTCTCTCCGTCCCCTCCACCCCTTCCCGCGGTTCTCCCCATCCACCCTTTCCGGCGTTTCTTTCCATCCACCCCTTCCAACCGGTCCCTCAATTTCGTCCTTCTTCATCCGTGACACTTTACGCCCCCCCTTTCCCTTCTATTTTCTCTTAGCGGGATATTGCATAAACAATCAAAATAGAAAAACAAAGCATAAATAATTTTAGGCTAATAATTAGCATAATAATTTTTTTTTTCTTTAGGCTACAATACTGAAATATTGCTTTTCATTTATATATATATATATATATATATATATGATTAAAATATGGGAAGATAGATTTCGTAAATAAAGCATATTGAAAAACGCGTTTTTTTTTTCTTTGTGAATCTGATTATAATAGTGATGTCATATGACTAGTGACATCAGTAATTTTTCTACCAATCAGTTGCTTCCAAAGTTACGTCATGAAAATGAACCAATCAGCTTACTGTTGCCACCTTCTAATAGTAATACACATTTTTTTCTTTCTGTGTATCATTTCTTCTCAAGCTCTGAGTTGGTAGAATTCTTTGCTTCACGATAAAGAATTATCACGTTCCAACCCTATCACAAAATTTCAAGATATTTTCTTTCGTTATTAGTGAATTGAAATTTATTTAGTTAACCATGAAACATGCTACACCTCTCGCCTTCTCCCATCCTCGAGCCAAAAGAGTGTGTTTTGATAAAGAAAACGGGAAAGCTTCTTCGTTTAAACCAGATGCTGTTCCTGAGAATCATTTCCATTTAGGAAGTCACAACTACGCCGTTGTTTCTGATTTTGCAGACGTTGCTCGAATTCACTTGCGCCGATACAAGCTCGATGCCACTGGATCTCTTTTACCTACCAAAGATGGAATCACTGTAACACCTTCCGTATGGTTAGCCCTCGTAAGAGAATTTTCTGCAATCAATCAAGCCTTTGAGGATGGAAAAGTATTTGTTATCAAGGACTGTCTCTTACTTTCCCGAACTGTTATCGAGAATGTCACTTATATCATATGGCAACGTTATTTCCAGCGAAAGGACTTTACTCGTAAATTTTTGACTCCAGTTTCCATGCTAAAAGAAATGGAATGGAATGTATTAAAAGATATCCATAAGCAGATCACGTCGAAAACTGTTTCAATCATGTTCGGGCGTGTTTTTCTGAAACTTCTGAGGAAAGAAGTGGCTAAACACATTCCTTTTCCAAAATCTGACTGCGTCGATACAATCGACGCAGAAATGGTTCTCACTACATCAATGGTCGAACTCTTATGTAACCATATCGAAGAAAATATTTCATCATTGTTCGTATGCTTCGGATGTTTGGAAGGATACGAAAATCAACTAGGTCATGAATGTATGACAGATTCAAACGGACAGATAATTTCCAAATATGGTGATTTAACCATATTAAACATGGACTGGGATAAACTGGTTGCAGATTTTGTCAATCGAAACATCCAAATGGTAAATTACATGAATGAGATGTTTCTCAATAAGTTGAATATGAATGTGTTGATAGAAAATGCTAAACAAATGTATGTTGCTACAGATTCTTTATTATTATTGTAAATAAAAAAGTATTATTTTTCTTCTTCAAAGTGTATTTCTTATTTTTTTATTTTAAGAAAAAAGTGGTAAAGTACACACACAGAGAGATAGGCACACAATTCGTATAAATGTATTATTCTCATTAAATTTAAAACCTAAGATTGTAAAAATGATAAAAAATATGCTCAAAATGTATTCATTTCTAAGGGTTTTTTTCTTCAAGGCTAACATGAATTTTCATATTGATTCAAAACATTGTTTCGAGTATGCTTTTGCTTATATGTTTCGCTCGTAAAGATGTTGAATTTAATAGTCTGAGAGAAAAGTTGAAAAAAAAACTGATTGAAAATAAAATAATCACCTTTTACAATTAAGAGAGAAATAAAATAAATGATTATAAAAATAGCATATTGAATAAATCAACAGTTTCAAAAAATTGAGTTCGTGTAAAGTTTAATAAATATAATATATTTATTGACATGTGTCAGTGTTCTTTCAAGTATGCTTAGGTAATGCCATTGAAAACTAAGATAAATCGAAGTTATTGTATTAGCTTATTTAGAAATATATTTCTTTTTCTCGGCACATCTCCAACCCAAAATATTGCAAACAAATACGGAGAAATAATTTGTAATCGCTGCATTTAAAAAATGTCTACGAAAGAAAAAAGATGGGAAGTATTCGAAACTTTTTTCATCAAAACAAAGCTACAGAAAGGTAATTGATACATTTATGAGATAGAAAGAAATTTTACTTGCTGACATTACTAGATTCTACGGTAAGAACACTCAAAAACTCTAAGGATTGAGGAACCAGAAAGCCGAAACCATTGAATGAACTTTTAAAAGATATTTATTTTTATCGGCACATTTAAAGGGAAAATACAAAGAGAGGCCGAAAAAACATTTATAAATACTGTGTTCCCCGAATACCTTTGAAAATATAAATAAGGTAACTGAAATTTTTAAATCAAATCAAATGTGGGGAGAGGTAATCATTCCTTTTAAAAAGAGATTGTAAAGTAATATACACATCAATGGGCTTTTTAGACAAGAGTACTGTGGTGGGTCTAACCGTTGAAGTGTGAGAAAGTTGAAACTATCCTATTAAGTCAAAAGATGTTTTCCAATCTAACAAAAAAAACCGGTGGTTAGAAAAAATTCTCACGTAAAAACATTTTGAAAGACTCTTCGAGAGCAAAAATAAAAAGTAATTGGAACTCTTACTATGGCATAGATGTAAAGAATAAGAATTTTATCTCCATAGGGAAGCAATCAACCCATTCATAGGTATGTATGAAAAAAAAAAAAACTCGTGTGTAAGAATTTCAAGATTGTAACAGTTGTAAGTCTAACTATTGAAGAATAAATTGCGAAATTATCCTATTAGCTTGTAAAAAACAATTTGTCTGAGTATCTCTTTCAAAAGCCCAAATAGATGTTGTGAAAAGTCCACACAAAACATACCCTTAAAGCAGACTTTGTGTGTGCGCGAATATATCAGTACAAAATAAAAGAAAATTAACAACTGGAAAATGGAAGAATTTGGTTTACCTACAGGGAGGAAGTAAAATCGCATTCTTTAAGTTGTGGGGAGAAAAGTGCGGCTGTTGTGAGTAAGTTTGAAGTAATTGGAGTTTTACAGCTTTATAAGTTGATGGATTAAAGGAGAACCTGCTTCCCGCAGGGAAGCTCAATCTCCAATCATGATGAATGAATGAGTTACATGAGTTCAGCTTTCACTTAGCCCTTTGCTGCTTAATTAAAAAATATTGTGTTGATAAATAAAGAGAAAACATATATATATATATATATATATATATATAGGAATTTAAATAAGTTACTTGTGTGTGGGAATAAATGAGAATTTGAGTGTGTAGTGTGATTGAGTAAATGCATGTGTGTTGTTTTGCTAGGTGTGTGAAATTAAATTAAAGCCTTGTCCACTAGAGCGGACTTTAATCCTTAGGCACAGGGTTACCCGCACCGTCGGAAGGACCGCCTCGTCTGAATTTCGCCCAAAAAGAGCGGGTATTTGAGTGCATTAGCTTGAGGATGTGTGGTCCAATCAGGGGACAGCCTATGATGACTCTTAGGGAGTGGGTGTGGCAATAGGAATTGAGTTTGGGTGCCGAGGCGATCCCAGAGCTCGCTTCGCTATTGGCCGGCTTGCTCTGTTCCTATTGGTCGAGAGTAAGTCTGGTAGAGTTTTAAGTTTTATCCGAAGAGTATTAGGAATTTAGGCGATTAAATTAAAATATTGCGAGGTCTAATAAATGAAGGTTTACAGCTTTGAAGGTGGGAAAAATCAGTTTACCTGCAGGGAGGGGGTTGTAAAACCCCATTCATACGGTTGAGGGGAGATGTCAAATACTTTTAGAGTTAAAAAGAAGGTAAGCCCCGCCCTTTCTTTTTCGCTATTCGTTACAAAAAAATACTTTCTAATTATTTTTCACTGTATTCCTACGCATAACGATTGATTCTGTATATAAGCAGATGAGGCGAATGAACCAATTCACTTCTAGCTCGAAATTTTTTTTTTTTCTGTGCGCACTTCATGCTTAAACTTTTCACAATGGATATCGAAAAAATATTCGAAGAGACTGATTTTTCTATCAACGACAAGGTTTTAGCTTCTGCGGATTTTGGAGACTTATCCAGTGAGTTAGATGAACCCTTCTATGGCGTTTTAAGAGGAACATTTTCATACGATAGTGTTTTCACGCATCGTCGCAGTTTAGAAAGACATCGAATTTCAATTCACACCACTTCGGCCTTATTCCATTGCAAACTATGCAAAAAGAGATTCAATCGAAAAGATAACTTCGTTCGACATTCAAAAATTCATAAATTAACACTGATTATCATGAAACTGTCTCGAACAGCCAATGGAGAAGAAAATTCCTCTGCGAACATATCCTCGGAAGCCGCAACCGGTCCCTCTATCGCCACGGAAACGACTCTTTCCGATCACACGGCAGGACTTCTATTTCTTCAATTTCAACTGCACCGTCGCGAAAACGAACTGTTTCGCCCACTTTCAGAGCTAGAAATGCATGTTTGGATACTTTTGAAGTGTGCACATTCTTTCCAGATACTTCAACATCGAAGGACTTAACTGTGAGCCTTCACAGTGTAACGTCGTCAGAAGGTAGCGTGAAAATAATACATCACAGCAAGGTTGTGGGAGTAAAAAAAAAAATACTTTTAATTTTTTTTTCTCCAATAATATAATCGATTTAAGTTAGATTGTAAAGTTAATAGTTTCCGTGCCTAGCCAGTATGGTGACCCCGTTTTGAAGTCGCTCACTCCACAGCTTGTCTCCGTCCAGTCCGCAAGGCGTTTTTACTCATTCGCGTTTCGGATTCCTGGTCAGCATCACCGAGCAATACTCTGGGATTCTCCTCTCCGCTTCCTAAAACGGCCAGCCCTTGTCTTTTTCCGAGCTCTTTTTTCTTCTTTTTTCTCGTTCTCTTTTTCTTTCCCCTTTCTCCCGGTTTTTCCAACCTTTTAAAACATCAGGGGCAGTCCATTTCCCCCCCTCACGTCTTCTCATTGGTGGGCCCATATGAGTCGATCCTTCAACCTCAACTCATTAGAGCCCATTGGTCCATAATCCGCCAATCGTCCACTCACCCGGTTACTTCACAAACCAGCAGGTGTCCGACACATGCACCGACGACCGAGCCACCTCCGGCCCACTGTCGTCGTTTTACCGCCTTTGAGGACAATTCGCCATTGTGTAAGTAAGGCGACAGTCCGCTGCCCCGGAAGCGATTTCGTCCACGGTAGAATGGTCAGACAATTGTTGGTCTAGTCCAACTGGCACCAAAGTCCAGACGCTAAATAAGCGATAATGAACCCTAGCTGCACGTGCACCCAAAACTCAGTCTAGTATTGTCCTGAAATAGTATTGTCCTGAAAGAGTGAAACTAGTTTCGAGAAAGGAGGACGTCACAACTCCTCCCCCTAAAAAGTCCATTTCACGGGACTGCTCTGGTCCTAGTTGGATTCAGTTCTTAGAAATCACACACATAAAGATCGTCCCATCAATGAGATTGATCAGGGCAGCAATCCCGGTATTAAACACAATCAAAAATAACATAATAATTGAATCAAAATTTCAAAAAAAAAAAATGTACACTGTACACAATTAGATCTTAAAATCCGAATCTGAGATTCTTTTCTCAAAGTTACGTTTCACCTTTAAATTATAATTTTTAAACAAAATGCGTCAAATGCCAATCTCTTACTAACCATCTACACTTCATCGCGCATGACTACAGAAGTAAACATCTGTTGGCCTACGGTTGACTAAATGACATCAGAGATTTTCACTAACATCCATTTTTCTTCCACAATGTACACAGATACACTCACACACATACAAATAAAACAGTAATATAAATATATATAATAATTAATAGAAAAATCCACAAACTACTTATTCCAATCTACTTAGGCCGTCCGCGTTTCCATGGAGCCTCCCAGGTTTGTGTTTGATTTCAAAATTAAACGGCTGTAAACTCAACGCCCATCTTTGTAACCTAGGATTAGTACTCCCCATCTTGTTTAGGTACCTTAAGGGGTTGTGGTCGGTTTCTATAATAAATTTTTGCCCGTCTAAATAATGCTTTAATCGCTCTAGACGAAAAATTATCGCAGCTAATTCCCTTTCCACCGCGTGCTGTAGTTTCGCTCCGCTTTAGAAAATTTTTTGCTTAGGAAAACGATGGGGTGTTCTTTCCCCTCTATTCTTTGCGATAAAACAACCCCAGCACCCACCTCACTCGCGTCCGTTTGCAGGATGAAATCCGTGGCAAAATCTGGGGCAAACAATATGGGTTGGGAGACGAGTTTGGCTTTTAGCTGCTCGAACGCTTTCCCACATTTCTCATCCCAAATGATCTTCTCTTTCTTAATTTTCCCTTTCAGTGCGTCGGTCAAGGGTGAAGCTATTGTGCTGTAATTTGAGATATAATGAGAGTAGTACCCCACTAGAACGAGAAAGGATCGTACCTGTGTTTTAGTGGTGGGCCGCGGGAAATCTGCTATAGCTTTTATCTTCAGATCACTCGGAGACCTACTCCCTGAACCAATTCGATGCCCTAGAAATAAGACTTCCTCTTGAGCAAACTTACATTTAGAGGGTTTCACTTTTAGCCCCGCCTTTCTCAATCTTCCTAAAACTATGTCGATATGCTTTACGTGATCTTTCCACCCTTGGGAAAAAATGGCTATATCGTCTATGTATGGCAATGCAAACTGCTCTAACCCCTCTAAAACTTGGGCCATCAATTTGCAAAAATAATAGGGTGCACATACTAACCCGAACATCATTTTCTTGGGGATATAGGTGCCAAATGGAGTAACGAAAGCTGCGTATCTCTGAGCTCTCGGCGTGAGCGGAATCTGAAAGTAACCTTTCGACAAATCCATCACAGTTACATAAGGAGCCGCACTCACTTTTTCTACTATCTCTTCAATATTTGGCAAAGGAAAAATTCAGCTCGAGTTATCTCGTTCAATCGACGATAATCAACACATGGACGAGGGTCTTTATTCGGGCTTTCTACTAAAATAAGGGGCGAAGTGTAATCGGACTGTCCTATCTCTATTACACCCAGTTCCAACAAACGTTTAATTTCTTCTCGCAATATGTTAATTTGTCTCGGAGACATCCGATAAGGTTTTGTTTTAATGGGCTTGTCGGAGATCAGTTCAATATCCATTCGCATCAAGTGAGTCGTCCCAGGGTCTGGGGAAAAACACGTCCTTATTTTTAGTAATGACTTGTTTTAATTCGTCGATCTGAGAGGGGGATAGTTTAAGTTGCAGTTGACTTTCCCGCAATATTTCGTGATAGTCAAACTTCGTGCATTGTTTATCTGGATAAGGAATTTCAGCATCTCCCTCTATGTCATCCGAGAGCTCTTCTACAACCAGGCTTACCAGCTCGGGTCTCCGATGATACGGTTTTAGTAAGTTTACGTGATAGATAGTACTACGGTGTACCCCTTCTTCCTGGTAGATCTATCACATAATTTGTATCCGAAATTCTACTAAGTACCTTTCCCGGCCCTATCCAATTCACCTCAAGTTTATTTTGTTTAGAGGTAGCTAACACCATTACCAGATCCCCTTCTACAAATTTCCGTTCCACGGCATCGCGATCGTACCACGTTTTTCCTTTTAAGTTGGCATTCTTTCATCCTAGTGATCACAATATCTTGGCAACGTTTGAGTCTATTATTTAACTGCAATATATATTCCACTACCGATTGACTCGTGTTTCCCTCCTCCATCCATTCCTCGTAAACTAACGTTTGGGGTGTTCTCAAATTCTTTCCCATGACCAACTCGGTGGGACTGAAACCTGTACTCTCGTGCGCAACCGTTCTGAGAGAGAATAATGCCAAAGGAAGAACCCCTCCCAATCTTCTCCCGATTCCACGCACAAAGCCTTAATTACGCGCTTGATGGTTCTATGCACTCGCTCCACTGCATTGCTTTGGGGGTGGCTGACTGATGACCTCGTCACTTTGATGCCGAACTTATTGAAAAAGGTGGTGGTCAATTCACTAGTGAAAGAAGTCCCCAGGTCGGATTGTATTTCGCGCGGGAATCCTAACCTAGAAAAGATACACAAGAAGGCGTCTATTACGTTCGGGAAAGTAATACTCTCCACCGGAATAGCTTCCGGTACTTAGAGGCTACGCAAATTGACGTAATCAGGTATCTGTTTTGCTTTGCTGAGACAGGGAGAGGTCCCACAGCATCTATATTGATTTTAGAGAATACCTCCTAAATAATCGGCACTAATTTCAGGGGTGCTTTCGCCTTATCTCTCGGTTTCCCTACTCGTTGACACGAATCGCAAGTTTTGACGAACTCCTCCACGTCTCTGTACACGTTCGGCCAAAAAAATGCCTTAGAATTCTATCTTTGATTTTCGTCACCCCCAGATGCCCCCTATTTCGTCAGGGCTAAGTTTGTTAATGTCAAGTCTAAACTTTATGGGTACGCATAGCTGTCTGACCTCCTCCCCTCGCTTAGTTTTCGCAACTCTAACTAATTTCTCCCTGATGACCCTAAATTCTTTGTCTATTCCTGTTAGGGCCTTATCCCAAAATGGTTTCAGATCGGGGCATTTTCTTTGTTCCTCTTTAAATTCAACACCATTCACTTTCGCCAAACTCTTTCCCCTTCTCCTTCAAAAGCTGGAATGATAAAGCTATCGTCTTCCCCTCCCTCGGACGGGGGGAATCCGTAAGTTCAAGCTCCTCTTCGTTCGCCTCTTTTTCTTTCTCGGGGAAAATCTTTTTGTTTACTTCTAGTCACCACTGTGTTAACCAACTGCACCCCCTGTTCGTCTGACTCCAGCAGTTCAGCTGTTCGGTTTCCCAATAAATATAGATCATTGTCACTACTATCTTGTTTTATTGCAGCCTTGGTATAAAACTCTCCTTTCTTCGTTTTGATTTTAATTTTAGCCAGAGGCAAACAGTGGCAAATCTCATCTAACGGGCTTTTCAACCAAACGTATTCACGTAGGAGGTCATTTTCATTAATCCAGCTCCGCGAACAGACGTCTATGGATGACCCCGAATCTCTTAGACATACGCGATCTATGTCGTTTATTTCCATGTTCATTTTGAATTTTTTAAATGGGTCGTAATTCCCGGTATTTAAAGTTAAATTAGCTACCGTTTCGAAATTACTTTCCTTAATCTAGGGCAGACTGGCTTTATGTGCCCTGTCTCATTGCAGTAATAGCATATTATGGGCTTCCTTTTCTCAAATTGACTCTCCCTCGCCCTGGGGCACTCCCTCCTAATTTGAGAACTCCCATGGTTTACCTCATGCTTATAAGGATCCCTGTTCAAGGGCCCGATATTTTTACCCTTACCACTAAAATGAGCTGATTTATTCTTACTTTCGTGAGGCTGTTTATCAAAGGTTCTACGCTCCCAGGTTTTCGTCGGACCTGTTTTTTATGCACTCTTCTAATCGCCTCAAAATGGTTCAATTTCTCAGCTAAACTTTTAGCCTCCTTGAAACCATCCCACGAATCTAGAAAATGGTCTACTAATTCACTTGGTGCTCTTTTTTATTTGTTCTGTCACTAGTAGCTCTTTCAATGCGGCGAAATCACCCACTTTCATCCCCGCTAGCCAGTTGTCCAGGTAGGACCTTAGTTCGAATACTAAATCCGCCCACATGGCCTCTGGTCTGCGCTGATGCGACTCAAATCTATCTCTAAGGGCTATCGGTGTGAGTTGGAACCGGGCCAAGAGTAGATTTTTTATGTGGGGGTAATCGTCGCTTTTCTCTAAAGGTTCTTTTCGCTACTATCTCCGCAATTTCTATCGGAAGTAAAGGAATGAGTTTGGGAGACCCATCTATCCTCAGCCACTTTTTTTTTTTCGTCTGCCTTTCAAATATTTCAAAAAATAAATTAATGTCCGCATTCTTAGCATCGAACTTAGGCACCAAGTCTCTCAAGTTAACTCGTCTATTAACTCCCTGGCCCTCAAGATCAGTTGACGCTACACTTATCGTATCCCAACTATTAGCTAATTTCATTCTTTCCAACTCAAATGCCCTAATTAATTTACGTTCTTCAAATACTCTAGTCTCCCGATTTTCCTTCCTTCAATTCTCTAGCTTCCCGTTTTTCCGCCAAGATACTCTCCAACAAACTTTTAACCGATTCTTCGTTATATAGTCTTCACTCTGACAAATTCTCTTCTTAAATTCTATATCTTGGGTAAAGTAATATCAATTTCTACCCTTAATTCCTTCGCAACCTCTAACAATACTTCTTTTGTTTGCTTTAAAAGAAACGCCAGTAGTATATAAATGGGGGTTCTGCCGGGTGGTGGTGGTGGTGGAGATAAGGCTGTGGGGTGATAACGGGAATGGGGTGGACAGGGTAGATACGGGGGGTTCTGCATAGTGGTGGAGATAAGATGGGAGGGGGCGAGGGGTAGATAAGAAGGTGGAAAGATATTATTATTATTATTTTTTTTTTTTAATTTGAGGATTGAGTTTTACATAATAATAATATAAGCATTAAGGAATGGATTAAGTTTATTAACAATTATATAAAATGTACTCAACTTTTCGAAATGGATATATAATTCCACATTAAAATAATTTATTTAATATGAAAAATTCATTTTAAGGTTATGGGGGTTCTGCATAGTGGTGGAGATAAGGTTGTGTTGGATGTGGGTTAGAGAAGGGGTTGAGAGGTGTTTGAAGAAAGATGTTATTTACAGATTATTTTTTTTTTAATTTAGGATTGAGTTTTACATAATGATATCAAAATATTCCAGCATAAACTATTTGACCGGGTATATTTACAACATAATAAAATGTATGCGACTTTTCTAAATTGTTATATAATTTTACATTAAAATATTTGTTCACTCATTGAATAGTTACATATGAAAGATTCATTTTAAAGTTATGGGGGTTCTGCATAGTGGTGGTAGAGATAAAGTTCTAGTGATTATAAAAAATATAGTGCTGTTTGAAAAAAGCAATAATTTAATAAGAACAAATATTTTTTTTAGTTTATGGATTAAGCTAACCATCTATCCGACATTGTTTGAATATCCCCCCCTCCTTTTTTTTATTGTTTTTCTTTTCTTTTTCAATTTTTGCATTATAATTTCTAAATATTTCAGCATAAATGAATTTATCAGGTTTATTTACATTAATATAAAATTTATGATACTTTTCTAAATTGTTATATAATTTTACCTTAAAATGTCTGTTATAGATTATAGACATTCATTGAATAACTACTTATAAAAAATTATTATTAAGGTTATTAAGCAATTGTAAGGGTTGCTGACTCATTTTTAAGCATACCTATTGCATTGTAACGAGGTGTGCAAGATCCAGCTCAATTAACTTAAGAACATCTTTGACACTGGTTTAAAATCAAATTCTTTTTTCTTTTTGAGTGTGGTTGACTAAATTTTTACTCTATTTTTATAATATGAATCTATGTATAAATTACATTTTTAGATATATTTCGTACATTAGAATATCAAATTCACACACATAAATGATATTGAATCGAAACATTAACCCCTTCCTCTCTTTCTACCGTGACTATATTTTCGTACTTCCATTATTATCTACGATAAACCTTTCATGAGGTATATTATTTTTCTAAATGAAATAAATTCTATAACATTCTACTTTCTTTCGACTCTAGTTCTCTACTTATTTCCCTTTTCATTACGTTGTTATTGCATTTGATTACGATACATATTTATTAATTCCCTTTTCTGCAAATTCATTGAAATTTTATTACCACAATTTGTTATAAAATTTACTCAGCATGTTCTGAATCAATAAATCTTTATAATTAAATCTATAAAAATATGTTATTTGAGTTTATTCCGTAAATTTTTTCACTATTAAGGTCTATATTATTAAATGTCATGCAAGTTCTGATATAATGCGCTATATTTTTTAAAACTAACATTTTTTTTTGGTTTTATTTAAAATTCGCTCATGCATAATGCCTCTCCTACTTGATTAAAATATTATTTTCACATTGCTTAAATGTCATTCTAATAATTGTTGTACTGAAGTCAATCTATTTTAATTCAGTAATTACATATAGTATTAAAGGAATTAAATTACGGAATAAATGCTTTGATCAACAGTAAGTTCATTCAAGTTAAAAAATTTTTTTTATATATTATTTGTACAATTGATTATGCAGTTCAATTTTTTTGAAAGAAAGCGTGGAATTACTAAAATATTTTGATAAGGGTTATCTATTTTTCTGAAAACACATTGAAATGCTGTAAATTTAGATAATTTGTTTTTATCATGTATAAACAAGAAAGTTCTGATAAAATACTTTACCATTGGTTAATGAGGAGGGTAGATGAGATCACGTGAATTAATCTGATTAGTTGAAACTGACGTAATATTTTTCTGAAGACTGTGTAATTGACTGAACAATGTATAATGAAGAAATCGAGATACAAACTGACAACTTTGTAAAACTTTCATTTTATACTTCAATTTTCTTCGGTGCGTTGTTTTGTATACAAAGATTTTTTAAAAAAAATTTTAACAGGCCATGTTTTCGAGTTATGCTGAATCCAATGGGAAGCACAAAAGGGAATCTCTAAATAATACGTCTAAGAAAATGCGTTTAAATGAAAATTTAAATGTTTTCCTTATACCTTGTAACGCTAACTAACTTACCATGGACAACCTACCAAAACATATGATTCATTTAGGAGGACAAATTTTTCATTTTGGTGAATACTTTTCAAAAGCAAACACGAGTGCTTAGTCGACTTTATGTACAAGACGATAGAGTATTTTATACACTACCAAAGACGGAGTATCCTTGAAACCAGAAGTGGGGAATGTGCCTTTCATAGCCAACTTTCCAGTTTTTGTCCTCGTGAAATTTTTGAGAGTACAATCATTGTTAAAAAAATCATTTATCTTTTCAACCAATCGGATAAAGATAACGTATCCATGATTGTCAAGAAACTATTCCAGAGAAAATATTCTTCTTTCCAATTTCTTCCGGGAAGGGTCCTTCTCAACGGTGAAAATTTGAGAAAACTATGATTCTTACGAATGTGTGAAAAACAAACCGTTAACCTACACGCTTTGTGAATATGTACAGACTGAAGTGGATCGTCTTCCTGAAAATGAAAGTTCTTTTAATTATGATGCAGACAATCCATACGAACTTAACGAACCCATTGACACATTTTGCAGATGCATTACTAAATATATAGAAAGTAATATTTAATTGTTTCTGAAATTAGATTGCGTTGTATGTCAAAATGATAACAGTTTATTAAAAGTACACGAGTGTATAAATGTAAGTAAACAAGATAGTTTTGATTTTTATTTTGAAAGGGCATTACATAACATTGATTGGCATGCTTTCGCTGTTGAGTTTGTGAATTTAAATAAAAACAATCCGTATATATATATATAAAGCATTTTAGTAAGGAAATATTTGGTTACAATGATGTAGAAGAGGTATTCAAAAAGAAGATATTTCTATGTAATTGATTATGCACTAGATTTGTTATATTTTTCTTCTTAGAAAATTTAAAATGTTATTTAATAAAAAAAAATAATTTTATTTTAGATTCTTTGTTAATCATTTTATATATTTTTTTTTATTACAGAGTTTTTGAAAATATATATCCTCATCTTAAAAATATTTAAAATTTTCCATAAAACGGAAAAAATAAAGCGAAGGATTTTCTATGTGACACATCTATTAAAAGAATAAACATAACGGTTTATTATAATTAATAATGTATTTTCTAAAATTTTCAAAAATGCAGGTTTTAAAGCATAACGAGTTCTTTTTATTTTTAATTAACAAAATAAACATTTTTTTTTAATATAAGTAATACAAAAGGTAAATTACTGTTGAAAAAATATTTACAATACTTAATGCACATTTTGCTTGTTAATTATTGAAATGATAAGGAACACAACTAACATCTTTTCAAATTGTACATTAGTGTACAGACATAATTGTCACTCAACCATAATTTTTTTCAAGCTAACACATAACGTTTTATGGTTTTTAAGCAAAGCATTCATTATAATTTAAAAGTAAATATACATTTGTTGGGAAAGTGCATGTATCGGCATGTTACAACGTGCGTCAAGATCAGTAAAGGCGCTCGACTACGCATGAGGCTTTTTAATGAAATTAAAACAAAACTGAATATTAGAATACCCCTACAACGAAACTTAAAATTTAAAAAATGTAGTCTGCTTTAAGTAGAATTTATAACAAAAAAGGGAACTTTTGCACGAGAAAAAAAAAAAGAACTACTTATACACTGTGGTTTATTTTTAAACATTCTCATTCCAGCTACCACGACTACCACCTTAACTTCACTTAATGCAGCACGCTAAAAATTTTGTGTTGATTCCAGAAGATCAATTGATAAAAAATACTCCGAGGCAACAGCAAGAAGTGACATAATTTGATCACCAAATGTCTAAAATCTTAAAGAGTAAGCTGCCTGATTATGAAAAAAAAAACACACAATATTATTATAAACTGTTAAAACGAAAAATGAATTTACAAAACTACAACTTACGGGGTGTAGCTTCTGAAAATCCTGCATTGGAATATGAACACCTCGTTCAAAAGGATGAATCTGGCAAATGGAAAGAAGAAATCAAGACTAAAGTGGGCGAAAATTACATGCGAATCATTTTAGTCTTTATCAAAGACATAAAAATCAAGCATCGATCCACGTTATTGAACATTCTTAAAGATAAACCAAATATTTTGAACTAGAACGAGCAAGGGGAAGTTTATTTCAAAGATTAAAAATACCAACATTCTAATTTGGCTGATCTGTTTAATATGATTTTAAGAATCGAAAGTCATCTACCATTATTGAAAAGGAAGAATTTTTACATGTTTTACAAGAATTGAATATCCCTAGACACAATATAAAAAAATAAACACTTGAAAACTCCTTTTGTTAAGCAAGAAGGTGCCTGTAAAATGCAAACAATATCAAACTAGTTGTTAAACGAAATAGGCTTTATGAAAGACCAAAGTATGATGAAATCCTTTGAAAATCTTTTTAAATAAAAACATTTTAATTTTATGTGTTGTTGTTATTTTTCCTCCTTATGTTTTACATCTTTTTTTTTTTTAACAAGAGAAATATAATTAACAAATTTTATACTTAAGTTTTCACTACAAAAATATGCACAGGGTTTCATTAAAATGATTTTCTAATGTTTAAAATCCTCTCATGATTAAATGTTATGTTTCAATAAAAAAATACTTAGTAAAAGTAATTAGTAAACATGTAATATATTTTGTACAGTTTAACTTGTAACACAATGATCTAAATTTTTCAAGTTCTTTGATAATTTAAGTCAAAATATTTTTTTTCTTTGTTGCTTCTTTATTTTTCGTATGTCTGGAACACATGTAAAAATAATAAAACCTTACCTTTGATGTTTTCCACACCTGTAAAAAATATCCTGAAACATGTTAAAAAAAAGCCACACTTTAAAAATAAACCAACTATTTTCAGAATAACCAGTTTATTGTACTGTTTGAAACAAAACATTTCGAATAAATTTTACATCTATATTTTCCAAAAATCTTTTAGAAATACATTTTTCTCTATGCAAAAAGTCTTTTACAATGTCATTAATGTTAACTAATATTAAAATAAGATCAGACACATTACAGAACTTTTCAAAGTTTGTAAATGTTATACAGGAATGTCTCAATTGACCACCATGGTTGATAATGCAACCATCACACTCAAAAATTTTAGGGAACACACTCACCACACTTTCTTCGATAGAAACGATGAGTGATTTCATCAAAGACAGTTCATCATTGATTTTCTCACAATTCGGTGTATAGTTCTTCAGTATGACTTTTGGTAGATAGTTCGAATAAAGATAATCAATGAGTTCTTCATTTAAGTCATGAGCACAGTGTTTTAAATTATTTAACTGGTCGTCATCCAAAGCAATCCAAGCATTTGTTTGCAAATTTTTTACGGTCATTTGTGAATTTGTATTTGTTACAAGAATAGTGTTGTTTGCAACGAATGACGAAGAACTGTACAAAAGATTGAAGTTAATTATTTTTCGGAAAAAATCAAACCATGAATGCAAATCCATGGCCACTTCATTGAAGGTTGGTTTCACACCACTTTCGATTATTAGAAACTTTCTAATGTGAATTTTGAAGATTCCTTTGTATAATTCGCAGCGTAAATATACACAATTGTTCAGATCATTGCGGAAAACACACTCATTTTCGGGAAGAGATTTAATGATGAGGGATCCATCGGCGAGCGGAGGAGACTCTGAATTAATATCACGGATAGCAGAAGTCGATGAATCTATATTTTCAGGATTCAAGGATGTGAAAAAATCATCCAGTCCTTCGAATGCATTTTCTATGGTATCCTGGGTAGAAGCCGTGTCTAAAATAACACTATCTGCTTCTTCCGCACGTCCTTTTTTTGAGGTACTATTCTTCAAATGCATCAACCCTCGCTTGTTGGATGTTTTTAAAAAAGTAGTCATTTTTTAAAAAATTTTAGTTTATAAGAAAATCTCTAATTTAAACTGAAAGTATATTTATGCTTAAGCAGAGGTTATGAGGGTAGAAAAGCAAAAGACTAAATGACATTTACTCAAGAAACATGCCAAGAAATCTTATGATAAGAAGTGGTAACGAATTGTGGGTATTTTCATTACCTTAAATAACAAATGACTAATCGCCGACCAATAGTATTGCATATTTCGTAAAATATCTAATCTAAAAAGTAAGTGACCTGTAGTTGACAAACATTGAGAAATCTAGTGATATGAAGTTAGCGCAAATGTAAAATATTTAATCATGTTTACCAGACCTTTTCCACAAGCGATAGTGTTGTATATTTTACGAAATATGCAACACTATTGGTCGGGGATTAGTCATTTGTTATTTAAGATAATGAAAATACCCACAATTCGTTACCACTTCTTATCATAAGATTTCTTGGCATGTTTCTTGAGTAAATGTCATTTAGTCTTTTGCTTTTCTACCCTCATAACCTCTGCTTAAGCATAAATATACTTTCAGTTTAAATTAGAGATTTTCTTATAAACTAAAATTTTTAAAAAAAAAATGACTACTTTTTTTTAAAAACATCCAACAAGCGAGGGTTGATGCATTTGAAGAATAGTACCTCAAAAAAGGACGTGCGGAAGAAGCAGATAGTGTTATTTTAGAGACGGCTTCTACCCAGGATACCATAGAAAATGCATTCGAAGGACTGGATGATTTTTTTCACATCCTTGAATCCTGAAAATATAGATTCATCGACTTCTGCTATCCGTGATATTAATTCAGAGTCTCCTCCGCTCGCCGATGGATCCCTCATCATTAAATCTCTTCAAGAAAATGAGTGTGTTTTCCGCAATGATCTGAACAATTGTGTATATTTACGCTGCGAATTATACAAAGGAATCTTCAAAATTCACATTAGAAAGTTTCTAATAATCGAAAGTGATGTGAAACCAACCTTCAATGGAGTGGCCATGGATTTGCATTCATGGTTTGATTTTTTCCGAAAAATATTTAACTTCAATCTTTTGTACAGTTCTTCGTCATTCGTTGCAAACAACACTATTCTTGTAACAAATACAAATTCAGAAATGACCGTAAAAAATTTGCAAACAAATGCTTGGATTGCTTTGGATGACGACCAGTTAAATAATTTAAAACACTGTGCTCATGACTTAAATGAAGAACTCATTGATTATCTTTATTCGAACTATCTACCAAAAGTCATACTGAAGAACTATACACCGAATTGTGAGAAAATCAATGATGAACTGTCTTTGATGAAATCACTCATCGTTTCTATCGAAGAAAGTGTGGTGAGTGTGTTCCCTAAAATTTTTGAGTGTGATGGTTGCATTATCAACCATGGTGGTCAATTGAGACATTCCTGTATAACATTTACAAACTTTGAAAAGTTCTGTAATGTGTCTGATCTTATTTTAATATTAGTTAACATTAATGACATTGTAAAAGACTTTTTGCATAGAGAAAATGTATTTCTAAAAGATTTTGGAAAATATAGATGTAAAATTTATTCGAAATGTTTTGTTTCAAACAGTACAATAAACTGGTTATTCTGAAAATAGTTGGTTTATTTTTAAAGTGTGGCTTTTTTAACATGTTTCAGGATATTTTTTACAGGTGTGGAAAACATCAAAGGTAAGGTTTTATTATTTTTACATGTGTTCCAGACATACGAAAAATAAAGAAGCAACAAAGAAAAAAATATTTTGACTTAAATTATCAAAGAACTTGAAAAATTTAGATCATTGTGTTACAAGTTAAACTGTACAAAATATATTACATGTTTACTAATTACTTTTACTAAGTATTTTTTTTTATTGAAACATAAAATTTAATCATGAGAGGATTTTAAACATTAGAAAATCATTTTAATGAAACCCTGTGCATATTTTTGTAGTGAAAACTTAAGTATAAAATTTGTTAATTATATTTCTCTTGTTTAAAAAAAAGATGTAAAACATAAGGAGGAAAAATAACAACACACATAAAATTAAAATGTTTTTATTTAAAAAGATTTTCAAAGGATTTCATCATACTTTGGTCTTTCATAAAGCCTATTTCGTTTAACAACTAGTTTGACATATTGTTTGCATTTTACAGGCACCTTCTTGCTTAACAAAAGGAGTTTTCAAGTGTTTATTTTTTTATATTGTGTCTAGGGATATTCAATTCTTGTAAAACATGTAAAAATTCTTCCTTTTCAATAATGGTAGATGACTTTCGATTCTTAAAAATCATATTAAACAGATCAGCCAAATTAGAATGTTGGTATTTTTAATCTTTGAAATAAACTTCCCCTTGCTCGTTCTAGTTCAAAATATTTGGTTTATCTTTAAGAATGTTCAATAACGTCGATCGATGCTTGATTTTTATGTCTTTGATAAAGACTAAAATAATACGCATGTAATTTTCGCCCACTTTAGTCTTGATTTCTTCTTTCCATTTGCCAGATTCATCCTTTTGAACGAGGTGTTCATATTCCAATGCAGGATTTTCAGAAGCTACACCCGGTAAGTTGTAGTTTTGTAAATTCATTTTCGTTTTAACAGTTCATAATAATTGTTTTTTTTTTTTTTCATAATCAGGCAGCTTACTCTTTAAGATTTTAGACATTTGGTGATCAAATTATGTCACTTCTTGCTGTTGCCTCGGAGTATTTTTTATCAATTGATCTTCTGGAATCAACACAAAATTTTTAGCGTGCTGCATTAAGTGAAGTTAAGGTGGTAGTCGTGGTAGCTGGAATGAGAATGTTTAAAAATAAACCACAGTGTATAAGTAGTTCTTTTTTTTTTCTCGTGCAAAAAGTTCCCTTTTTTGTTATAAATTCTACTTAAAGCAGACTACACTTTTAAATTTGAAGTTTCGTTGTAGGGGTATTCTAATATTCAGTTTTGTTTTAATTTCATTAAAAAGCCTCATGCGTAGTCGAGCGCCTTTACTGATCTTGACGCACGTTGTAACATGCCGATACATGCACTTTCCCAACAAATGTATATTTACTTTTAAATTATAATGAATGCTTTGCTTAAAAACCATAAAACGTTATGTGTTAGCTTGAAAAAAATTATGGTTGAGTGACAATTATGTCCGTACACTAATGTACAATTTGAAAAGATGTTAGCTGTGTTCCTTATCATTTCAATAATTAACAAGCAAAATGTGCAATAAGTATTGTAAATATTTTTCAACAGTAATTTACCTTTTTGTATTACTTATATTGAAAAAAAATGTTTATTTGTTAATTAAAAATAAAAAGAACTCGTTATGCTTTAAAACCTGCATTTTTCAAAATTTTAGAAAATACATTATTAATTATAATAAACCGTTATGTTTATTCTTTTAATAGATGTGTCACATAGAAAATCCTTCGCTTTATTTTTTCCGTTTTATGGAAAATTTTAAATATTTTTAAGATGAGGATATATTTTCAAAAACTCTGTAATAAAATATATATAAAATGATTAACAAATAATCTAAAATAAAATTATTTTTTTATTAAATAACATTTTAAATTTTCTAAGAAGAAAAATATAACAAATCTAGTGCATAATCAATTACATAGAAATATCTTCTTCTTTTTGAATACCTCTTCTACATCATTGTAACCAAATATTTCCTTACTAAAATGCTTTATATATATACGGATTGTTTTTATTTAAATTCACAAACTCGACAGCGAAAGCATGCCAATCAATGTTATGTAATGCCCTTTCAAAATAAAAATCAAAACTATCTTGTGTGTGTGTGTGTGTTTACTTACATTCATACACTCGTGTACTTTTAATAAACTGTTATCATTTTGACATACAACGCAATCTAATTTCAGAAACAATTAAATATTACTTGCTATATATTTAGTAATGCATCTGCAAAATGTGTCAATGGGTTCGTTAAGTCCGTATGGATTGTCTGCATCATAATTAAAAGAACTTTCATTTTCAGGAAGACGATCCACTTCAGTCTGTACATATTCACAAAGCGTGTAGGTTAACGGTTTGTTTTTCACACATTCGTAAGAATCATAGTTTTCTCAAATTTTCACCGTTGAGAAGGGCCCTTCCCGGAAGAAATTGGAAAGAAGAATATTTTCTCTGGAATAGTTTCTTGACAATCATGGATACGTTATCTTTATCCGATTGGTTGAAAAGATAAATGATTTTTTTAACAATGATTGTACTCTCAAAAATTTCACGAGGACAAAAACTGGAAAGTTGGCTATGAAAGGCATTCCCCACTTCTGGTTTCAAGGATACTCCGTCTTTGGTAGTGTATAAAATACTCTATCGTCTTGTACATAAAGTCGACTAAGCACTCGTGTTTGCTTTTGAAAAGTATTCACCAAAATGAAAAATTTGTCCTCCTAAATGAATCATATGTTTTGGTAGGTTGTCCATGGTAAGTTAGTTAGCGTTACAAGGTATAAGGAAAACATTTAAATTTTCATTTAAACGCATTTTCTTAGACGTATTATTTAGAGATTCCCATTTGTGCTTCCCATTGGATTCAGCATAACTCGAAAACATGGCCTGTTAAAATTTTTTAAAAAAAAATCATTGTATACAAAACAACGCACCGAAGAAAATTGAAGTATAAAATGAAAGTTTTACAAAGTTGCCAGTTTGTATCTCGATTTCTTCGTTATACATTGTTCAGTCAATTACACAGTCTTCAGAAAAAATATTACGTCAGTTTCAACTAATCAGATTAATTCACGTGATCTCATCTACCCTCCTCATTAACCAATGGTAAAGTATTTTATCAGAACTTTCTTGTTTATACATGATAAAAACAAATTATCTAAATTTCCAGCATTTCAATGTGTTTTCAGAAAAATAGATAACCCTTATCAAAATATTTTAGTAATTCCACGTTTTCTTTCAAAAAAATTGAACTGCATAATCAATTGTACTAATAATATATAAAAAATTTTTTTTAACTTGAATGAACTTACTGTTGATTAAAGCATTTATTCCGTAATTTAATTCCTTTAATACTAAATGTAATTACTGAATTAAAATAGGGTGACTTCAGTACAACAATTATTAGAATAACATTTAAGCAATTTGAAAATAATATTTTAATCAAGTATGAGCGGCATTATGCATGAGCGAATTTTAAATAAAACCAAAAAAAAAAAAAAATGTTAGTTTTAAAAAATATAGCGCATTATATCAGAACTTGCATGACATTTAATAATATAGACCTTAATAGTGAAAAAAATTTACTGAATAAACTCAAATAACATATTTTTATAGATTTAATTATAAAGATTTATTGATTCAGAACATGCTGAGTAAATTTTATAACAAATTGTGGTAATAAAATTTCAATGAATTTGCAGAAAAGGGAATTAATAAATATGTATCGTAATCAAATGCAATAACAACGTAATGAAAAGGGAAATAAGTAGAGAACTAGAGTCGAAAGAAAGTAGAATGTTATAGAATTTATTTCATTTAGAAAAATAATATACCTCATGAAAGGTTTATCGTAGATAATAATGGAAGTACGAAAATATAGTCACGGTAGAAAGAGAGGAAGGGGGTTAATTTTTCGATTCAAAATCATTGATGTGTGTGAATTTGATATTCTAATGTACGAAATATATCTAAAAATGTAATTTATACATAGATTCATATTATAAAAATAGAGTAAAAATTTAGTCAACCACACTCAAAAAGAAAAAAGAATTTGATTTTAAACCAGTGTCAAAGATGTTCTTAAGTTAATTGAGCTGGATCTTGCACACCTCGTTACAATGCAATAGGTATGCTTAAAAATGAGTCAGCAACCCTTACAATTGCTTAATAACCTTAATAATAATTTTTTATAAGTAGTTATTCAATGAATGTCTATAATCTATAACAAACATTTTAAGGTAAAATTATATAACAATTTAGAAAAGTATCATAAATTTTATATTAATGTAAATAAACCTGATAAATTCATTTATGCTGAAATATTTAGAAATTATAATGCAAAAATTGAAAAAGAAAAGAAAAAACAATAAAAAAGGGAGGGGGGATATTCAAACAATGTCGGATAGATGGTTAGCTTAATCCATAAACTAAAAAAAAAATTATGTGTTCTTATTAAATTATTGCTTTTTTCAAACACCACTATATTTTTTATAATCACTAGAACTTTATCTCTACCACCACTATGCAGAACCCCCATAACTTTAAAATGAATCTTTCATATGTAACTATTCAATGAGTGAACAATTATTTTAATGTAAAATTATATAACAATTTAGAAAAGTCGCATACATTTTATATTATTGTAAATATACCCGATCAAATAGTTTATGCTGGAATATTTTGATATCATTATGTAAAACTCAATCCTAAATTAAAAAGAAATAATCTGTAAATAACATCTTTCTTCAAACACCTCTCAACCCCTTCTCTAACCCACATCCAACACAACCTTATCTCCACCACTATGCAGAACCCCCATAACCTTAAAATGAATTTTTCATATTAAATAAATTATTTTAATGTGGAATTATATATCCATTTCGAAAAGTTGAGTACATTTTATATAATTGTTAATAAACTTAATCCATTCCTTAATGCTTATATTATTATGTAAAACTCAATCCTCAAATTAAAAAAAAAAATAATATCTTTCCACCCTCTTATCTACCCCTCCCCACTCCCATCTTATCTCCACCACTATGCAGAACCCCATTTAGATATCTACCCTGCTTTAATAAATCACACCCCATTCCCTGTTATCAACATAAATCCACCACAGCCTTATCTACAAAAACTTATACAACTACCCAGCGAACTAACCGTACATAGACCTAGACTTTAATTATAGCACATCAATACACTTCAAACAAACTTAATAATTTCTGTAGTCTCTCAGTCTAGACTTTTAACTTTATCTAGCATTACTTTTCTTACAAGATTTTACATAAACTAGAAATAATATATTGCTGCCCCGATACTGTACTCAAAGAAAAAGACTGACCTTAACATTGCAGGTGGAAACACTGGAAACATCTTCCTCATCCTTCTCCGGGAAAAAACGGAAGGTAGGCACTTCGCGGGCACTCTTCGCAAGCAGGAAAATACAGGAATTCCGGGAAACCTTTCAGGTGGGCACGCTTCCTTAACACACGGGCACGAGCAAGGCACTCCGGTCACTTCTTGTTGCATGTAATTCGATGAAACACATTTCTTTCACAAGTTGTGCGAGAATCAGGCGGGCATAACTCCATACGGCTGGCGTTTTTATTTTTCTTCTCAATAAAGGGTTCGAGGCATCTATTCACAGAAATGCCTATCTCACAAAGCTGCCACCAAATTAGATCTTGCTGTAACGTCGTCAGAAGGTAGCGTGAAAATAATACATCACAGCAAGGTTGGGGAGTAAAAAAATACTTTTTAATTTTCTTCTCCAATAATATAATCGATTTAAGTTAGATTGTAAAGTTAATAGTTTCCGTGCCTAGCCAGTATGGTGACCCAGTTTTGAAGTCGCTCACTCCACAGCTTGTCTCCTTCCAGTCCGCAAGGCGTTTTTACTCATTCGCGTTTCGGATTCCTGGTCAGCATCACCGAGCAAAACTATGGGATTCTCTCCGCTTCCTAAAATGACCAGCCCTTGTCTTTTTCCGAGCTCTTTTTCTTCTTTTTCTCGTTCTCTTTTTCTTTTCCCTTTCTCCCGGTTTTCCAACCTTTTAAAACATCAGGGGCAGTCCATTTCTCCCCCTCACGTCTTCTCATTGGTGGGCCCATATGAGTCGATCCTTCAACCTCAACTCATTAGAGCCCATTGGTCCATAATCCGCCAATCGTCCACTCACCCGGTTTCTTCACAAACCAGCAGGTGTCCAACACATACACCGACGGCCGAGCCACCTCCGGCCCACTGTCGTCGTTTTACCGCCTTTGAGGACAATTCGCCATTGTGTAAGTAAAGCGACAGTCCGCTGCCGGAAGCGATTTCGTCCACGGTAGAATGGTCAGACAATTGTTGGTCTAGTCCAACTGGCACCAAAGTCCAGACGCTAAATAAGCGATAATGAACCCCAGCTGCACGTGTACCCAAAACTCAGTCTAGTATTGTCCTGAAATAGTATTGTCCTGAAAGAGTGAAACTAGTTTCGAAAGGAAGACGTCACAACAGCATTAAGACCGAAATTTTGAAAAAATTAAGGAAACAGCGTCTTCAAAGCAGGGTGTGAAGTGGTATCTCAATAGCTGTGTTCACTTCATCCGAAAAATTACTACAGAGGATTTTGAGACCTGTACATCATATTTTAGATCAAGATGTGCTATTACATTAACCCAGGAAATTCCTGACGTTGAAACAAGCATTGCAAAGGTAAGAAGTTAATTCATTTTTTCTTTAAAAATAATAAAATAAAATGTAAAAGAAATTTTAAAAGAATTTAAAGAAAAAGTTATTCAAATAACTATAAAATATATACTGTGGAAATATATTTCAGAATTATTTTATATCGAATGTGATTATAATTTGAATTGAATTTATTATTATTTTTAAAATTTTGTATCTTTTTTAAAGGTTATCACATCATGCAATGAATTTGAAAATAGAGGATCGGGATGGGAATTCTAAGATGTGTTGAAGAATGAACTTAAGATTTCTATCTACAAGCCCTTAGCAGCAGCTTCTTACATTCCTCTTCCATCAAAGCTGATTAAAAAAGGCAATATTGAACATTAGAAATGAGGACCAACATTGTTTTCTATGGTGTGTGTTAGCTCATCTTCATCCTGCTCAAGCCAATGCAAATAGAGTGAGTACTTATTTAAAATTTCAGAATGAATTATGCTAAAAAACCTTACATTTCCTACTCCATTAAATCAGATTGAATGCTTTTGAAGAAAAAAATAAAATATGAATTAATGTGTTCGGTTTCGAGAATGAAATATTCCCCTTGAAAATAACAACAAAGAATTTTGATAAACATGTAAATTTGCTTTTGATCTCAAATCAAGAGAAAAGACATTATTGTCTTATTAAAAATTTAAATCGATTATACTTTCAGACTTAACGCAACATAAATCAGAAAGTTTTTATTGCATTATTGTCTTCACAGGTTTGTTAAAAAATCAATCTTAGATGCCCATATAGTAGACTGTAGGAAACATAAAGAACAAAAAATAAAAATGCCCGAAAACAAATGGTTAGTATTTGAAAACTTTAAATTTAATTTACCTGTTCCATATACTATTTACGCCGACTTTGAATCCCTTATTGTGAAAATCAACTCATGCGCTCCTGATCCTGAAAGCTCTTCCACTGTGCCAATAGCAAATCATATTCCATGTGGTTATGCGTATGTGGTGATTGGACCTGATGGAAGTTTTTTAAAAAACCATCTGTTGTTTATCGAGGAGAAAATGCCGTTGACCATTTTTTAAAAACATTATTAAAAGAAGAGGAATATATACTAAACATTTTGAAAAAACTGAGCCGATACTTTTTTTCTGATGAGAATAAATTACATTTTAAAAATGCCACTTTTGTCACATATGTGAAAACCTTTATTGGGGATAGAGTCCGGGATCATGACCATCTCACCGGTTTATACCTGGGTGCTGCTCATAATATTTTCAATATTAATTATACATTGACAAAACATATCCCTGTCGTAATTCACAATTTACGAGGGTATGATTCCCCATTTGATCATTCAGAGTGTTGGGAAAATAAAAAACAAAAATCTTACTTGTATACCTTCCGATAGTGAAAAATATATATCTTTTTCTTTCGGTTCTCTACGCTTTTTCTCGACTCGCTGCAATTTTTAAATGCCTCTCTCGAAAGTTAGTTTCGAATTTAGAAAAAATGAATTAACACTAACAAATAAATTTTTTCAAGGAAAAAACCGATCTGATGCTTCATAAAGGAATTTACCCCTATAAATATATGGATACTTTCAAAAATTTAATGAAGGATGCTTGCCCTCTAAAGAAGCCTTTTTTAGCTCACTTACAAATGAAACTGTAAGTGATGATGATTATGCACATTGTCAAAATGTATGGAAAAAGTTTTAATCTTAAAACTCTAGGAGAGTAATCACGATCTGTACGTGACGAGTGACGTAATTCTACTTGCAGACGTTTTTTCAAAATTTTCGACAATTATGTTTAAATTTTTACAAACTAGATCCATGTCATTGTTACACGGCTAGATGTGTGTGCATGCATATAATTAATAAAAGACAATGAAACGAAAACAATCATAAGAACTTAAAAAATGTAATATAAAATCTTCAAA